>JACMZG010000008.1:1905445-1993513 GCA_018340805.1 Microvelia longipes
TACAACTACAGCATGTAAACAAACTTAATAGGTTTCCATATTATTAAAAAACAGACTTTACTATACAACAAAAGCATGTAAACAAACTTAATAGGTTTCCATTTTATTAAAAACAGAATTTACTATACAACTACAGCATGTAAACAAACTTAATAGGTTTCCATATTATTAAAAAACAGACTTTACTATACAACAAAAGCATGTAAACAAACTTAATAGGTTTTCATTTTATTAAAAACAGACTTCACTATACAACAAAAGCATGTAAACAAACTTAATAGGTTTCCATTTTATTAAAAACAGACTTTACTATACGATTGCATCATGTAAACAAACTTAAGGGGTCTCCATATTATTAAAAACAGACTTTACTATACAACAAAAGCATGTAAACAAACTTAGTAGGTTTTCATTTTATTAAAAACAGACTTCACTATACAACAAAAGCATGTAAACAAACTTAATAGGTTTCCATTTTATTAAAAACAGACTTTACTATACGATTGCATAATGTAAACAAACTTAATAGGTTTCCATTTTATTAAAAACAGACTTTACTATACGATTGCATCATGTAAACAAACTTAAGGGGTTTCCATTTTATTAAGAACAGACTAATAAGCAGCAACAGAGTATTACTATTTTCTTGTTTGGTTTTTTTTTCACTCTGCAGTTCTATTTATTAGTTGCCTAACTTATTTTCGCTGTAAATTAAAAAAAATTACACTTAATGTTCCTTCTAACAAACAGGTAATGAGATTCAAAGTATATAATAATTGGTTTAAGCAAGGATTTAAATATACAGACTCTGAATATGTGCAGGTGTCATATCATACTAATACCTAACTTATTATTGTAATCAGATGACTAAAATAACAGGTTTCAGTTGACCTTATCAGTACTTTTCAAACAATTGTAGCACAAATAAATTACCTTATCAAATATTTCAAGGATAAATAGTATAATATTCATTGCATAAATAAATAAATAATAATAATAAATAAATAAAATCTTTATTATGTTTAAGACCCTTTTTGGGGTATACATTCGTCATTACATACAATACAAAGATATTCACACTGGATATTCACTCCTAGATCTTGAATATATCGCATAGTTAAAACTTTCCAATCATTCCTCATGTCATTTTAATATTTTCTTCCCAGTCTCTCATAACTGGAGAAAGTATTGTAAAATCTTCATTTTTATCACCTACAGATACGAAGTATAAAGAAAATTTATATCATTTGATACTACCGAGTTTTGCAAAACATGATTATTTGTCTGTGTCGGACAAATTATCAGTGTGTATATGCTTAGGAAAACCTCCTCATCTTTGTCTCTAAATTCATTGAAAACCATTTATTATGCTAATTTTTTCAGTATTTTATCTCATGGCACTATGATATGGGGAAGTGCTCCCAGTGTTAATAGACTTTTTTATTATTAAAAATACGGGCCTTCGGCCCGTAGCCGCTACGCGGCCTCGGCGCTTTGCGCCTCGTCCGCTCCGCGGCGTCGGCCCACCGGGCCTCCTGTGGCCGCTTTGCGGCCACATTGTTGTTGTTTTGTATTATGTGTTGTTTCATTATTGTTCTTGTTACATGGCATTTTGCCATGTATCTAGCGAATTTTCACAGCCTCTCCACACAGGCCCGCTTCGCGGGCCTGAGTGGCTTTTTCACAAACTTGATTTTACTAATTAGATTTTATTAATACTCTATTATTAATAGTATGCTATAATATTAAAATTAAGAAACATTATAAACAAAAATATATTATTCATGATTTTGTTTTTAAATAAAAATACCGTTTCCGTCACTAAAGATTGTCTGATTGAGCTGAAACCGGTCGCAATGGTTTTAGAATGACTTCGACCATATAAAGACAACTTCAACACTACTTACATTTATGATTGTTTATAAAATTTAAAGAAAAATGTCAAATTTTTTTTTGTAAACAAATTGTTTATTTGAGTAAAATCTTAAGGTTGAAAAAAATATATTCATGATTATTTAAAATAAAATACCGTTTGCGTCACTTAGGATTGTCCGATTGAGCTGAAACTGGTCGCATTCGTTTTAGAATAACTTCGACCATATAAAGACTACTTCGATGTTCTTCCTCTTTACGGGTCTGCTTAGCTCGGCGTGGTTCAGTGGAAGCCATTTTTGCCCTGTCTCTCTGGGACAGTAGGCTTACCATGATGGAGCAAGAGTTAGAGGTCTCTCTTTATACTATATCCCCACCTCTAACACTACTGAACCCAACAGATATCGTACGAGTCTTTGACCTAGACGTATACATATATACAAGATTATATATATATGTATACCAATTGCGCCATTTGTGATGGTTCGATTGAGCTGAAATTGGTCTTAATCGATTCAGCTAGCCGTCTACCTAAATACTAGATACCTTGTTTTAAAGCCATTTTAAGTTTCAAAAAATTTTTTTTTTTCATGACGTCATAACTTTGGTTGATGACGTCATAATGTTTTTATAAACAATAGGCCTCGTAACCTCCTCAACATCTCGCGATTTGCAAAGTTTCGTTTCAATTTGAGAACGCCTTCGAGAGTTATCGTTCGCCATACGAAAGGTTAGAAACTCTACGTACATATATATATATATATATATATATATATATATATATATATATATATATATATATATATATATATATATATATATATATACATATATATATATAAACTTTTTCGGACATATATTTTGAACGAACGTAAGTGAGTTCTTACATTTCAGAAGATTGGGACGGCGCGTTTGTTTGTTGTTTGTGTGTTTGTGTGTTTGTGTGTTTGTTTGTACGTGTCGCGATAACTGCCGTAAAAATTGACCGATTTTGATAAAATTTTGTATACAGGTAAAACTAATTATGTGTCAGAGCTGTATAGTTTTTGGTAATATTCCGAAAAATATTTTCAAAATGGCAGCCAAAATGGCGGACCGGATAAAAAAAAATTTTGAGCGAAAAAATCGTGTTGTATATCGTTTGAAAGCTCTTAAAGAGTAGAAAAAGAAATATATGTTTCATGGTCAAAATTTAAAATTTTTTTGAAAAATTTAAAAATGGCGGCTAAAATAATGAACCAAAAAATTTAAAATTAAAGGAATAACTCGAGTAATATATCGTTGTAAAGCTCTTGATTAGTAGAACAAAAAATGTATATACTAAATTCCGAAAAATTCAACATGGCGGCCATAATTTAATATAATATTAGTTTTTACTAATTTTATAAGAATTTACAAGATAAAGATCTATTGTAATATACTTTAGATACTTTTATACAAGTAAAATTAACTATATGTCAGAGCTGTATTTTTTGGTAATATTCCGAAAAATATATTCAAAATGGCGGCCAATATGGCGGACCGGATAAAAAATTTTGAGCAAAAAATCGTGTTGTATATCGTTTAAAAGCTCTTAAAGAGTAGAAAAAGAAAATATATTTTCATGGTCAACATTTCAAATTTTTTTATAATTTAAAAATGGCGGCTAAAATAATAAACTCAAAAAAATAAAATTTAAAGCGAGCCTTCTTTTACCATTTATTATTATAAATATACGCGAGCCTTTTTAATATGCATTAATATTAAATATAAGCAATCTAGCGAGCGAAGCGAGCCTATTTTAACGTGTATTATAAGCAATCTAGCGAGCGAAGCGAGCCTTTTTACTATGCATTAATATTAAATATAAGCAATCTAGCGAGCGAAGCGAGCCTTTTTAATTATAAGCAATCTAGCGAGCGAAGCGAGCCTTTTTTACTATGCATTTAAATATAAGCGAGCGAAGCGAGCCTATTTTTAACGTTATTATTATAAATATAAGCAATCTAGCGAGCGAAGCGAGCCTTTTTTTATGCAAACTAGCGCGAAGCGAGCCTATTTTTAACGTTGTATTATTAAAATATAAGCAATCTAGCGAGCGAAGCGAGCCTTTTTAACGTTGTATTTTAAAAATATAAGCAATCTAGCGAGCGAAGCGAGCCTTTTTTACTATGCATTAATATTAAATATAAGCAATCTAGCGAGCGAAGCGAGCCTTTTTTAATATATTTATATAAATATAAGCAATCTAGCGAGCGAAGCGAGCCTATTTTTAACGTTGTATTATTATAATATAAGCAATCTAGCGAGCGAAGCGAGCCTTTTTACTATGCAATAATATTTAATATAAGCAATCTAGCGAGCGAAGCGAGCCTTATTTACAAATATTTTATTATAAATATAGCAATCTAGCGAGCGAAGCGAGCCTATTTTAACGTTGTATTATTATAAATCTACGCAATCTAGCGAGCGAAGCGAGCCTTCTTTTACCATTTATTATTATAAATATACGCAATCAAGCGAGCGAAGCGAGCCTTTTTTACTATGCATTATATAAATCTACGCAATCTAGCGAGCGAAGCGAGCCTTTTTTATATTTTATTATAAATATAAGCAATCTAGCGAGCGAAGCGAGCCTTCTTACATGCATGAATTATAAATCTACGCAATCTAGCGAGCGAAGCGAGCCTTCTTTTACCATTTATTATTATAAATATACGCAATCAAGCGAGCGAAGCGAGCCTTTTTTACTATGCATTAATATAAATCTACGCAATCTAGCGAGCGAAGCGAGCCTTTTTTACAATATATTTTATTATAAATATAAGCAATCTAGCGAGCGAAGCGAGCCTATTTTTAACGTTGTATTATTATAAATCTACGCAATCCAGCGAGCGAAGCGAGCCTTCTTTTACCATTTATTATTATAAATATACGCAATCAAGCGAGCGAAGCGAGCCTTTTTTACTATGCATTAATATAAATCTACGCAATCTAGCGAGCGAAGCGAGCCTTTTAACAATATATATATTATAAATATAAGCAATCTAGCGAGCGAAGCGAGCCTTTTACATATTATAAATCTACGCAATCTAGCGAGCGAAGCGAGCCTTTTTACAATATATATTATTATAAATATAAGCAATCTAGCGAGCGAAGCGAGCCTTTTACATGCATGAATATAAATCTACGCAATCTAGCGAGCGAAGCGAGCCTTCTTTTACATTTATTATTATAAATATACGCAAGCGAGCGAAGCGAGCCTTTTTTACTATGCATTAATATAAATCTACGCAATCTAGCGAGCGAAGCGAGCCTTTTTAACAATATTTATTATAAATATAAGCAATCTAGCGAGCGAAGCGAGCCTTTTTTAACGTTGTATTATTACAAATATAAGCAATCTAGCGAGCGAAGCGAGCCTTTTTTACAATATATTTTATTATAATATAAGCAATCTAGCGAGCGAAGCGAGCCTTTTTTAACTTTGTATTATTATATATATAAGCAATCTAGCGAGCGTAGCGAGCCTTTTTTACTATGTAAATGTTAAAGATACCTAAACTAGCAAGCGATGCGAGCCTTTTTGAGTTTATACTTTAAAATAGTTTAGCATCCGAATGTTTTAATAAACTCATTTCGCTTGTTTTAAATTAATATTTTTTTTATGTATTCTTTGCCGTGAGTTCTTGATGCAACGCATTACTAGTTGTTATCAGGAAGCCAATAGGAACCGATTCCACTCACTCCCACCCTCAACTTCCGTCATCCGAACAACCTCATAAGCGTCATTTTCATTATGAAAATTCGCTAAAAAGCATTTAGAGTTAACCTGTATGTGTTGGAATCAATACAGGAAAGAAAACAAAGGGAATTTTTTGCTAACAGCTTAAATATTATTTTACTCTATCTGACAAGTTGCCTATAGATGATGAGGTATATAAGCTTAGATGTTTTCTTAGTTTTTTTTTATTGATTTTCCCAATAAGAATTAAGAATTCAAAACAAAATCATACCAGAGTTGATATGAAAACAATGATTAAGACAGTCATTAAACTGTTTACACAACTAAATGACTCAAACTTTTTTCATGATACCAAACACATGGGGATTTTGAAACAGATTGATAAGACTTATCATGAGTTACACAATAGCTCATTGTTCATCTCATGCTCACTGGATGATTTCTTCCCTGTTCCTTTCTTTATTTTTATTGATTAGAAAATCATTAATACATTTCTAATTTATTTTATCTCTTAAAACCAAAGTTTAATGTTTTTTTTTTAATTGAGTTATTTCTTTAAATTGTTTTTTATTTTAATGTTTAATGAAATTTTAATATTTCATTTTGTTTGGTATAAATTTTAATATCCCATATAGATTAAAATTGAGAGGAAACTAATAGGCATTTAGAAAAATTTAGGCTACGTCCACGTGCTGACAAATCAGATTTATCTGACTAATGGGCAATTTTCGGTTAGTAGGCGGAGTTACTTGGTGGGCATGTTTCAAAAATCAAGGTGGCTTTGCTGATTAAAGTGACTGAAAAAATGGTAGGGCTACTTAACTCTCAGGTCGGTAATTCACCCTGAACTGTAATGGTTAAGGTACGCGGCCAATACACAGAATGAATGGACTTTAAACTTCCGAGTCTATTTAGACATGGGTTAAAAATAAAGCCCCAAAATCAGTTTTTGCCCTATAGCACTGTTCACATTAGTTTTATAAAAAAAGTTCTCTTTTTTATGAGATGATTAAATTTGTTTTATCCATATTTTGAATGGACTTTAGTGATGGGTTCAATCCCTGCACGGGCCTCTGGGATTTTTATGAGAGGGATAAAAATTCTGTGTACCACGTCCTTCAGAAGGGATGTAAAGCCGGTGGTCTCAAGCCTGTGCGTTGTCAGGTACTCATTAAAGATCCCTTACCCTAAATGAAACTGGGTATAGGCAAAATTTAGGACCCTCATAGTAGATTCATTATAATACTATAGTGTGTCTGCCTTGTAGTTTAAAGTGTATGGAGGTTTGGTTTAACAGCGAGGGCACGTGTTGTTCCTAGCTTTCACTAGACTATATGAGTCAGTGGAAATATGTATGATTGCTTGAAAAAAAGCATGAGAGGAACCATAGAAATTCACAGCTCTTCTGTTTATTAATAACACCAACTTCATCTTTCCACCAATAAAAATTGGTTTTCATCTAATCTTCTGTTTAGATTAGATGAAATATGTATACCTACACTTGAAATGAAAAGGAGTAGAACACTATCTGAGGGAGCTGGCTAAAAGGGCCCAACAATATGGCCTACTTGCCTGGTAGTTACTACCACTCCCCCCCTTATTACTACTACTGACTCTCATGTCCTTCAACATTTTTGTCAGTTTTACCAATTTTTGTTTGTTTTGGCTTGCTTTTTTGTCAACTTGAAAGAAACGTATTTATTTTAACGTTGCAATATGTTGTTGTTAGTTACTTTCAATTGATTCATCAAATTTAGCAATAATGAGATACAATAAAGCCTGGAGTTGTAAACTTATTTTTACAAATAGGATTAATAAACATCAACACAAGAAGACATAAACAAGGTTTTAAAAGTAATAACGAGTATATTAAAGCGTAAACAAAGGCAAGCACGTTGTTGTTAAAAGGTTATACCGGTAAAAAAAGGTTATAAACTGTGAGATTCCATATTCCTCTGAATTTTTTGCTTCCCAGTGTTGCTCTCATGTATTTTCAATTAATTTATTTAGGTAAACACATCGAGTCTAGACAGGGTTTTAAAGAGTTGTTTCCTTGAACTTGTCCTCTTGTCGACTCTAACCCTCGAGAACACTTCTACGACTCTTATACGAGATATAACAAAGATAACATTTCATTCAGATCACTGACTCTAATTGGACCTTGGCCAACTATTGTCATTCATTAATACTCAGTTTAAAATTAAAACAAATTAAAATGGTTGAATTTAAAAAAAATATTTGAGACTAGAATTTAAATAATTACCCAATTAAATTCACCCAACAAACAAGATTATTGTCCTGTTTTTATCTGTAGTTTCCTTTTGGTTATGTGCCAAACTTTAAGTTGATATTTTTAAATGTTTAAATTTCTAAAGGAATGACTTATTTATTGTTCAAAGTAGAGTAATTACATCCTAAGAATGGACATTTGCTGTTGTTTTTTATGCAGCGAAAGTAATAACGTTTTACAGCTCTAGTTAGGGTTTCTCCTAAGGCAAACCCTTATGAAGAAACTTCAGTAGCTCCTGAGGTCAACAGGTCTCAGATAATAAGAGACCTGGCGTAGAGCATTAAAGAAAAACTGGCGAAAAAGCCAGTTTTTCTGAAAAATAAAAACTTATATGAAGGAAGAGAAAGTTGTGTACTTTAATAATTACCTAATTAATGATGTTTAGTTTCAAGAGTAAATATTTATAAGACTATTGACTTAAAATTTGTTCGGTTTGGAATTTTCTTCTTGTCAAACTTCTCTGTTGTCAAAAATATTTTGACACTCTAGGGAATACATATAAAAAAACACTCTTTACTCCATATACTAAACTATATTTCGCCCCCTATTCATCGGGGCATATTCATGTAATAAAATTAAGGTTGTAAATTAAAATTAAAATCAGAGAGTAATATTCAGATTCAGATTTCAGAGAGTAGATTTTAAATATAATTTACAACCTTAATTTTGTTACATGAATAGGGGGCGAAATATAGTTTAGTATATGGAGTAAAGAATGTTTTTTTTATATGTATTCCCTAGTGTCTTTTAAATACATTATTATGGACAAAGGAAACAAAAAGAATGTGAAGAAAAATATTTTAAGGTGCATCCTAAATTTTTCTGTTACCAGTGGACCTCAAGGAGTATTTTTTTCTGGTGCAAATTACCTCTTATTTGGGTCCATTGTGCCTGACAAGGAGTATGCTCCTTCTATACTAATTTTATTCAAAGATGTTTTTGGAAAGGTTTGATTTTAATAAACCATTTGTTGACCAGGTTCTGTGCTGGCGTACTATTCCTACGTGTAATGCTGGGATCGGTGAGGTAGCAAGAAGCAGCGAGCCCTTCATGAGACAAGTATTTATACTCAATGATAACCATGATGAAGACACATTCAAACAGCAGGTACTAACAAAACTCATTTTACATTAAGATAAGTTTGTCGAAAGTTCTGATTTTGTAATATAAAAGTTTATTACAAAGTATTCCTATGTATAACTCCTTGTACCCGCCTCCCTTGTAATGATATAAAAAAATTTAATTCCTCATACTAAATCTATTTTAATGTACCAATGGAATATGAAGCCTATGAGTAAAGTGGTATAAAATTGAGGGTTCAGCGTAGAGCATTGTTCTGGCTCTCACCCTTCACACCGTCCTGAGCAAATTCTGTTACTATTAGTTCCTCCGAGAATCCATGTAAGAATAAGAATGCTTTATTTATACATAAAAATTTACAGAGATAGTAAATGGCAGAATATGTAATAAAGCCTCTACCCCAGGGTCAAGGAGACTGTTAGGAGGAGGGTTACATTATCGTTTCTTCCTTTCTTATTATTAATTATACTTAATATCTGCATATATATACTCATATACACAAATACATATATACATGCATATACACACATACATACATTTATTCATTCATACTCATACATATGCGCATATATATATATATATATATATATATATATATTATATATATTTATATATTTATATAATATATATATATATATATATATAATATATATAATATATATATATATATATATATATATATATATATATATAATATATTATATATTCGGTCTGGTTTGAACCAGACCGAATCCCTGAGTTGAGTAGTTCTGGAGTGTTGATATATATATATATATATATATATATATATATATATATATATAATATATATATATATATATATATATATATATTCGGTCTGGTTGTAACCAGACCGAACCCCTGAGTTGAGTAGTTCTTGGAGTGTTGTTTGATATATATTATATATATATATATATATATATATATATATATTATACATGAATACTTATGAGTGAATTTTTTAGATGTCTCACTTTTTGTAAAGCTAAACATTAGTTAAATCGTGTTTATATTAATTCGTTAATAGATAGTTGATTATTAATATAGAAACTGAGGTAGAAGGTTTAGATTTTTATTAAAAGTTAAATTCTTTAATAAGATAGGATCTGTATTTACAAATTGTTTTTATATATGAGGACCACTGATTAGTATACCTTCCTCTATGATCAGGACAAGGTAAAAAGTTCTCCAAACAGGGGTTATCTAACAGTTTTAGATATTGACTTTTAGTGAGTATTTTTTTTCCTAGTGAAGCCAATCTGAACTCAGATAGTACTGGACAAACTGCCACAAAATAAAAATTGTCTTTAAGTGCCCCCATATTGCATAGTGAACATCTATGATCCAATCTACTATATCTGCAGTTTGAATATCCACATTGCAGCGCCACGTATCCCTCCGTAATTTTAATTAATGATGACTTAATTTTAATGAATTAAGTCCTTAAGAGTGTTTAGAAATGTTTAAAAACGTTAAAAATTACACTCTAGTTGACCGTTGCTTAGCAACCGATATAAAACAACAAAGCAGGATGGAGGAACAGGTGGCAGTGACAAACGGCATAGTAGCTGAACCATCTCACCCATAGGGAAAAAGGTGGGAGTCGCAACACTGTCTCTACCCAGACCCCTCATTTTTAAACCACTTTACCTATAACTATTGACTTGACCTATAACTGTAGTGATTACAAATAGCTTAAAATGTAAAACTTTTTTGAAAAAATTGTGTTGATAAGATGAATGAAACATTTTTTACTTGACTATTTTTTTTTAAATTATAAAAGCTTATTTCTTTTAAAAAATATCAAGGCTTTTAGTCAACCCCTTCAAGTTATTGTTTAGCCTTACCCAGGTCTCAATTTATAAAGCTGCCACTACAGTCTATCATTTAGTTTAAAAATCTTGACAGGTCAGTTTAGACACCACTGATTCTTAAGAAAAAAAATCCCTGCAAGGGAGTGGGATAAAACTATGTAAACAAATCAGGTTATTTTACCCGTATTTTCTTGGCAATGTTTTTTTAAGTTTCTTTTGTGTAATTTTACTTTTATTTTAATTTTAATTTGAAAGTAGTTTTCAAAACGATGTAATCAAAACAAGAACCACAAACAAAGTGAGCGATTGCCAGGAAGAAGGTTTTTTCCCTACAGCGGTTATGGTGGTAGGGATTGAAGTGAGAGGTTGACAGCGGTTTTTCTGATTGGACAATCCCCAAAATACTTATGACCTTGGGGATTTTGAAACTAAACAATAGACTGTAGTTCTATGATTGAGACTTGAGCCCAGTTTGATGCCTAGATTATACTTGTCTAAAGCTCAGCACTGTTTGTTGATAGCATAAGGGTGATGCTTGCTTATTAAAGGCTCTTATGGAGAAAAGTTGATTTGATCAAATTTTTAATGATTTAATCAATTTTATTTATTACTCTTATCGATTTATTATAATAATTTGATGATAAATAGCGTAAGCAATTAACATTACATTATCACAATTAACAATGCTTTTGCCATGCTAGACCCTTCACCCTTTCGTTTCAATGACATCTCATGTGTTAGCTACTTTGAATTGCAAAACAAAGGCTTCAAGGGTTAAACATCTTTTAAGAAGTCCCAACTCTCCCCCTGTCGCTAAGAGATTTTATTTATTTATTTCTTATAAGCTTGTGGTTGCCTTACATTCTAAGGCCTCACAATAGTCAATTCATAAATACAAATTAAAACGTAAAAAAATTACAATAAATAAAAATTATATAAGATATTATTAAGTTAAAAAGGTACCAGTTTACAATTTTTCAGGATACACTATATTATCATTTAGGAAGTAATTGACACAGTAATAAGCTTTATCAATCAGTATTTCTTTAATTACCTTTTTAAAGGAATCCATAGGAAGATCTACAATACTAGTAGGCAGCTTATTAAAACATTTGATTCCATTCACCATCGGTGATTGACTTGATTTACTAAGTCTGGAGAATGGCATATTTACATTTGTATAAAATCTAGTTGAATAACCATGATTTTTATTATTATTTAATTCATGGTGTCTATTTTTAATGTATAGTAAAACTGAAAAAATGTATGCTGAATAAAGCGTTAAAATCTTATTTTCCTTGAAAAGTTTGGCACAATGTGCATCATATTTAGACTTGGTAATAATTGAAATTAGATGAAATTTAATGTTTATAATTGTTATTATTGTATGTGAAATAAATTAGTCTTTAATAAAGGTTCAAACTATACGGATAAACGAATTCAATTATTGAAAACTATCTCAAAAAATGGTATTAATGAATGTGGTTAAACGGAAAAGAATTGATCGGAAATTGGAACTCAGTCGAACTCAGAAAATTGAAACAAATGAAAAAGGTATGGATTTGTTGAACAATAAAAATCAAGTGATAGCCAACTAATAAATATTTTATTAGCAACAACAAAAGCCATATTCGATCAAGCGGAAGCAACAAAAATATTAGAAACTTTGAAATTGCTTACTTAGTCTTGAATATCAACAAATTTGGAACTGTATTTCTAAATTTTTGGAAGAAAATTAGTTAAAATTAGATTTAGACAAAGAAATTAAGTTGTATGGGGAAATTGCTTGTGACTGCAAGGACGCGATCCTGGAATTAGAATATGTTGCAAAAACTGGCAAGAATACCGGTGGTTTAAAGTTATTTATTGGATCGAATGAATACTTAGAAAATTACAAATTTACTAATGTAATCGAGAAAAATGAAACTTTTAATATGTTTACTGATAAGAATCAAAATAGTTCTAATGTTACGGTTCACATTTTAAAGATAAATTGCGACAACAATGACTTTATATCAGAAAAATTCAACACGACGAAACTAACTGCTATGACATCAAGAAATACTTTGAACACAATGATATCAAATAAAATGGGAAAAAAATCAATTTTATGGAGTTAAAAAGAAAATTAAAATCAAGTTAATTTAAGTTTTAAAAAGATACCGAAAATCCTGTCAACCGAATTTAAAAGAAAAATCTACAACACAGCTGACTTTTTTTATCCATTTCCTGCGTGGAGTGTCGCTAAGTGATGAAATTTGTTTATAATTGTTATTATTGTATGTCAAATAAATTAATCTTTAATAAAGGTTTAAACGAAATGGATAAATGAATTAAATTATTTAAAGCTATTTTAAAAAAAACCCCCCCCCCCCCCCTAACCAGAAGCCTAACACTTTGCTTAAAAAAGCCTTTTTTAAGCACACTTTAACTAGTGGATAAAGTTATTAATTGAAATATTGATTAGTCTTTGTTACTTCAGTTGATAGATTTTGATGCCACTAAGATCAGGTAATCTTGATCATTAAGGTCAGATAATGTTACAGGTATTTTATTCCAAAATCTTAACTATGATTAGTATATTTGGAGGGTTATTTTATGAAGTGTTTTTTTTGTTGTTAGATATGGATGCTGCGTAAACGTGCGACACATGTCATTCCCAAGCCTGGTACTAGATTCTACATCTGCTCTCTATCTCATACTATCATCGTATACAAGGGACAATTCACTTCGGATCAGCTCTGGGAGTATTTTCCTGATCTAAAGGCAAGTCATCAATTAGTTACATTTGGTTTCATAGTGGAGCAAATGAAATGTTCTACCAAAACTGTTTAAAGGATAAAACCATAAGCTGAATGAGCTCACTATAATACGACACACGGCTAAAATCAATTGACAGCCCGCCAAAATCTCAATGCTTTCAACCCTCTTTTTTTAATAAAAAAATCCCTTCTTTTATGTAACAAAAAAATTCCCTACCTTGGCAACACTGAAAGTCAGGTTCTGTTTGAATTCTATTATTTTTTTTATTTGATATCGTTTTTTTTTATTTTTAAAAATGATTTATTTACTTTTTAAGAAAGAATATTGTTGTATCTTATAAATTTACCAACTAAGTGTTGCTTTAAATTTGTTCAGGAAGTATGAATTAAGTGGAGTTAAAGTTGTTAATTACGTAATGCAATGGATCATAATAGTTCTTTGATAAAAGTTTAACAATTTAAATAAATGTCAGTTATAATTACTTTTTTTCTAAACAAACTGCTTTTTTGTGTCAAGTTGTATAATTGACTGCGTATTGTTTCATATTATAAAAATATATGACACATATGCATTCAAGACTTAAAAAAGTCAAGACTGTCATCTATTGAAAGACATGCATTTTTCAAAAAAAATGCTGTCTTTTGGTTGACAGAGCACGAACCTGCGCTGTACTCAAATAGCAAGAAATGCTTGAAATACGTCAATGTCCAAGCGTAAACATATAGGCACTCAGATCATATTACAACTTCGCAATAATTGGATGAATTGATCAGATTGGAATGAAACGAAACGAAATCAAACAGATCAATGTGCACAATGAGGGAAATAAAAGCGACGCGAGGTTACAAATATTTACAACCAGTGTTGCCTTTTTATGATTTTATTTACGAAAAAGGTATTTTTTTTATACCGAGGTTGGCATGAGGTGGAGGGGGAAAGAGCGGGGTCGGTCTGAACCAATAGAATTCTTTCCCTCACACATTTTTGGCGCGCTGTCAATTGATTTTAGCCGTGTGTCGTACTATAGTAACACTTATATTTTAGCGTCTGCCCAAGAATTCACTGATAGCTCAAGGCCGACCTTAGATACCTTTAGTTTTAAGGTAGGCCCTAGTTCAAATCTCAGTCTGGCCACTAGTAAGTTACTGATCTAAGTCTGGCCACTTGTAAGCTACTGATCTAAGTCTGGCCACTAGTAAGCTACTGATCTAAGGTCCTGGCACTAGTAACTACTGTCTCAGTCTAGCCACTAGTAAGCTACTGATCTAAGTCTGGCCACTAGTAAGCTACTGATCTCAGTCTAGCCACTAGCTAAGCTAACTAGATCTCAGTCTAGCCACCTAGCAAGCTACTGTTCTCATTTGGCCACTAGTAGCTCATTGATCTCAGTTTGGCCCTAGTAACTACTGATCTATCTACTGCCCTCTAGCAAGCTACTGTTCTCAGTTTGGCCACTTAAGCTACTGATCCAGTCAGCCACTAGTAGCTACTGATCTACGGACTAGCTACGATCTCAGTCTAGCCCTGCAAGCTACTGTTCTCAGTTTGGCCACTAGTAAGCTATTGATCTCAGTTTGGCCTACTAGTCTAAGCATACTGTGACTCTAACTAGCCATACCCCCACTACAAGCCTGAGTCTATAGCTACTGCGGGTAATCTCAGTTTGGCCACCTACATAGTGACTACTTTACCTTCTTCTTAAAATGGGAGTAGACCTGATTTTCAAGAGGTTGAATGAGGTTCTTTTGATCTTTTGAATCAGCGAATGATCAAAAGATGGTTTGCTATTCAACACGTTTATTGAGTTAACTAACACTTTAGTGTGGTTATAAATATAATTATATGGGTATATATGTATGTTTATATATATATATAATATATATATATATATTATATATATATATATATATAATATATTATATATATATATATATAATACTTCTACTAAGCTTGTAGTAGGTTTTAATTTCAGAAACATACAACATAATTGATTTTTCATAAAAATACAAATATTTAACTTTTCTTTTTATTGATGTTTTGCAATGTCTGATCTGAATTTTATAATAATATTACTGTGTAGTTAATTAATAATTATTTGTAACTCTGTTATTATTATTTTTCAGCACCCTAACTTTGAAACATACCTGGCTCTAGTTCACACCCGCTTTTCCACCAATACTTTTCCTAGTTGGGAAAGAGCACACCCTCTCAGGTATATTAGTTATTTACTCACCAACAGGTAATCGCTGTCACCCTATTAGTGAACTTTTATGCTTGCAAAGTTGTTTGAAAGAAAATGATACTCACAAGATTGTTTGAAAGAAAATGATACTTACAAGGTTGTTTGAAAGAAAATGATACTTACAAGGTGTTTGAAAGAAAATGATACTCACAAGGTTGTTGAAAAAGAAAAATGATACTCACAAGGTTGTTTGAAAAAATGATACCAAAGTGTTGAAAGAAAATGATACTCACAAGGTTGTTTGAAAGAAATGATACTTACAAGGTTGTTTGAAAAGAAAATGATACTCACAAGGTTGTTCGAAAGAATTATCTACTTGGTAGTTTTGAAAGAAAATGATACTCACAAGTGTTGAAAGAAATGATACACTAAAGAAAATGATACCACAAGGTTGTTTGAAGAAAATGATACTCACAAAGGTGTTTGAAAGAAATGATACTCACAAGGTTGTTTGAAAGAAAATGATACTCACAAGGTTGTTTGAAAGAAAATGATACTCACAAGGTTGTTTGAAAGAAAATGATACTTACAAGGTTGTTGAAATTAATTATACTAAAAATATAATTAGAATTAACCAATTAAAAATAATTTTAAGTAATTAATTGTTTATATTAAAATATAGCAATCAAAAATGTAATTTGGTGTAAGTCTGTTTCAAATTAAATTTAAGTAATTTTTTCATAATATGTAACTTGAACTCTAAACACTTAAAGATCCCTTGGCTCTTTGTTGTGTTAAAATTTGTTTATTTATTATAATATTAATAATACTGTATACTTACTAAAATCATAGATAATAATGTAAATTGTTTTACATTTTTTTAAATGGCTTATTTATGTATTTATTTGTCTTTTCTTATGGTTGATTGTTATATTTAGCAGTCTATATCTTACTGTTAAATATTCAAATGGGGACTCTAAAATATTGAAATGGGGGCTCTAAAATATTTGAATGGGGACTAAAATATTCAAATGGGGACTCTAAAGTATTCAAATGATTTTATTAGACTTTAAAATAAAATATTGGTTTTTTATGTATTGTTATTTAAAATGTCCATATTTTTACCCATATTTTTCATACAGTCTTTTATATAGTTTCTATAGCTATTTGTTGATACTGTAAAATATCTTCAGCTACAGTATTTAGTTTTATCCAAGTTGTTGCATATTTGCTCTTACGTAAAGTCCAGAGAGAGAGAGATAAATTAGTTTGCTTCCAAGGCTTAGACAAGGGAGACAATACTAGAGCTAAAATCTATTATCCCCCTGTTCGATATTAAATTTTACTTGCAAATAGTTAACTAATACAGACTGATATAACAAATAATAAAAAAGGTGTTAATAAATGGAAGCTGTAACGTGAAATAATTTTTAAAATAGATAATTATATAGTCTAAGACCCGGACCTGAAATAATTGTGACTCATTTTGTACTATTTAAAACCAAATATTTCTGAAAATATATTTTAAATTATGAAGAAAAAACAAAGTCTGCCTATCCAGAGTGGAACCCTTCATATGATTGCGCATGCTCAAAATTTTATAAAATCGCACACATTTCAGTTTTCTTGAAATAAGTGGTTCCCTGTAGGTCGTGTGCAAAACATGAAGAGAACATTTTTTAAAGCTGATAAAATGTCCAATAAAGTGAGTGTTAAATCATCAAAATCGAATAACTGCAGCCAAAGTTATGGCTCTTTCAAAAACACTGAAAAAATGGTTAATTTATGCTTAGTCTGCGAATTTCTTTGGAAAAATATTAACTTGTGCATTTAACAAATGTCATAACTTTAGTTATGACACTTTGATGAAGTGTCACTTAGTTATGACACACTGATGAACACTTTCAGTGTTCATCAGTTTTAAAAAAAGTTCTCTTCATGTTTTGGATACGCCCTACAGGGAACCACTTATTACCGAAAACTGAAATTTGTGCAATTTCCTAATATTTTGAGCGAGCGCAATCATATGAAGGGCTCCACTCTGGATAGGCAGACTATGTTTTTCCTTCATAATTTAGGATATATTTTCAGAAAAATTTAGTTTGAAGTAGTACAAAATGAGTCATATTTTTCAGACCTGGCTCATGGACTATATGTACACAAATAAATAACTAAACACTATATGGACATTATGTAACAAGACTCACAGGGCGTGAGTCACCCGTGGTGTAGTGGTTAACGCGATCAATACACAGAATGAATGGACTTTAACTTCCGAGTTTATTTAGTTATGGGTTCATTCCCAGCACGGGCCTCTGGGATTTTTATGAGAGAGATAAAAATTCTGCGTACCACGTCCTTTAGACGTGGTACTTGGGTTTGAAGTAGTACAGAATGAGTCACATTTTTTAGGCCTGGCTCTTGGACTAATAATAGTTATTAATGAATTTAAAAAGTTATTATTATGATACACAAAAATAATGATAGAACAGTCTGCTGTGGAGATGGAGTGGGGGGAAAGTAAGGTCTGTGAAACACTAAAGTTGCACACAAACTGTACATTGATTCCCAATTTGACACAAATATCAAGTTTTGTCTGCTTATGTGATATGCTCCTACTTACTCTCCCTAGGGAGGGAAACAACATTTACAGCACTGCTAATATGACAAATTCATACGGAATAACTATTATATGGTTGCAAAGTGGCCTTAAGAAGACACTGGGGCATGAAGCAGCTCCCAGAGCCGATGCTGCATAGGAACTAAGAGCAGAGCTTCTTTTTTTTAACAACTTTGAGTGTGTGCAATTATGTAATGCTCCAGTCTGGACTCTTCTTTTCTCAGTGGATTTTCTTTTTTCTTCATCATTTGAAATATATTTCCAGAAAAAAATTAGTTGAAACTGTACAAATGAAATTATATTTTCATCAAGATTGGCTCTTGGGTTCTAACTTATGACTTATTTTATTTGTAGAGTACTAGCTCATAATGGAGAGATCAATACATTGAGAGGTAATGTCAACTTGATGAAAGCGAGAGAGGGAGTGATGAAAAACTCAAAGATAGAGAACTTAAAACAACTCTATCCTGTAGTGGAACCCAATCTCTCTGATTCTGGTTCACTGGATTGTGTCCTGGAGTTCTTGGTTAATGCTGGAGGGAGGACACTCCCTGAGGTTTGTATTCAACAAGGATTTAACAATAAAGTAAATGCTTAAAAATAATTATATAAGAATCATGGAGGTCATAGGCCTAGATGTTTGCATTCATACAAGAAATATATATGTGTATGTCATTTGCACTTGTTAGGATGATCGGATTCAGCTGAAACCAGTCTTAATGAAATTTAGCATACCTTTAAACATGATGCCTTGTTTATATGTCCTCCTTAAGATTGATTGTTATATTTGACAGTCTTTATCTTAATGAGGACTCCAAAATAATTAAATTTTCCATTTTAAGTTTCAAAACTTTTCTGAGATTAAATCTTTGTTTGATGTCATAGTAAATTTCATAAATCTTTATACAATAAATAAATAAGATTTTATTGTTTAAGAATACAAAAGATACAGACAATTTGTTCATACATAATACAGTTATAAATATATTTTCACTTTTTACAAACAGTTAATTTTAAATCTATAATTCACTCAGGAGATTCCATAGTCGAAGTTGTTAATGTTCTGAAGTACGTAAGCACACATTAGGTAGTTATAACATTTTGTGTTGTAACCCGTGTGCATATGACAAATAAACTATTAATTTATTTATCATTATTATTGTTACAATAACTAAATCTTAAACAATAAATTCATTTTTAATTGTCACAAAAGCTATAGCTTGTGGAAGGCTGTTATTAATAGGCTTAATACAGTAACTAAAATAGGTAGTGATTTCACTGAAGTAAAAAGCATCACACTGCCGGCATTCAATTGTGTATCATCACATTTTGTCGTTTCCAAATGTTGTTACTTCAAACGTTTTTGTAGGCTGTAATGACGATGGTGCCGGAAGCATGGCAGAATGATAAGACAATGCCACAGGAGAAGAGAGATTTCTACAAATGGGCCGCCTGTGCCATGGAACCATGGGATGGACCTGCTTTGTTAACTTTCACTGATGGGAGATATGTCGGTGCCATTCTAGACAGGTAATAGTGGCGTTGGATTACTGTTAGAGATCTTTGTCGCATATACAACAAACAATAAGTCTGGTTCTCAACATGAGCAATATCGCCATTGATGGGGGCAGTGGCGATAAGTTGTAACGAGTGATGTAGAAGGCTAGGAACAAGAATAAAAATATAGTTTTACATTCAAATGGAAAGTGACAAATAACATAGTTTCACATGGGGATGCTTATCAAAAGACAGCATGGCCAAAAGCAGTGCTGCACAAGTACTTTTTTCAAAGTAGAAATAGAAAATGTTTCTTCGCCTTGCATCACACTTTGAGTTGTTTATAAATGCTTGTCACAAGCATTTCATTGAAATTTAAAGAGGAAACTGATTTGGTTATGCTTGACTTGCAATCTGATACTGCAGAGAATAGGGATATATTTAATATTTTTTATAGTTAAGTTTGATTTTTATGGAGTAGCCAAATCGCCCCCATAATTTATAGACATGCTATAATTATCTAATTTTCCACCACCAAGTCAAACTTAGTGAGAAAACCACAGTGGCAATGTCAATCTTAGTGACAACACCTCAGTGGGAACGTCAAGCCTAGTGACAACTCCACAGACTTGGATCACACTTCCATTCCTGGATCTTTCATTTTCCTGATGAAACCTCCTGTTACCATAAGTTAAAGCAGGCATTCACTTTACCTAAAAAATTTCAGTTCCTCCTTGTATGGTGTGTGAAACGTTGCTTCTTTTGTTGAAGAAAATGATTTTTGATTTTTTTCAGGAACGGTCTGAGACCATCCCGTTTCTATGTTCTAAAAGACAACATAATGGTGATGGCTTCTGAAGTCGGTGTCTATGACACTGACCCTAGCAATGTTGCTCTCAAGGTAATTAATTTATCAATAAGGTAATTAAATTTTTCTGTATAATTATTTGTATCTCATTTGATTCCTTTTAATACAGTCTTATCATATAAGAAAGTAATACTGTGAAACACAGTTTGTCACTTCCCAGACTTGTGGCCTGTTCAGCAATAGTTCCTCGTGAATTGATTGTTGTGTTGTATTATTTGATGTTTGCTAACTATGTAAACATTGAGACAAGAAAACAAGAAGATCTTTTGTTTTTAGGGTGGTAGCCCTACTTAAGACCACCAGTGAATTAGCAGTGTAGTTGAGTTCTATGTTTTTCAGTCCTATACTCCTTCTATAGTAGTATTATTCTAAGCATGATGTTAAAAGACAATTTAAATTAAAATAGGTGTTATGAGGGCTTTTTTTCCTGACCAGGTACTTCTTTAGATTAGACGACCTCTTTGTTTAAATATTTATGAATCACAACATAATTGTAGACTCAATTAATAAATGACAACCGAGTCCGGTAGCTCAGTGGTAGAGTGCTCGCCTTTCGACCAGGAGGTTGAGGGTTCAAATCCAGCCGGGGGAAGACCTCAATATGAAGTTATTCCTTGTACCATACACTTAGAAAGTCTTGAATTCAAGGCCAGCCAACCCAGACAGGGTTTTACGTGGTTTCCTTGGCTGCTATTCGAAATTGTGGGGTTGGTTTCTGTTTCATCTGAGACAAGTCTGAATCCACGTTTTCCGTTGTCTCCAGCTAAGGAAAAGTTCTGCATACCGAGGAAGATTGAAGGTCGGAAAGATATACTGAGCCTTTGTATATTGTCCGAAAACTTAGTCAGTGAAGGCAGTATCATGAATAACTCAAGTGACTAGGAACAAAGTGCTCGGTCCTTGAAGACAGACGTCTCCTAGTAGCACTGTGGAACTTTGACTTTCAGGTCAGGGCTAAAGAATGAGTTTGTGCACATTGAGGTCGAGGTTGCTAGAGTTTTCTGTTGGGTGATGCTTGACTGACCTGAGTGATGAGTCTACCTAGAGTCTGGTGATGCTTGAAGAGCTGATGATATTGGTTGAAGAAGGGTGGGCCAAGTGAGACTAATCCGATCAGAGGAGCTAGTAAGACTAGATAAACTAAGCACACAATGAACTAGTGGTAGGGGCTATCCAGAGTGGTGAGCCTAGCCCAGAGTCTTGCTGGTCTAGATGTACTAGGCATATTGTAAAGTAGTAACAGGTACTAGCCAGAGGGGTGAGCTTGGATAAGAGTTTGGTTGGGCTAGATGAACTTAGCACAATGTGAACTAGTAGTCAGCGCTAGCCAGATTGGTGTGCCTAGCCAGAGTCTAGCTGATCTAGATGAACTAGGCTCACTGTGGACTAGTCATATGTGCCACCATGTACGGAGATTGTGCTTCCTAAATGACTGAGTTTGTACAAACTCTGGGGTGGATTAATTGAGTAAGGGGAAAACAATAAACGGGTTTATTGTTAATAACAAATAAAAATGACAAAGGTCAATTAGCTAAGGAGTCACCTATACCAGGTTCCTGATTTAGGTAACTACCGTATTAATTATTTATTATAGTTTGGTTTTATAATTTTTAGAGTCGTTTGAAGCCAGGTCGTATGTTGTTGGTTGATACCAAAGAAAAGAAAATAATCCAAGATGTTGAGCTCAAAATGTACATCTCCAGGAGCCGCCCCCACTCCAACTGGCTTAAAGAACAGGTAAACAAAGTTGTATATGTTTAATTAACATGTGGGGATCATTATGTAAAGATTTTCAAAATAGTGTGTTTTACTTCTTGCTTTAAATATCAAATCATAAATAAGTTAGGTGAACAATTGTATTAAGGTAAATGCTATTTTTATGTTCTTGAGCGTCAGTGTTGCATTTATTTTATGGTGGGACTGAAAAAGTTTTGTAAACGTTTAAAATCATTGTCTACAACCTTCAAAAATTACAAATATTTATTGCGATGGATTAGTTAAGATGTAAAATCAAATGACAAGGTTTGATGCATTGTGAAGATTTGTAATGTTCGTCCCTCTACCCCCACTTTACCCAATGTTATATAAAGACTATTTCAGTTTGTTAATCCAAATCCATATTCCTCCAATGGAAACCACTATTTATTATATTTCAAAATTCTATTTTCCAATTTTTATTTACTCATAATATTTTAATTGCTGGCAATTAAACATCTAATTTCTATATAAATAAAAACAGATTAATTACACAAAAGTCCTATATTTTTAAATATATAATTTAATTAATATAAAATAATATTATATATCTTAATTAATTAATTATTAATTAATTAATTAATATAATATATTATAATATAAAATTAATATTAATTTTAATATTATAATTTTAATATAGGACTTTTGTGTAATTAATCTGTTTTTTTATATATTTTTTATAATTCCACAAAAAGAAACTTTTTAAATCTTATTTATTTAATTTAATTCATTCAAAATTTATAAATTTTTGACTGATGTGATTAAATCTTTCTTTAGGTATTTTCAATATTCTATTCCTGAGTTGTATTATAACTGTACAGAGTATGTCCTCAGATTGTATTGTGCATACGTGTAATTGGCAAAAAAATTCATTTTTGTATAAAAATTTTTGCTTGTTTTGAAAGGAAGATTTTTCTAATAATTCGAATAATTTGTAACGCATACTCAAAATTTACAATAATTCTTCCGTGAGTAGAAAATGCTACTTTTTGGTTACATATTGTAAAATATTCAGTTTATTCTTAGAAAAATCATACTTTCAAAACAAGCAAATTTTTTTATTAAGATTAATGTTTTTTTGTGAACTCTATTATAAACCCACTTTTCTCTTGGATTTTTGTTGTACAGTCCACGGATTGAGTTGCACATATATTAAGTGCGGAATGACATTGACATTTTGTCAATATATCAAAATTATACCTAGTTTTCTCTTAGCTAACTTTTTAAAAAATTTTACTTTTTGGGTGCAAGGTTCATCGTACAAAATTTTTATTGCGATAAATGTTCATTTTAAAGCAACCGAAAGTTTTTATACGAAGTAAATTTTTGTCGAAAAATGAATTTTTGTCATTTACGCGTGTGCCCAACACAATCCTCAAACATAACTGTATTTAACTGACAATCATTATAAATTAATTTAAAAATATTGTTTTAAGAGATAATTTTTACGTTAATCCTAATTTTTAAGTGTGCTGGGTAGTTTAAAACCAATTTTGCAACTCTAAAAACCCTATGGAGTACTTGAATGAGGCCAACAATAAAAACTTTTATTTCCAACCAATGTATCCTAATGAAGTTGCTAAAGTAATCAAAGGTTTAAAAGCTTCTAAATCTAACGATATTTACCTGCATAGTAATGACCTCCTCAAAGCAATCTGTGACATTACTAAAAAACCACTTGTTGATTTAATTAACTCCTCTATGATTCTTGGTTACTTCCCAGATAATTTAAAAACCTGCAAGGTAGTACCTATCTTAAAGAAGGGTGATTCGGACAATCCTAATCATTTTAGACCCATATCACTCACACCAGTTATTGGGAAGGTCTTTGAAAAAATAATTAAAGCTCGTTTAGTAAATTTCTGTGACAAATGTGATATTTTTAATAATCAACAGTTTGGCTTTAGAGAAGGTCTATCCACTCAGGATGCTATTAATGCTATCACAAATGTAATTTATGAAGCTTTTGAAGTCATAGAAGAGGTTATGACGTTGTCATGCGATCTCTCTAAGGCTTTTGGCTGTGTCAGTCACGAGTATATAATATTTTATATAATTTTTATTTATTGTAATTGTTTTACGTTTTAATTTGTATTCATGAATTGACTATTGTGAGGCCTTAGAATGTAAGGCAACCACAAGCTTATAATAAATAAATATGGTTTCCTATGTAATGTAGTAGTGCTGCTCCCTCTATCCTACCTTTTATTCTAAGTTGGGATAAGCTCTAGGGTTGGTAATGTAATTGGGATTACTTGTCTAATTTATTGTGTGTTATTGTTTTGTTCTGGCTCGACATTGTCTTATTGTCACATTTCTCTGATCAGATGGTAATTATACCCAACAGTCTTTATTTCACCTTAATGTTATGTCTTACACTTTGTTCATATTTATTTGTTGTGTTTAGTTTTCTTTTGTACTTAACTAATACTTACTTTTATTTGGCAAACATTTTTTTTGTTTTAGTGTTTCAGTAGCTAATTATGACCTTGATAAGATAGTGGCTTTGTGTTATTATTCTAATTCTTTTTTTTTTTATTTATTTGTTTGTTTTTATCTCAAGAAATATATAATTTTTTTTATAAACCCATGGTTTATAAAACCGATGGTGTGTGTAGTGTATGTGTGTTTATGTCTATGTAAAGAGTATACAAATTAAGTCTTGTGAAACCTAGTTTTGGTGATAAGGAATATCTGAGATACATTCTTAGATCCCCTTATTGCCGTACCACCCGCTTTATTGCCAATTTTTTTTAAAAAAAGTGAATTCACTGAAATAATATCAACAAATTCATAAAAACGTCTTCAGAATTTGAGAACTACCTAATTTATATTGCAATATTTGTTCGGTCTTCCTTTTTTATTAAAATGTTTACCAATTTTTAAAAATGTAAACAAGTTTTTTTGGAAACAAGGGAAAAGCTTTATGCCGCCAGAGTGTGGGGAGTGTGCGGCTAATTTCCCCCACCACTTGGAAATCGCCAAGTCATTAAATCACAAAACCGCACGTCTACTGCAGTCAAAGAGACTGCTGACTGGGGTAGACCAGTCGTAGGCCTTTTAATTAGCTGCCTTCAAAAAAAAGCTTTGACATAGATGCTGACCCACTGTTGACTGGTGCATAAACATCAGTCTACATAAACATCTGTCTACTTGTTTAATTGCTTTATTTTTAAATTTTATAGACTAACTAAATTTTAAGTATGTTTAGTTAAGTTTGCGTAGTAGTAATTTTACTTACCAGAATGTAAGTGTTGTAATGGATTATATATTCAATAATGGGTTATATATATTCAACATTATATATAATGTTTTGGAATGTAATTGTAGCTCATAACTTCATATTAAATATCAATAATACGTTGTTTTAACTGTTAGTTTAATGATTCAATTATTTGTATTTATACAATAATCTTGGAAGGTTAAATTACCTAGGTCTGAGAATTTTTGAAGCAATTATTATTTTAAGTAATTTAAAATAATTAAATTACTATTTATTTTTTTTTAATTTGAATTGCCCAGTTACAAACTAATTATTTAGTTTCTCTGTTATTGTCATCTTTAATGCTGCAAGTTGATTGTATTTGAAATCTATTTCATGATTAAAATATTATTTATTTATTTTAAATGTATTTTATATTTACATGTTTTAATTTTATGATGTTTTATTGAGCTTATTTTATAAGCTTTTTATGTTTTATTAAACTAATTATTAAATAAATAATATGAATAAAAGGAATTTATAAGAAGCGTACCTATGCTTTGCTTTTTTTTTATTACAAATCAGTGTTTTATTATATAAAATAAAATCCTGTGTTATATTTTATTCACAATAAAGTTATTTCTGAGCTATTGATGAATCTTATTGTTAGAGTTTATATTGGTTTTGTTTAATATCTCTAATTTTGACTAAACTTGTTAATTTTGAATTATAAATCTATTATCGGTTGATTTAATTACTGGTTATTAGCATATACTAACTAGTTTAAAGTGTGTAGCCATCACAGAGTTTACATTACTTAGAATATAAGTGATAAAGTAATAATAATAATAATTTACAATTCTTATTTTTATTTTTTTAAGAACTTTTAACTTTTCGAAATGTTTTTTTATGTTACCTTTATTTTATTTTTGCTTCTGTTTGTTTTTGGATTTTTCTTTGCGTTGATTTACGGATTCTTAGAAAATGCTTAAAATATGTTTTTATTTGGAAGAAAACACTTGATTTTGTACTACATCAGGTATTAATTGTTTCCATTAAGTTGGTTGTCTTAACTGTTTTTGTTTCTATATTTATACTGATCTTTGACGTCACAGAGGTCAGAGAATTGCATCCTAGGTTATAAGTTTGAATAAAATTGTTGTTTCATAAATTATTGGATTGGATTAGAATACAGTTTGAGATTAACTTTTGCCTCTGCCACCTGAGGTGGTCTCTGCAGAGTTTTTCCTTGATAAGCTTCAAGACTATAAACCATGGTTCTTCAACCCATGAAAGCATGTGGACCACTTTTAACCATTTAATATCTCCCATGGACCAACTAACAGTAGAACCTTACACTATGTCTAGTACCTCTTCTGTGGGTTGGACTCAAAATGCCTTTAATTTGACGACCACTATATTTTATCTTAAAAAGATAGTGAAAAAGGCTTACTTTTATAGAAATTTGTTGAAATTTGTTTTTAAAATAAGTGAAAAAAATGAATTTTGAAAGTGTGCTCTGTTTATACCTCATACTTCTTGTTTGCTTTATTTTTTCCTGATCCATTATTGTTTGTTAAAAAACTTAATATGCTTTTATTTTTGTATCCTTAATGGTTTTTGGGTATTTTGTATTTGTTTATTTAACTTTTGCATCACATTCTTAAAAAATTTAATACAATAAAGGCCCCCATACACGTTCAGTTTTTTACTCTGGCCAGCCTGTGCGGGCCGGACTGTACACTCTTCACCTCCAGACACACTCATGACATCGTTTGTAATTTATTTAGTTTTTTGTTGTTTACATTGTAAAGTCACATTATTAATATACTTTAGTTATTCTTTGAGCACAGAGGTAGCTCCCACCTGAGTTTTTATCTGCAGGCATTTTTTAAACTTATTTTATATTATACCAGACTCTGCAATCCCTACTGCATAGTCTGCCTGTGACTAGGCCTACTGGAGGACTGTGCAAACTTGGGCCTGCACAGGCCGACCAGAGTTAAAAAAACTGAGCATCGGTTCAAAATAAAACTTAGTACAATAACCAATCATATAATAGTTCAGAACCGTATTGCTTATGAAGTATTTATGACATCTTTAATCCACAATATGACTTGGTGAAAATTTATTAAAAGTTGTAAACTTATTGGAATTGAGCTGAAACTTAATTTACATAAAAAAATGGTATCATCCACTAAGGATGATACCATTTTTTTAATTAGACACTAAGTCTGTTTTTTAATTTGATGTATATAATATATTATATATAATATTATAAATATATATAATATATATATATATATATATATATATATATATTTATGTTTAAAAATCTCTGTTTTTTACTAATACATTCGAATATTTGCAAATTTCATTGGCATTTTGGCAATTTCATTGGCAAATTGGCATTTATTGTGGCAGTGTGCCACTTATAAATACTAGTGATACAACAACCAAATACAGGAATAATTAACTTGTAGAGATCGTTAAATTTTAATATTTACTGAATAATTGTGAAAGTAAATAAAAAAGTAAATTCAAAGTGATTCAACATTCCATGGCTGTATGGTCCTAGTAGACCAATGCCAAAAAAAAAAATGATTCAATGGATTCAACTGATTCACACTATGGTTGGGGTTTTCAGATAACAATGCAAGAGTTGAGGGAAGTAGCAATGAAGAAAGGGCTGTGTCCTTCTCTAGATGGTTTCAACTCTGATGGTCAAGTAATGGAGAGTTGCATGGGAGATCTCAGCGAGGATGACATCAGCAAAATTTGGGGCAGCGATAGGAGGTTATCGCTCTTCTCTTACACTATAGAGACTATCAACATGCTTCTGCTCCCTATGATCAAAACTAAGTGAGTTTACATTATACAATTTGGATTAATATGTGTTACTGAGGTCTTTTTAAGAAATCGGACCATTTAAAACATTAAACTAAAAGATAAATTACTTTTAATTTAATTAAAAAATCAGCTATCGCTGATACTTGCTGTTGGATATGAATATCCCTGGACCGATTTCGGCATAATGCCATCATCAGCAGGCGGGGCAACACTCAAGCTCTCAACTAATAAAGTTATATCAGTGAATAACTTCTGGTCTCATTGAGCTAGACGAGTAGGAAAGGGTTTATATATAAAATGTGTACTGAGTCAAGGCCGTGACCCTGAGTAGTCAGGTGTGTGAGTCAGGTGTGCGTGTGAATCATCTGACTTTATAACACTTTGTGTCTTTTAAAAAAGAAAAATGTTTGAATACAGGTTTTCCTATTCCACATATTCATAATTATTCTTAATATTTTCTTTTGAATTAACTATATACTCTTGGTGTTAACATGCCCCCACAGAAGTAAGGTACGATTAGTGATTATTGGTGAGATTCTTATTCTACACAGACTCTAGTATTGTGAGATTCTTTTATTCTACTCAACTCTAGTATTGGTGAGATTCTTATTCTATCTCTAGTAGGTGAGATCTACTCTATATGGTGAGATTCTTATTCTAACAGACTCTATTAATTGGTGAGATTCTTATCTACACAGACTCTAGTATTGGTGAAATTCTTATTCTGTACACACCTACTTATTCTTACACCTCTAGTATTGGTGATAACTTATTCTATCATACTCTATATGATGAGATTTTATTCTATACATACTCTAGTATTGGTGAGATTTCTTTTCTGTAACACTCTCTTATTCTATATACTCTATTATTGATGAGATTCTTATTCACATCTTCTATTTGGTGAGATTTCTATTCTACTCAGACTCTAGTATTGTGAGATTTTATTCTATACATCTCTAGTTTGGTGAGATTCTTATTCTGTACATACTCTAGTATTGGTGAGATTCTTGTTCTGTACACACTCTAGTATTGGTGAAATTCTTATTCTATCCATACTCTATTATTGATGAGATTCTTATTCTATACATACTCTATTATTGGTGAGATTCTTATTCTACTCAGACTCTAGTATTGGTGAGATTTTTATTCTATACATCTAGATATGGTGAGATTCTTATTCTGACTCTAGTACAGACTCTAGTATTGGTGAATTCTTATTCTACTCAGACTCTATTATTGATGAGATTCTTATTCTATACATACTCTATTATGTGAGATTTTATTCTGTCACACTCTAGTATTGGTGAGATTTTTACTCTAGTATTGGTGAGATTCTTATTCTGTATTGGAGATCTTATTCTGTACTTCTTTAATATTGGTGAGATTCTTATTCTTTACACAGTCTAGTATTGATGAGTTTTTATTCTATGCTGACTCTAGTATTGGTGAGATTTTTATTCTATGCTGACCTATGCTGACTCTAGTATTGATGAGATTATTTATTCTATGCTGACTCTGAGTATTGATGAGATTTTTTTCTTTGCTGACTAGTATGTGATGAGATTTTTATTCTTTGCTGCTTAGTATTGATGAGATTTTTATTCTATGCTATCTAATTGATGAGATTTTTTTCTGTGCTGACTCTAGTATTGATGAGATTTTATCTTTCTGATCTAGTATTGATGAGATTCTGATGCTGACTCTAGTATTGATGAGATTTTTATTCTGTGCTGACTCTAGTATTGATGAGATTTTTATTCTTGCTGACTGTATTGATGAGATTTTTATTCTTGCTGACTCTAGTATTGATGAGATTTTTATTCTTTGCTGACTCTAGTATTGATGAGATTTTATTCTATGCTGACTCTAGTAGATGGATTTTTATTCTATGCTGACTCTAGTATTGATGAGATTTTTATTCTGTGCTGACTCTAGTATTGATGAGATTTTTATTCTAGTGCTGACTCTACTGTGCTAGTATGAGATTTCTTGATGAGATTTGCTGACCTAGGTATGCCAAGACTCATGTTTTGTAGAGATTATAGTTGGTAAATCTCTTCTTTTGTGTTACTTGCTGTTTTATATATTAATTGCATTGTGACTTGCAGGAAGGAAGCTCTTGGCTCCATGGGAAATGATGCACCCCTGGCCTGCTTGTCTCAGTTTGAGCCTCTACTCTATGACTACTTCAAGCAGCTTTTTGCTCAGGTTTCTTGTCATGATTATATTGTTCATACATTAAAATTAATTAATTTTTCAATTAATTCTTCGGAATTAATTGAAGGTCAGAGTGAGTTCAGGCTCTGTCGGCGTCCTGATGAGTTAGACGTAACGAAACAGAGTGGGACATGACATTATGTCGAGCCATCAATGATGGCGAATGTCGAATGATGGAACAGTTCCCAGATGCAGCATGCATTTTGCTTGTTACATTTCCTAGGTGTCTCTCGCCACATTATATTGTGTCAACTATTCATGTTTGCAAAACTCGGTAGTATCAAAATGACATAAGTCATAGTCATAACCTTGTGACACTTGTCTTAAAAATTAACCTCCTCGTAATATTAGTATAACCCGGTAATTTGCTTCAGAGTGAAACATAATGGAACCATGCTGAGCTTAGTGTCATAGATTGTTTAGTTATCAATAACTTGTGTATCTATGTTCAGGTTACGAATCCACCTATAGATCCATTCAGAGAGAAGATAGTGATGTCTATGTTGTGTCCTATTGGTCCAGAATACAACATCCTGGAACCGAGCTCTGCTCAATGTCACAGGTTGTTCCTTCCGAACCCCATCCTGTCTCTTCCTGATATTGAGATACTCAAGTACAACACACATCGCAATTGGAAGGTAAAACTGAAATTATTTTTTATTGCTTTATTATTTTTAAGAGGGATGAGTATGAAGTATTGTGTTTTTACGAGAGATGAGTATGAAGTATTGTGTTTTTAAGAGGGATGAGTATGAAGTATTGTGTTTTTAAGAGAGATGAGTATGAATATTGTGTTTTTAAGAGAGATATGAGTATGAAATATTGTGTTTTTAAGAGAGATGAGTATGAAGTATTGTATTTTTAAGAGAGATGAGTATGAAATATTGTGTTTTTAAGAGAGATGAGTATGAAGTATTGTGTTTTTAAAAAATAAAATTAATCCAACTTCAATAATTAATGTAATAAATTTAAAAAATAAACAATAATGATTCCTGAAAAGTGCTTGCTGTACAAGTAACTAATAGTGTTTGTCATGTGACATCACACCCTTAAAGCTGTGCTCCTTGTGCCTGTTTTTGATTCCCAAAATTGTTGCCATTATTTGTTGTTAAGGATTGAAATTTGGTACAAATGCTTAATGAGATATCCTATTGAATCTACTGTCCCCTAATTTTCCTTGTCTTTTTTAAAAACTGACATTTTACTCTTTTTGAAAAAATCTAGCTGCACTGATTTGTGGCTAGCCAATCACACTGGTTACAAGCCTCACTAGCGTAGTCACCAAATTTAAAGCAATTATGAGGAGAATTGCAGCTCTGGTGTGAGAAATAAAACAGAATACTTGTGTCACATGAATAGATGTGTTTCAGCGAGTCACTTGGTTAATTTTATCAAATGAATTAATGAGTGTCAGCAAGTCACTTGGTCAATTATATCACATGAATAGATGTGTGTCAGCGAGTCCCTTGGTCGATTTTATCAAACGAATTGATGAGTGTCAGCAAATCACTTGGTCAATTGTATCACATGAATAGATGTGTGTCAGCGAGTCACTTGGTCAATTGTGTCCCATAAATAAAGTTGTGTCAGCGAGCCACTTGGTCGATTTTATCAAATGAATTGATGAGTGTCAGCAAGTCACTTGTTCAATTGTATCACATGAATAGATGTGTGTCAGCAAGTCACTTGGTTAATTTTATCAAATGAATTGATGAGTGTCAGCAAGTCACTTGGTCAATTATATCACATGAATAGATGTGTGTCAGCGAGTCACTTGGTGGAGTTTATCAAATGAATTGATGAGTGTCAGGAAGTCACTTGGTCAATTGCCAAACTGTATCAAGTAAAGTAATAACATAGCACACTTGATGATCCTTGGTCAATTCTTAAAATATATACCAATCATATTCAAAATTTGATATTTGCATTTTTTCTATAAGTGTTTACCTCTAAGTGGGAGAACTCCACTGATAGTAATCACAGAGAGGCGTTAGATTGCCTACTAGCTAGAAGACCACGTCGATGGGCCCTTTTTGCTACCACCCTTAGATATAAGATAGTGTTTTATTTATTTGCCTGCTACAATGAGTAGGCATTTTCTATCTTATCTACAGAAGAGCTTCTCTCTTTAGCTTAGTGTTGTTTCCGTTGCTGAAATGAATAGAACCCTAATAAAAACTACTTTTTAGACTAAGGTTTAATTAATTACCAATTGACGATTGATGTTTTTCTGTATTTTGATTAGACGATAGTGATTGATATAACATTTGACAAAGAAGAAGGGGCAGGAGGACTGGGTAAGACTATAGAGAGAGTTTGTAATGAGAGTGAACAAGCTGCATCTGGTGATATCAGCTTAGTTATTCTATCTGATAGAAAAGCTGGTGCTAATAGGTATGTCTTATAGTTTCAACATTGCTGTTTTGTAATATTTGTTGTTTTATTATTTCTTGTTACATGGAATTTTGTCATGTATCTAGTAAATTTGTATTGCTTCACCCTACAGGTCTCCTCCGTGGGCCTGTGGAGGATTTTATGTATATTTTTGCCTGATATATCTTAAAGATGTTTCCCGCCTTCAGGTTACTACTAGCGCCGCTATGCTTTGTGCTAATGCAACCGCTAAATCCGCTAGTTAAATCTAAACCGGTTTTCGAATGTGAAACCAGGTTAAACCGCCAGCATTTGTTATTTTTTGTATTATCGATCCAAAGGCACCCAAAACCCTGTTCTACCTCACCAAGCCAGGAAATCACCGAGGCACTGGTGCTTTCTTCATCATCACCACAGAAATCAAGTACAATCTTCCACATTATTCAGGCTTTAATGATCTTATTTATGACATTTCTATCTTTTTATTAGTTTATTTTCTGCGTATACAGTCCTCTATAAAGTAACACCCGCCTTGGTTTGCGATAATAGTTTTTCCTTTTATTGCTACGAAACGAATCGAACCACCAGCCTGCTATAGCCCCTAGTAAAAAATTGAGATCAACTTCTTTGTTAACCTGAACACTGCATACTCCCCTTCATTTGGTCAGAGGATCAGCATAGACTTATTTTTTTTCCTAAATGGTACTAAAAGAACTTCTATCTAACTTCTAACTCATTTTATTTTATTTTATGAATTCTAAAATAAAATCCTTTTTTTAAATTTTAGCAGGGAGGGGGGGGGAACTAAAATTTTGTTACCACTGACAGTATATCAGAGGCTCATTATATCTGTTGTAAAGGAAGGGGGTATTAGTGCCCACCACTTTAGTATAATTTCTTCATTTTAATTTTCTTGATGGTTTTCTTTTTAATCAATATGTTTAATTGGTATGTTATCAGAATTCCAGTGAGCACCCTTCTAGCACTGGGAGCAGTTCATCACCATTTGATAGAAACTCGACAAAGAATGAAAGTTGGACTTATTCTGGAAACTGGGGAAGCTAGGTAAATAAAACATTTATAATCATTTTTAACAGTGAATTATATAAATACTTTTATATATATATATATATATATATATATATATATATATATAATATATATATAATATATTAACTTTTGTAAATAAATAATACATGCATGTTTTTGTGTAATACATAAAAAATGTTTTGTTCTTAAGGTGGTACACATAGTGGAGACCACCTGTAATCTGACTTCTACGATATCTGTAGAATTCTATTGTTTATAACCTTTGTAAACAAGGCTGTAACTTCTATATTTTTATCCTGTTAGACAAGTGCAATTAAAATTGTATAGTTGTATTTCTACGTGGTATTATATATTTGTTTTTGTAGGGAAGTTCACCACATGTGTGTCCTCCTAGGGTATGGTGCTGATGCTATATGTCCTTATCTTGTGTTTGAGATGGCAAAGAGTTTGAGGATGGAGGGAGTGTTAGACCCTTCTCTCACTGACCATATACTCTATACAGTAAGTATTGTTGCTAATTATATAACTTAGTTTAAGAATTAAGTTTAATGGACTGTGAGAAATACAGGCACGTGGTGTCAGTTTTTCATTTGATTAATTCACAACAAGAAATAAATGAGTATTGTTCATTGTCTTTGGACATACAGGGCATCAGAGGTATTTTTAGGTAATAGTTTACTGAATCTCCCCTTTTTATTTAAAATCATCTACCATATACTCTGAACTTTGTAAGACGCCAGTTTGCTGTGAACCTTCTAGGACAGTACTCTGAACCTTATGGGATAGTATGCTCTGAACCTTGTAGGACAGTACTCTGATCTTGTAGGATAATATGCTCTGAACCTTGTAGGACAGTACTCTGATCTTGTAGGATAGTATGCTCTAAACCTTGTAGGACAGTACTCTGATCTTGTAGGATAATATGCTCTGAACCTTGTAGGACAGTCTCTGATCTTGTAGGATAAATATGCTCTGAACCTCTACTCTGATCTTGTAGATAGTATGCTCTAAACCTTGTTGGGCTATGTGCTCTACAAGTGTGAAAACTGGCTTTATCAAATACAAATAATTTGTAGATATACTTTGTTAGTAAGGCACTGAAGATAATCTGTCAAATATAAATCTTTTGATGAGGTACTTTATTTTATTTTAAATCTATTTATGGAGTTTCCTGCCGCATAACAAATGATCTCCATATGCTTTCAGAACTATTCAGCTGCCATGGAGAGAGGAATTGCCAAAGTAATGGCTAAGATGGGAATATCTACTCTACAGTCTTATAAAGGTGCTCAGATCTTTGAAGCTGTCGGACTGTCAGATCAAGTCATTGACAAGTGTTTCAAGGTGCTACACATTTTTAACAAATTTCTAAAGGGGAACATTAGCTATGTGGAGGTTAGGATCATTATGGGTGTGTGGTAGGGGGGTTTTTTGAATGGCCTATATATATATATATATATATATATTTGTGTGTGTGTGTGGTTTTTGAGAATTTACTGTGACTCTGTAATTTCAACACTTTTTTGAATCTGAATGAACTTGGTACATCCACCAGATAAATATATGTCAAAAGATTTAAATTTAAAGTGAAAATAACGCCTATAAGAATAAAACGAAAGAGAATAGTAACACACAAGGGAATGAAACTGTATGTTATTACCAGTGCCGATTCTGCGAAAAATAACAATGACTCTTTTACAATTACTAGATTGCGTCCGATATTCCGTCAAACTACTCCTAGCATAGTGTATCTGAATATACCCCAACCTCAGTCTAAGTTGAAGTCGCGCAGGCTCTTGAATTCCATACTTGTTAATCGATTTTTTGTGTTTTTTGTGGCATTGGTCTACTAGACCATACCAGCCAATGGAATGTCTGAATCACTTTATTTTGAATTTAACATTTTTTTAAGATTTTACATTTTACTGAATATTTTCTTATTCTTTATCAAGTAATAGTTTTATGAAAAATTTAACGATTCTTTCTGATCATAGGTTATTTCTTTTGTTCGTGTGTTAATTGTGAGATTTTAGATATTTGTATAAAATACACTTATTTAAGGTAGATTTATATATTTTTGTGGGCTATCTATTAAATTACTAGACATAATTGTGCCAAATGCTAATTAATGCCAATTTGCCATATGAAATTTTGCGCCCAAATGCCAATGATATAATATATGCAAAATTTTCGATGTTAATTAGTAATAATAATAGCACTAAGATGATTTATAAACACTATATTTTCATACCTATGTTTTATTTATATATATATATTTAACTTATTATTTATTTTATATAATTATATTTATAATCTTGTTATTTCAAAATTATAGGGAACTTATATATCGTATTAGGTTGGAAATATCATCATTTGATAAATCTTGGTGACTATAATAAGATAACCTAACGATAGACTTTCTAATAATTATGTATATATCATACTTCAATTAAAAAACAGACTTAGTTGTCCTATTAAAAAATGGTATCATCCTTAGTGTGATACCATTTTTTTATGTAAATTAGTTATTATCAGCTAATATCCGCAATAAGTTTGTACAACTTTTAATAAATATTTCACCATAGTCTTATTGGATTAAAGATGTCATAAAATACTTCATTAAGCATACGGTGTTTTGAGACTATTATATTGATTTGTCGGTTATTGTACGTGAGATTTTTTATATTACGTTTGAACCCTGAATGCTGCATGTATTTTTTTTAAACTTTTGGTATTCACGGCTTGCTGTGCAGCGCCAAGTTTGCACAGTCCTCCAGTAAGGCCAGGTGAGTCACAGGCAGCTATTGCAGATAGGGATTGCGGGGCTCTGGTATATATAATAAATAGTTTAAAAATGCGCTGACAGAGTTAAGAAACTCGGTGGGAGCTACCTCCTGTGCTCAAAGAATACTAAAGTATATTAATAATGTGACTTTACATGGTAAACACAAAAATAAATAATTACAAACGATGGTGTCATTGAGTGTGTCTGAGAGGTGAAGAGTGTACAGTGCACGGCCCGCAGGCTGGCCAGAGTAAAAAAACTGAACGGTGGATATGAGGGGGAAGTGCTCATTATTGTATTAAAATTTTTTTAAGAATGTGCTGCAAAAGTTAAAATTAAATTAGCAATACAAAATACCTTCAACATCACATTAAGGATACAAAAATAAAAGGCATATGAGGTTTTTTAACAAAGCAATATATGTGTGCAATCAGGAAAAATACACAATACAAATAAGTATAGAGGAGGTATAACAGAGGACACTCTTCAAAATTATTTTTTTCACTTATTTAAAACAAATTTTCAACAAATTTTCTATAAAGTAGCTTTTCACTATCTTTGTAGAGATAAAATATAGTGGTCGTCAAATTAAAGGCATTTTGAGTCCCAACCACAGAAGAGGTATACTAACATAGGTGTACAGGTCTTACTGCTTTAGTTGGATACCACTGGGAGATTATTAAATGGTTAATAAAGTTGGTTTTTCCATATTTAGCTCTTCATTGGGTTGTGCAAGTGCGATGTTTGCGTGAAGCCCTTATTCAAGGAAAAGCTCTGGCAGAGACACCTCAGGAGTGGCAGAGGGCAAAAGTTAATGCTCAAAGTATTCTAATCCAATCCAATAATTTGATATGATAACAACAATTTTATTGCCAAACTTGTAGTGTAAGCCGTAGATGCATTCTTTCGACCTACAGTGTTGACGTCAAAGATCAGTTTAAAGGTGTTGGTTAGAAACAAAAACAGTGTAAGGCACCAACGCCTAATGGCGGTGTGTCGATTTTAATTACTGATGTGCGTTTACGCTGAAATCAAGTGAGAGTTTCTTCCGTGTCTATGTGTGTGGGTTGGTATTTCAAGGATTTTCTAAGCATCCGTAATCAACGCAAAGAATCAAAAACAAAGTAATGGCAAAAATAAATTTTAGATGGTGTGTGTGTGTGTGATGTATAAAAACAAGTTTTCGAAAGTTAGAAGTTCTTAAAAAAAAAAATAAATATAATTGTAAGTGTTTGGTGGTGTTCTTTATCATTGTAATTAGTTCTTACTTTAGTAATTGTTAAATCATGTAGATGAGCTCACACACTTTAGATCTATTTGTATATGCTAATAACCAGTAATTAATCAACCGGATAATGATTTATATTCAAAATTAACAAAGGTTTAGTCAAAATTAGAATATTAAACATAACAATATAAATTAACAATAAGATCATCAATAGGCTCAGAAAATAACTTTTATTGGTGAATAAATATTAACACAGGATTTTATTGGGTATATAATTAAAACACTTGTTTGTAATAAAAATAAAAGCTGAAGCATAGGTTGTACGTTCTATATGTTGATTGGGTTTGGTCATATTATTTTATGGGGGGTGATGTGTTTTGATGAGTGTAAACATCTAACTATAGGTGTGTGGCTCGCAAATATATTTAAAAATATAAACATTGTAAATATAAATACTCCAAGTTGGATAAAATACAATCAAATATGCTCTCAAGTGCATAAAGGTGATCCAATAACAGAGAGCAAAACAGTGGGAGTTTGTAGGCTCCTGGGGCAATTCAAATTAGAGAGAAAAATAGTTAATAGTTATTTAAATGACTAAAAATAATAATTGCTCTAAATTCTCGCCTGAGGTTAAGTATTAAGCTTCCAGACTGTTTATTGGTAATAAATACGAGTATCTTATTGTAGTGCGAAGCGTAGATTAACTAACGTTAAAAGAAGTGTTTATAGTGTGTTAAGGGCTGCAGAACACGATTGGTGTGTTGTTGTTGGTGTGTGTGTATAAGTTGATAATAAAGTAGGTGTGGGAAAATATCCTAATTATACCCTAGATTATTGGTATTTAAATTGTTAAGTTTAAATTGTCCTAATTACAAATAAACTAGTACTTTACTTAAATCTATGGGTTATATTTAGTTTACACAAAACACAAATTACCTTTTTATGGCATTAAATTGTTTAAATTTTAAAAATTTCGGTGTTTTAAAATTTTAAAACACCTTAATGGTGTTATAATTTATTAATCAATTTTATTTACTCACTAAAATAGTTAATAACTGAATAAATTCACTTTTTTGTAAAATTTTTGTTTAAATTATTCGTTTAGGGTTTAATGTTTCTGGCTTAAATTGGACCAATCCAAGTCTGTTGTGATAAGAGCCTGATTCTATATTTAAAATCCTGGAATAATCGAAGTATTTATCTATGAAATATTGGCAATTTTTTTAGCACCAATAGTCGTTCTATTAACTATCACCTCATTTATTGCAAATTAAATAATAATAAAGAAATAAAAAAAGAATTTTTATCAGCTCCCATGCTAATCCTATGATAAAAAAATTTAACACCCTTTCGTTTTCCCGCCATTGTTATTGCCAACCTTACAGCTATCTCATTGAATTGCGAATAGCAAAATTATTGTCTTTGGAAAATATCTGGAACCAGGACGAGAACTAAATTATCAGTTTCATGTATTTTTAAGACCTAAGTGGTTTTCAAAAATATGCCTGTCTATATCTGTGTGTGTGTATTTTATCATTGTATCTCCCAGTGTATTAATGCTAAAAAGATGATACTTGGTTGAAAAATGAGTCCAAAATGAACTCAAGATTATAATTATAATCTTAAAATTTCAAGATTATAAAATACAAGAACTCAGTTTTTTTTTAAATTTATTTATTTATAGTTATTAATGCTATTTGTCCCTTTGGATAAACTTTTTTCATAACTTTTAATTATTTACTACTTTTCCTCATTTATATCATAGGTATAGAGGAAAAGTATTGGGTTGGCAAAAAAATATTTGAAACTGGGATGAGACCGGAATTATCTGGTTCATGTGTTTCTAAGACTTCCTAAGTGGTTTTCACAAAATTGTCTGTCTGTATGTCTGTTATCATCATTGCTCCCGTTGTATTTATGCTCAAGAGTTGAAACTTTGTACCAAAACCCTGCATAAATTCAAATGAAATTCATGTACAGCAGCAAAACACGTTGCTGTACATTCGGTGATTTTTATATTCTGATGACGAGCGAAACGAGTCGAAGTAGCGTGGATGAACGTAGTGAACCTGATGTGACCTGACCTGAACAGTTGTAATATTTATTTTTTTGCTTGAAACCCAAATGTTTTGTTTATATTCTTTATTAATAATATTTTTTTACCCAATTACTGCAAAAAAATCATGTTATGTATTACATAAATTTTTTAAACCAAAAACAAATGGGTTCAAGGTACCATGGTACTTTTCTATATGACTTACAGACTCGCTTTGCTCTCCTGAGAATGTCATGATTGTTATTACTTTGGTCTCTCTATGTTTGATCGGTTTGTTTACACAATATTATGACATTTGACAATCCTCTGTCACTTTACAGAGTGGCAGACATTGTTAAAATATCGAGAACACTCGATTCTTTTTATAAAATGATTTAACAGAACTCGTACCAATTTTTTAGGGGAGTCGGTTCACTTGTTATTCTGTTTCACTATTATCCCTTGAAAGTCTCTCTAATGACAAATTAAAAAAATCTAACTAATTTTTAATTTTTAAAATAGAGACCATACTGGCGAAATTCGGAAAAATAAATGAAATAGGTCAAAGTAATATATTGTTAAAAAGCTCTATGTCATCTTTTGTAAAATTTAACTTGGAGACCAACATTTTGTAAACATAAAAAAATAATGAGTCCTTGCTAATTTGTGATCAGTGTTGGCATTATCATGTTGATGACATATTTTTTTTGTATCATGCTTATGATAAAATGAAAAATAATTTCAACAAAAAATTGTTTATAAAATATAATCAATTGTGTGTTTATGTTTGGCACAGGAAGCTGCTACGAACAACAGTAAGAGCGCATATGAGAAATTTAAAGAATCAACACTAGAGAGCGTCAGAGCCTGCACTATCAGAGGACAACTAGAGATAATATCTAGCGATAAACCTGTTGATATATCTCAGGTTGAACCTGCAAGTGAGATTGTAAAGAGATTTGCTACAGGTGTGACGACATTTTAATATTAATTTTTCATAATAATTACAATTTCACATAAACATATAGTATTTCTTGACTATTTTATGTTAAATTAATTCAAAATAAGCTGAAACTATTATCTATTGCATATATTATTTAATTATCTGTGTTTTATAAAAAGTGATTTAACGCGACGACACTGAAAAATGTTTGCTTTTTGGTGCAAAATAGGAGTTGTAGAGGGTTGGGGAGTCTTTAGTTTCTCTAGAGTAGGAGTAAGTTCGTTATGGCACCTAATTTATTTATTTTAGCCAGCAGGATTGAAACTGCATGTCTCCTCTTCCATCCTACCAGCAAATAATACAATATAAAAAAAAAAATAATTTACCATTTTTCATGCTTAAGTAGCAACAACTAACTTACAAAGTTAGTAAAAAAATTGATATAAATATAATTTCATGTCTAATGGATATTGTCACACTACCAGATCTCTTATCGCTGCTATATTCAACCCTAGTCGTTCCTCAAGTTGTGTAAGTCTCTTTGAGTGATAAACTTATTGAAACATCTCAGGTTGAACATACTGGTGAGGTAGCAAAGAGATTTGCTACAGTTGTGTGTGCATAGAGCGATTATTAGCTGTTTTGTCAGAGGGCAACTTGAGATAAACTTGTTGATACATCTCAGGTTTATCCTGCTGATAAGATTTATAAGAAATTTGCTACAGGTGAGTTTACAGAACAAAAAATTGTTTTTAAACAAAGAAAATCAGATTGTTAGTTTTATTTCTTTCCTATTCTTGTTATGATCATACTATGTTCCATTCATGTCTCAGTTAAATTCTGATGGAATGACCAATATATGGGCTGCAGCTCTCATTATATCTAAATATCAATCTAAAATACGAAACGGATCATGTTTTATAACTAATGGTATAGCAAACCATAGCCAAACATGTCAGGTTTTCTAAACTTTACAGATTTTCATTTAGGTTTATAGAATAATTTCAACTAAATTGACAGGTTTTCAGAATAATTTGAACTAACTTGACAGGTTTTTCATTTAGGTTTTAGAATAATTTAAACTAACTTGAAAGGTTTTCAGAATAATTTGAAGACTTGACAGGTTTCCATTTTTCAGAATAATTTGAACTAACTTGACAGGTTTTCAGAATAATTTAAACTAACTTGACAGGTTTCCATTTAGGTTTTCAGAATAATTTGAACTAACTTGACAGGTTTTCAGAAATAATTTAAACTAACTTGACAGGTTTCCATTTAGGTTTTCAGAATAATTGAACTAACTTGACAGGTTTTCAGAATAATTTAAACTAACTTGACAGGTTTCCATTTAGGTTTTCAGAATAATTTGAACTAACTTGACAGGTTTTCAGAATAATTTAAACTAACTTGACAGGTTTCCATTTAGGTTTTCAGAATAATTTGAACTAACTTGACAGGTTTTCAGAATAATTTAAACTAGACAGGTTTTCCATTTAGGTTTCACTAACTTGACAGGTTTTTCAGAATAATTTAAACTAACTTGACAGGTTTCCATTTAGGTTTTCAGAATAATTTGAACTAACTTGACAGGTTTTTCATTTAGGTTTTCAGAATAATTTAACCTAACTTGACTGGTTCATTTGAGTTAAAACTGAGTTTACTATGTGAATACTAGTAAATTCTATTTAGTTGTTTGTTGGTTAGTTAATAGGTTTATGATGTTCTAGGTGCAATGAGTTTTGGCAGCATATCTTTGGAAGCTCATTCATCACTAGCTATAGCTATGAATCGAGTGGGAGCCAAGTCTAATACTGGTGAAGGAGGCAAGTTTTTTTCTATTACTTTAATTATTATTACAAACTACTTAGTTATTGGAATAAATAATGAAGTATTTGCAGTGATGGGATTCAAATTGTTTTGCGATTGATTCGCTCTTGCGGGTTTAGTATACACAATAGCCGGGACCCCTCCCTCCCCGCCTTTAAGAAAGGTTTAAAACAATAGGCGTAAAACAAATATATAAATGCTTCTATACGTATTATTATATCCATATGTTGTTTTTTATTGCCATAAATGAACACTGTTTTTCTTATGCAACTCAATTTCATTTTCCAAGTCAGCAAAATAGTAGTTTCATTTGCCCAAACTATATACTATGATAAGCTTAGAATAATACTATATATAGAAGGAGCACTACTGATAACAAGAAAGGCAGTTCACTGGTGCACTTAAGTAATACTGCCACCCTAACAGTATACAATATTCTAAAAAAAAATTGGCAATACTTCCGGTTGTTGGATTAATATGTTCTATTATTAATTAATGATTGATTATTCATAAAATACTAATATAAATATCGGTTCAGTGCAATATTTTATGCATTTTAAATTGTAGTTTATCGTTTTTAATTAAATTTTATTAAAAGTAGTCCTCGTCAACTAAATGTAGATTCTTGTATTCCGCCACTTTTGCCATCTAAGACCAGTTTTATTAAATACTCAGCAGGTGTTTTAAGTTATAATATTTGTTCTTTACGATCTTTCTTCATTAATAGATATTTATGACACATATTTAAAATAATGCTTTGTTGTCGGGTTGGCAGCATTACTTAGTTGCACCAGTCAACCGGCTATCGTGTTATCAGTGGAATTACATTGTGTTCACAGTCCTGTACTCCTTCTATATATAGTATTATTCTAAGATGATAAGAATGTTACTAGTTGTAGTAATTTTTTCAGAATTAATTTGCATGATGGTTGTTTATCTTTACTATTAAAGTCATCAACACATTTCCCTATGAGCATTGGAAGAAAAATGATCACTCATTTTTTTCCTTAATGATGCCTGTTGCACAGGTTTGCTACTTCCTGCAGCTCCTACAGTACAGTTTCTCCATTCAGATTGTGAGGAGTTTCAAAATGGAGCAAAACCGGTAACCTGAGTTTGTTCTTAATAATTAGCTGATATATCTGCAGAAATGCTTCATATTGCTGTTTAGTCCAACATTAAGGCAAATCGTCTTCATTGTTACCTGGGCTACAAAGATACCAGGCAATTTATTCAGATCGTTTCCGATGATTACGTTATTATTTTATTTATTTTTTTGCAAAAAAACACTTATCACTGTCTTTATTTTACTCATTTTAATAAGTTTAAGTTTAAACGCAAAACAATTAAATATTTTATCTCCAAACAGTGTATAATGTAAAGTTTATTGACTAGTTTTTAGGGAGTAAAGAAACACTTTTCACTCCCAAGGGAGGAAAAGTAATTTTCACTCCCTTGGGAGTAAAAAGTAATTTTTTCTCCCTTGGGAGGGAAAATTGTTTCCTATTATTGGGTTATTAGAGCCAATTATATCAATTTTTTAAAGGGAGTGGTAATCTCTAAATTGATACAGGTGGCCGAACATTTTTTTTTAATTTTCTTTTGGTGGCACACCCAAATTTTAATTTTTTTATCATATTTATAAATTTTGAAAAATTTCAGCTAAACAAAAACTTAACCACATCTGTGACTTCACATTTTTGGGGATATTAAAGATTAAAATGCAAGTTCCTTTGTATGGTAGCTTATGAAACAAGTAAAATTATATTTATTATTTTCTTATTGATGCAGGGGAGAATGCAGATAGATATTTGAATCAAGATCCTGAGTTCAATCATAGGTCGGCTATTAAACAAGTAGCTAGCGGGAGATTTGGAGTTACTAGTTCATATTTAGCTCATGCAGATGACTTGCAAATTAAAATGGCGCAGGGAGCCAAACCTGGCGAGGGAGGAGAACTGCCAGGATACAAGGTACCTTTGATTTCATTTAGTTATTTATTGTTAGTAAATAATAATAATATATTTATTTGTATATAGACAAGTGTCTTTTACAATGGGGGTTTGTATAAAAATTATAATTTCTTGTTTATAAATTTTTTAAATAAATCATCCTTATATGGGAAACAAAAATAAAAAGATTAACTTGAATAAACTCTTTTTAAAAAGAAATAAATACATGGATATAGGGAAGGGTAGATTAATTATTCCGTAGGTCTTTCTGCCAAACTCTCTAGCATATAGAGATAAACCGAATTAGTGGTTTCTATGTTTAAATTATATAGCTGCCAACAAATGTCGTGTTCATAATTATTGAGGTACTTAGTTCTAATGGCTTAATGACTATTACACTAAAAAAGGAAATTGTTAGTAAATAAACATATCGCCATGCCAATGTTCAATGTATTATGGACATTATATCAAAGGCTTATTTTATCTGTTGTGAAGTAAGGGGGCTTCCCAGCCCCTCCCTCTTAGCATATGTGTATTAAACTCATGGTGGTATGCCAAATATTATGTTGGTAACTGCTTGTTACCGAAATATCATCATATGAGGTGGTTGAAAGCTCTTAGCCAATAATAGTTATTTATGCCATAAGGCTGAGAAGTGTGTCTTTATGTCACGGCAATTAGATTTACCGACGAGCGAAGCGAGTTGGGAAAAATTGCCAAGACATAAAGACATTCTCAGCCGGATGGCATACACTATTTTTTTTTGAGGTAGCACTCATTAAATAAACTGCGCTATATGCTTAATTGAAAAAAAACAAACAAACATCCAATTGAACTCCATATTATCTTTGTCATTGAATTCATCCATAGCTTCACACTTTTACTCAAAAATGTAAAAGCTTTACAAATAAACACACAAAAATTGTCAATTGTCAAAGAACACCTTTTAAAAACGAAAATAAAATTAGTCTAAGAACAAAAACAGAAACAAAATGAACATTTTTAAAGAAACCTCATGAGGGTTTTACACAGATTTTTTTTTTGAACACGCTACATTACAGTAATGGCGGCAATATATGAATTACTTTTACGTCCTAGGTTTTTTTACATTCATTATTGTCCTTGGAGGTGAAAAGTATTAAATAACTTCCTATAACAATAATGATTGGCTTCTCATCCTAAAAACGGTCCAATAAAGTGCTCAATTACGTACTACCTCAAAAAAACTATTTTATTTTTATTTATCCACTCTTTTCTCCATCTTCAGTTCAGTTTTTTAGAGCATTGTGTTTCTATCCATGATATCCTACATCCTTGAAGATGCCTCCCACAGTAGAAGCGAAACGTTGGATTCTTTATCTACATTAACGCGGTCACCACCGGAAGACCTAAATCTCCCTGACAATAACCACGGAAGCCTTCTATTTTTTGTGGAGTGACTCTTCTTTATTTCATAGTTAATAATACAGATAACAGGCTCAGAGGAAGCCTTTACTCTAGACTCTGACTTATTTTTGTCACTCAAAAATACTATTATTCATTCCGTAAAGTATGCTGCATTGTGGAGTCCAGCTATTAATCCAAGAGGTTTGCAATAAAATATGTCTCTCCACCAATTATTTTATATATTAAAGAGCTTTCGGCTGCATCCCGCCATCATCAGTCTAGACGAGTGTTTGGTAGCAGGAAGTACCGATATCACAGGTAACCAGCACACTCTAGAGTTTTATTGCAAACCTCTTGGATTACTATTATTCAAAGATTTAACAATCACTTATTTTCCATAGATGTTGATAAAACACTAAATAGTTCCTTTATGCCAAACTACCGACTCATTTCTTCATTTAACCCATCTGGTGAAGACTACTTGAAATTGAGGTGCTCAAACTCAAACTCAAAAAAATCCTTTATTGTTCACAATAACAAAAAAATGAGACATATATAAATATACAATTTTTAAATAAAATTTGTTAATCATTATTTATTTTTAATAACATAACAAATATTAAATTTAAAAATAAAATAACAGTCAAAAAAATATGAACAATCCCACAATAATTAAACAGAGGTGTTTTAGTATCCTTAGAGTGAATTCTACAACTTTTATATCAATGGCAACAAATACATTATTGATACAACAAAAAATTGTCCAATGTGTCCTGAAGCAACTCCAGAAACGATTCAACACTTCCTACTAGAATGTCCATACTTTAATTCTCACAGATTAAGATTCCTACAACCTTTTGACCTATGTATCTTAAATATTGAAATTCTATTTGACAGGAGCTACAAAGTTTCATATTGATAATGTTTTTATTACACTGTTGAATCATTAAAAACTAGGCAAAGATATTTGAAAACATTATAAAGCAAAAATATAAAATGTTTAAGAAAATAATTATGGTAGAATTATTGTATATGCCTGTACTTATTAAATTTATAAAAAAAATAAAAGAAGGAATAAATAAATAAAATAAAAAATAGCTTAGAATTTTGAGTAATAACACAAATGGAAGTAATGCAATTATATATATTTTTTTTTACCAAAATAATACTTATAGGTTTTTATTAATTTTTAAATATAAGAATGTTTAATTTTTATTTTATTTATTATGTTTAGCTTTATATTGTAATGTTTTATTTCAACCAAATTAAAAAAAAGTAACATCATTTATTTACTAAACTTTATCACAAATATTAAGTTTAAAACTGTTCTTGTAATTTATTATTTAAAATACTAATTTTATTTTTCATGTAAAGGTACCTTTTTCTTTTTTTGTCACATTTATAATATTTAACTGTTTGCATGCTGTGTATATGTTATAGCTTAAACCATTGTAAATAATGTACTCTTTGCAGAGACTAAAAAGCCTTAGCCTAGCTCCAAGTCCACCTGAACTAATGTGGTCCACAAAAGATCGAGTCATGTCTATGCAGTTATTAAGCTTTTTTCCAATGCATCTGATTTCTCGAATAAAAGCTAGTGACTAAAGACATAGCAGCCACTCGCCACTCTGTGCTCCCTCCACCTCACCATGTGAAGATTTAGCTGAGTTGAAGTTGCCAATCCTCCTGTTAAACAGTCTCTGAAGTGGAGTCGGAGCGTTGCTTCAGGAGTTCTAAGGTTTGATTTATGTTTCAGACAAAGAGCCTGAAACTTCCAAGGAAAAAGCGAGTAGTTAAGTTGCTTCCTGAGGCCAAATCCGAGCCAAACCAGAGGCTTGCTGAGGGATTAATTTAGGTTGTTCCCTAGGCTTGCCGAGGGAGTTAATTGAAATGTAACACCCTGTGAAGTATAGAAATGTTGACTCTTTTCATCTTATGGATATTTACTTGTGTATTTGATATAGGGTAAAGCTGAACATATAGTTATCTCAGGACATGATGGTGGTACTGGAGCCAGCTCCTGGACAGGTATTAAGAATGCTGGGTTACCATGGGAACTGGGGATAGCTGAGACACATCAGGTACTGGTGCTGAATAATCTCAGATCCAGAGTCATACTACAAGCTGATGGACAGATTAGAACAGGTTAGAATACATTATGTATTAAAGAATATGCTCCATAGAGCATTATTATGTATTACTAGGATTTTATATCCCTACTTTCAAAACCATAAAGTAGACACTAATTATATAATTTAGTCTGTCAAAACATTGCAGTGAAACATATTTTCAATAATTTTATTGTAAAATTTGTTCAAGATGGGATAATTAGACCAACAATTTCTGAGCAAGCAGTAAAATTAAATGCCTTGGAAGGGTTGTGGGGGGAAGGGCAGGGAGTATCCTTGATTGAAATTACTGTCTTAAAGTAAAAACTTCTGGTCTCCAAAAAGGATCCTTTCCTCAATTCTCATTGTTTTGTTTCTGAGCTCTTGCTTGCTCTAATGCTGACTGTAACATCCCTTGCTTGCTGCTATTTGTTTTTTGTTTCTGATGCTGTACACAGCCCTTGTTGCTGCTCTATTGTTTTGTTTCTGAGCAACACAATCTGCTTGCTGCTCTATTGTTTTTGTTTCTGACTTAACACATCCTTGCTTGCTCTATTGTTTTTTGTTCGAGCCGTAAACACAATCCCTTGCTTGCTGCTCTATTGTTTTTGCTTCTGAGCTGTAACACAATCCCTTGCTTGCCTAAAACACAACCCTTGTCTTCTGCTCATTGTTTTTTGTTTCGACTGAACACATCTCCTTGCTTGCTGCTCTATTGTTTTGTTTCTGAGCTTAACACATCCCTGCTGCTGCTCTATTGTTTGTTTCTGAGCGTAACACAATCCGTTGCTGCTCTATTTTTTGGTTCGACTGTAACACAATCCTTTGCTTGCTGCTCTATTGTTTTTGCTTCTGAGCTGTAACACAATCCCTTGCTTGTCTATTGTTTTTGTTCTGAGCTGTAACACAATCCCTTGCTTGCTGCTCTATTGTTTTTTGTTTCTGAACGGTAACACAACCCTTGCTTGCCTTTGTTTTGTTTCTGAGCTGTAACACAATCCCTTGCGCTGCTCTATTGTTTTGTTTCTGAGCTGTACAATCGCCTTGCTTGTGCTCTATGTTTTTGTTTCTTGAGCTGTAACACAATCCCTTGCTTGCTGCTCTATTGTTTTTGTTTTGAGCTGTAACACAAATCCTTGCTTGCTGCCTCTATTGTTTTTTTGTTTCTGAGACTGTAACCAATCCTTGCTTGCTGCTCTATTGTTTTTGTTTTCTGAGCTGTAACACAACCCTGCTCTGGCTCTATTGTTTTGTTTCTGAGCTGTAACTCAATCCCTTGCTTGCTGCTCTATTGTTTTTTGGTTTTCTGAGCTGTAACCACAATCCCTTGCTTGCTGCTCTATTTTTTGTTTCTGACCTGAACACAATCCCTTGCTTGCTGCTCTATTGTTTTTGTCTGACTGTAACACCAATCCCTTGCTTGCTGCTCTATTGTTTTGTTTCTGAGCTGTAACACAATCCCTGCCTTGGCTCTATCGTTTGTTGTTCTGACTGTAACACAATCCCTTCTTGCTGCTCTATTGTTTTTGTTTCTGAGCTGTAAACACAATCCTTGCTTGCTCTATTGTTTTTGTTTCTGAGGTACCAATCCCTTGCTTGCTGCTCATTGTTTTGTTCTTCTGAGGCTGTAACACAATCCCTTGCTTGCTATTGTTTTTGTTTCTGAGCTGTAACACAATCCCTTGCTTGCTGCTCTATTGTTTTTGTTTCTGAGCTGTAACACAATCCCTTGCTTGCTGCTCTATTGTTTTTGTTTCCGAGCTGTAACACAATCCCTTGCTTGCTGCTCTATTGTTTTTGTTTCTGAGCTGTAACACAATCCCTTGCTTGCTGCTCTATTGTTTTTGTTCTGAGCTGTAAAACCAATCCTTGCTGCTGCTGTCATGTTTTTGTTTCTGACTGTAACACAATCCCTCTCTTCTGGTCTGATGTAACTCTATTGTTTTGTTTACTCAATATTTTGTTGTATGTTTTATACTCTGCGCAGTATTTTATTTGAATTTTCCTATGTTAATAACAAAGTAACATATTATTTTGTGTTACAGGGTTTGATGTATTAGTAGCAGCATTACTAGGTGCTGACGAGTTTGGTTTCAGCACAGCTCCTCTCATAGTTCTAGGCTGCACTATGATGAGGAAATGTCATCTAAACACTTGCCCTGTAGGCATAGCCACCCAGGACCCTGTCCTCAGGAAGAAATTCCAGGGCAAACCTGAGCATGTCATTAACTATTTGTTCATGCTTGCTGAGGAGGTATGTTGAGCTCTATACCAGTCTTTTGTACTTTTCATCTACATTCTATTGATCTATATTTTTTCATCATGACGTTGCAATGATCTGTTTAAGATTTTTATGGTGAACTCAAATATCTATTCCTCATTATATAGAATTTTCTATTTATCTATGGCCTTAGGGGAGGAGAAGTAAAACGTTTTCATATCAGTTTTTTTAATAGTTATTCATGCATCAAGGGAGTAAAAAATGCTATAATTTCCATGAGCAGGTAGTTGGTTTCTAAGGCGTAAGCCGAGGGAGCCAAAGTATTTAACTCCCGAGGCGAAGCAAGGGAGTTAATTGCGAGGGGAAAATGCATTTCACTCCTATTTATTATTATTATTATTGAGGGATGGGGTTGGAGTCGAGGATAGACCCCATTTGCACTGCGACTAGAAGTCTATTGTACAATCCCTCAATTGGTCAGGTCAAATAATCCTTTTCCCCGGACTAGGTCTAGGATCTTTTGACCAGTGATTCATTGGTAGAGTCAAACTTAGTGAGAATGCTGCTACCAAGTTGGTGAACCTTTGAAAGGCTAGGGCTTCACATTCAGAAGTATGTGAGAGGCAGTTTCGGTTTCCAATTCACAAAGCCTACACACTGGATTATCTTTAAAGATACCAATGGTATGGAGGTGTTTTCGGAGGTGACAGTGACCAGTCAGCAGTCCAGTTACTGTTCTGAGGTCCCTTCTGCTTAGACTGAGGAGGTCCTCAGTTATTTTGGGACTGGGTCCTTTTAGCATAAGTTTGCTGTGTCTCATGCCGGAGATTGTTCCAGTGGTGTAGGTGATTGGTTAAGAGCCAATCTTTGATACACCTTTGGCTATAGCTTTGGGTATGGCTACTATGGGTTCAGGGCCCACAGGAGTGGTTTCAGACCCCTTTTAGCAAGGGTATCTGCTTGCTCATTACCTTCAATTCCCTTATGGCCGGGCACCCATCTGATTGCTATCATTGTTGAGTGACAGGGTCAAAAGTTTTTGTAAGCACTCCAGACAAGCTTGGAGTTGACTTGTATGAACCAAGAGCTTGATGGCAGCTTGGCTGTCAGTAAAAAATATTATAGAAGTCTGATTTGGGTTCTTCTTGATATTTCTATTAGACAGGCATTAATTGCAAAAATTCTGCCTGAAACACTGTGGCATACTTTCCTAAAGGAAATGAGGTTTTTGAAAGTTGCATGTGCCTCATATATGCCACTCCCAGAGCCACAAATCCATCTTAGATCCATCTGTATACCATACATGTCACCAGAGGATTGAGTGGTTCCCCATCGAAACTATCACAGCTAAGTGTGAAGGGTTTTTCATAGGAGTAAGGGTGGTCATGTAGTCAAGTTCATAGATAATATGGAACTCTGGATTACATCATTTCACTCCTAAGATGCATACAAGATTTTATCTCCAGACGTTGATGTTATTTAAATACGTTTTGTTGTTTATTATTTTAATTTTTTTGGGTCGGACCCCCTTATAAAGTTAGGGGGTGCTGCCTCCAAAAAAAATGTATTTTTCCAAACAACTTCTTTTTGCCTGAAACGGTTTTGAACCAGTAAATTTTTTTTTTTTTTTGGTCAGGCCCCCCTATAAATTTTGGGGGTGCTACCCCCGAATATAAAAAAAAAAATATTGCTGCAAACTACTTCTTTTGACCTGAAATGGATTTTGAGCCAATTAAAAAAAAATTAGGCAGGCCCCCCTTATAAATTTTGGGAATGCTGCCCTCAAAAAAATCAAAAACAAATATTGCTTCAAACTCTACTTCTTTTGACCTGAAACGGATTTTGAGCCAATAAAAAAAATTTTTTGGTCGGATCCCCCTGATAAATTTTAGGAGTGTCACCCCCCGGAAAAATTACAAAAACTGATTGGTCACCTGTGTGAATTTAGAGAATACCACTCCCCTAAAAATTGATATAATTGGCTAAAATAATCCATTAATAGGAAACATTTTTTATTTCCAAGGGAGAAAAGTTACTTTTTACTCCCTTGGGAGTGAAAGTGCTTCTTTACTCTTTAAAAACTAGTCAATAAACTTTACATTATACACTGTCTGAAGATAAAAAAAAAATGTATTAGGTTGTAACTCTTGTTATAACCAACTTATGCTACTTGTGTATTGTACGGACTGGAGTCCATAATCAGCCAGGGATGGTAGCGTCTATGTCTTGGATTCACTATCCTCTTCCATGCAAAGGATCTGTAAAAGTTCTGTATTTTTTTATGTTTCATTGGTACTATTACTTGTTTAGGTTCGTGGATACATGGCTCAATTAGGAATTAAGAAATTTCAAGATTTAATTGGTAGAACTGATTTATTAAAGAAGAGTGAACCATCTGGTGACAGTAAAGCTAAACACCTGAACCTGAGTCTTATTCTGAAGAATGCTCTTCATATGAGACCAGGTGTTAATATTGTTGCTGGATCTCAGTCTGTTGTGAGTTTTTATCTTGTTTCTATTTATATAATAATTATTTATGTAAGAAGGCAAGGGTTCACTGATTGCTTAGTTTATTTAGAGTTTCAGTTTTCAAAGTCATCCAGGGATACTTCTAGTCTCAAGGTAGCCCAGTTTGATGACTGTCAGGCCACTTGGATTTAATGCTAAATAGGTGGCTTACTAATGTTACAAACAAATAACTGTGGGTTTGGCACACCACAGTGGCTTCGACAATCAACTGTGCCATTGACAAAAAACTGTGGCTTTGGGATGACTGTGGGTTTGGCACACCACAGTGGTTGTGGCACAGGACTGAGTAAAGTGTCATTACATCTACAGAAAGTAACAGTCCTAGGGACACTGCTGTGGACTTAAGGAAAAAGAAAGTTACAAAGAAAGTAAAGTACAGATTGCAACATTGCGTATCGAAAACTTTTTAGATTTTGACTATATATGCAGTGTTGTGTTGCCCATGCACACACCGCATTTCTGTGTGTTATTTTTTGTTAAAATAATTAACATAGTTAGATGTGACTTGATGAGAGCTTTCTAACAATTCCAATAACTCATTTAGGCAAAAATTGCAGATCTGCGGTTATGTTATGCTGATGACGATATGCAACTTTCCTGACCAATTATAAGAACATGTCAATATATTTTAATGTTGCTTTAAAGTTAAATCATAATTAGAACTTAAAATTAAAGTAACCATTACCGTAAAATATTTTAACAAATGATATTTTAACCCCATTTTAACAACCAGTGTATGCCCCCTCCCCTTGTAGTCAATCAAGTTTAGTTCTGTGTATTTTTAATTGTGGCATAACTGATTCATTATATTTTAGGATTTCCAATTGGAGAAAAGACTGGATAATGAGTTAATAGAGAAGTCGATGGATGTTATTGAAGGTAAACAGAAGAGGTTAGACATAGAGATGACGATATGCAACGAATGCAGGGCATTTGCTTCCACTCTATCTTACCATATATCTAAGTGAGTCCACTTCTTTGTTCTAATTTGTGCTTTTAATCTGCATCACTGTTTATTGCTTGGAAAATTAAAAAATAAATCTATTACGAATATGTTTAGAACTATATGTTCTTCTTCATGCAAATAGTCAAAGAAAATGATACTTGTAAATCGTTGTCATGAAAGCAACGGGGAGGGGATCAATCTTGCCAACCTCAATCAATTCAAATAAATGCCATCCATGGAAAAAGGCTTCCCTGCAATTGGCTTCAAAATTATCTTTACTTTTTTTTGTTAATTAAAAAGTAATTACATACAAGCAAAGTTCACATCCATTCATATAAATATGTAGAGAACTAGGAGATAGTAGGGGAACCCCCTAACTCCACCCTGGGTTTTATTCTATCATAGTAGGCTCCGAATGGGCCACATGATGAAAATGCATTGAATATATGTCAAAATCTCATGTAATAAAAATAACACCCCCCCTCCACCCCTACCCTCCTCCATGAACCAAAATAGGTTTATTTTTTCTTTGAATATTCGCTAAAGATATAATAAAGGACAAATAATACACAAGTCATTGTCTATTGGTTGTTGTTTGTCATTTCTTAGCAGGCATTCGACCTGGCCTAAGCGAAAGTCTCCTGTATTAATGTATGAAAATAAATTTAACAAAAAATGTCACTGCTTATTTACAATAAGTTGCTGCTTACATAGCATACTGATCATTCATATACAAAACAAGAATTAAAACAAATAAGAAAATTTACAAGAAAAGCCTATAAATCACCATTATTCTCCAGTAAAGAAAAATATTACTACAATAATTTGGTCAAAAAAGTTAATAAAAAACTAAAATAAAATCATTACTAAATAAATATAAGTTATGTGTTTAGGTGCTTAAGAGACAAAATGAAAATTTAGATGTTATATTTAAACAATATTTCGCTCTTCATCACACAGAGCATTTTCAAGTTATTAAAAATAATAGTTAGGCTATAAATCTAACTAAGTCAAAAATTAAGAGAAAAGATCAGGCCAAACACATAACTTGCTAATTATGGAATTATACACATAATGCTAATTATACTTATTATGGAGACCAATACAGTTGATAATGTAAGTAAATATATTTTGAAATTTTCTACATTAAAATCTATTTAATAATAATAAAGTATTAAAATTGTATAATAAATCTTCTAATTATGAAAGATTTTAAGATAAGGTGCGTGTTTGTGGTTTCAGAAAGCATGGTGATGCTGGTCTCCCGGAGCATAGTATTAATATCAAACTGACAGGTTCAGCGGGACAGAGTTTCTGTGCCTTTATGACTAAAGGAATTCATGTTACTCTAGAAGGGGACGCTAATGACTACGTTGGAAAGGTATTTTTTTCCTGATGTTAGTAAACTGTGCAGAGTTGCTGCGATATTACTACCGTTTTACAGAATAAACTGAAAATACTAAATTAAATGTTAAATAATTAAAGTTAAATAGGAAGTCATGATAACAGTATATATTAATGGAATCAATAAAAAAAGACTCAGTAATAAGTTAATATTATTAGCATTTGTCACCATTTTATATGAGTTATGAGTAATGGAGTTCACTGAAGAAGGAGAGAAGCATTTAGCGAGCCACAGATAGGAGCATGCTTAATATTAGCAGTAGAGATAAAAAAAAAACAAATAAATGGTTAAGGCATCAAACTGGTATGGAAGATATAGCAAGGACAATGGTTCGGAGGAAGTGGAATTGGGTAGGTCATATATGCAGGACTAAAAATGATAGAATCACAAAGACTATGTTTAGCTGGTATCCAAGAGATAGAAAAAGAGGAAAAGGAAGACCCAGTACTGGCTGGGATCAAGAGATGAAGAGAGTATGTGAAAAAGGGTTTGAAGCAACATGGCAAAGATTAGCAAATGACAGGACAGAGTGGGAAAGGTTGAGAGAAGTATACCTAAATGTCTGGTACACGAAAATTAGTGGCTAAGTAAGTATAAAGAATAAATAAGTATAAAAGAATGTATAAAATAAAAAATATGAAGAAATAACTATAGAATAATAAAAAAAAATATAAATAAAAAAAACTGAAGTTAGAAGAAATATAAATTTATAATAAAAATGATAAAATAAATAAATGAAATGAAATTCAACACTACTACTATTAATTGAATTGTAATGTTAATACTATTAATTAAATGCATCAAATGTTAGGAAATTAAAGTTAAGCAAAGGGTTGAACTCAAATCCCAACAAGGGAACCACGGCTTTAGCCGATTTGTAAATAAAAAAAAATAATAAAAAAATGTTAAATCTTTAATTCATATTTCTAAGAAAATATTACAATAAATGGTATAATAATAATAATTTGTCATCATTTTATATGAATTAATGAGTAATGGAGTTCAGTGAAGAAGTAAGGAGTTGATTTTTAAAGTCCCATCTGCTATTTAATTATTACTTATTAATAAATACGATGTTTGGATTTAAATAAAGATGTTAGCTTTAAAAGTGGAGAGTTGCGACTTGGTGCAATGAGTTGTTGATTCAGTTATTTGTTATTCAAAGAGATAGCTTATAAGCTTTGTTTTGTTATAGGATTGGCATTTTATCATAATCATTAGTTAATTTGTCATAAGTGAGTTTAAAATTAATAGTATAACCATAGGTGAAATAAAACATCAATACATCATGAATAAAAGTTTAGATTATTCCTAAATAAATAATCATGCTCTTATCATTGCAGGCTTAGATTTGTTTATTTTTATAACCTAGTTGCATTAATTCTAAAAAAATTATTAAATAACTGAAAATTCTGGTGCATAGGTCCACAAGCCAGGAGAATTTTCTTTAAAATGCCCACTTTCTTGCTTATCAATTCAATTTAATTGCTTAATCCTTGGGTATGTAAATAGACCAAGAGCCCAGGGTGTTTTGTTTAATAAAAAGTTGTAATGGCTGGAACTGGTCTCAATTTTTTCGTAAATACCTCCTGAACAAGGATCGCAATTCTGCCGGCTCGTATCGGATGGGTGTCCCAGGCAGAACGCACTTTACAGGTCAATTTACCATCCAAGTTAATAAAAAGTGTAATGGCTGGAAACGGGTTTAATTTTTCGTAAATACCTTCCTGAACAAGATCTGCAATTCTGCTGACTCGTACGAATGGGCGTCCCAGCAGAACGCACTTTACAGGTCAAATTTACCACCCAAAGATTAACAACAGTGTAATGGCTGGAACTGTCTCAATTTTTCGTAAATACCTTCCTGAAGAAGGATCTGCACTTCTGCAGACTCGTATCGGATGGGTGTCCCAGGCAGAATGCACTTGGGGTCAAAGGTTCTGCCTGGGACACCCATCCGATACGAGTCGGCAGAATTGCAGATCCTTGTTCAGGAAGGTATTTACGAAAAATTGAGACCAGTTCCAGCCATTACACTTTTTATTAACAAAACACCCCTGGGCTCTTGGTCTATTACATACCCAAGGATTAAGCAATTAAATTGAATTGATAAGCAAGAAAGTGGGCATTTTAAAGAAAATTCTCCTGGCTTGTGGACCTATGCACCAGAATTTTCAGTTATTTAATAATTTTTTAGAATTAATGCAACTAGGTTATAAAATAAACAAATCTAAGCCTGCAATGATAAGAGCATGATTATTTAGTTTAGGAATAATTCTAAACTTTTATTCATGATGTATTGATGTTTTATTTCACCTATGGTTATACTATTAATTTTAAACTCACTTATGACAATTAACTAATGATTATGATAAAATGCAATCCTATAACAAACAAAGCTTATAAGCTATCTTATGTAAATGAAACAAACTTATTTAGTTTACGAAATAAATAATAATGTGTATCATTGTGTTCAAAAAATAGTATATGAGACTGTTGTATGACGTCAGAACTGGATACTTGCATTGTTACTGTATTGCTACCATACAATATTTAAATTTATAACAGTGGGGGAGTCAAAATATTTAAATACGACATGAACTAAATAAAAATTTAAATAATGGCGGGCTAGCATACCGACTATGTAAGGATGGCAACATAAAAGCAAAAAAAAAATATGTTGTTGTCAGGTGGCAGCATAACTTAGTTGCACCAGTCAACTGGCTTTCGTGTTATCAGTGGAATTACATTGTGTTTACGGTCCTGTGCTCTTTCTATATATAGTATTATTCTAAGTTTATAAGTTATGCATGTTAAAGTTTTAATACTGGTCTTGTTTGTTGTAGGGTCTGTGTGGAGGTGAGATAGTAATCAAACCACCTGTTGGTTCTACGTTTGACTCCACTATGAATGTTATCGTTGGCAATGTCTGTCTGTACGGAGCCACATCTGGCAAAGCTTTCTTTAGAGGCATCGCTGCCGAGAGGTTTAGTGTCAGGAACTCAGGGGCTATTGCCGTTGTTGAGGTAAATCTTTTAGTACATTTAACATAAATATAAGTATGCATGGCTTGTTGTTTATGTATGTTTTATTTTTCCTCATATATTTTTTTATTGTGATTTAAACAGATAATTGTTACCAAAATACCAAGGGCAGGAAAACAGAAGGGCCATCATAATTGTTTATTATAGGTTAAGTATGGGAGATGATCAAGTGATACTGATAGTAATAGGAGAGGTGAGATCACCTAGCAAGTTGGTCACGTTGTTGGGTCCTTAATAAACTTTGTTATTAGTTAATTTTAATAACTGTTAATTTTTATTTTAACAATCAAATGCAATTTGTCCACGCTTAAAGTAATGTAAAATAAAATTGTTTATTTAAATAATAATTACAAACCCCATTTTCCCCCAAAATATTTTGGGGGGAAAATTCACATTTTTCTCAGGAAATAGTGACTTTAGTGAGTTTCAGCACTCTAGTTAAATAATTAATTAGAGAATCAATTAAATTAAAACTTATTGAAAAAATTAGAGGTAAATCGTCATTAATAAGAAAAAAAAACTAAGATTATCCTGTACGAATGATGATTTAGATCACCCTCTGTTATCAATTTTATATGAATATTTAAATTTTTGATGACTTAGCAAAATGTCTTACCATGGCTTGAAAAATGTCTTCTGTGTACTACAACTAGACCTTAAGTATAATGTTTGTACAAAGCTTTAACTCTCTTCAACACGGCAGGAGTTAAGCATGATTCTAGACACAGAGAGACCACAAGGTCCTGGATTTTTAGGGTGTACAGTGTACACAATGCTTTTCCTATACATGGTAGTACTAGATGAGGAAAAGTAAGAATACTTAACAATACATCTAGTGAGGTCATATTATGTTCTTTTAGAGATGGAAAAATAATTGTGGTTAAAATATGAGACAAGACTTTCGTCAATATTTTCTACTGCAGTTTAAAATTCATCGTTGATTTTTTTTAGAAATTGGTACCTGTGTCATCAAAGTCACCAAAATATTGATTCATTTTAGTATTGAATGTTTTTCACCAAATTATTTTTGAATATGCACATTGTTCCTCGTCTAATTTTTTAAAAAATATGTAAAGCTAGTTTTCCATGTACTAATGTTGTGCTGGTGCTGCTTATCTAGGATTATATGTTGAAAGGTATTTTTCGCCTCCTCCTTGGTTGATGCAACTTGCTACTACTTAGCGCATCATGTTATTACTGTCCTTATGGTGTAGGGTGTTGGGGATCATGGTTGCGAGTACATGACCGGAGGTGTGGCTGTCATACTTGGTCTAACAGGTAGAAACTTTGCAGCTGGCATGTCTGGCGGTATCGCTTATGTACTTGATATCGACTCCTCCTTCAAGAGGTAAGTAACAACTTTTAATTACTTTCATAATGCTGATTATGACTTGCTAAGAATTTTTCAGTTACTAGACATTAGCATTTTGCTCAAACTTGGGGTCCAACTCAGGGTTGACCTGAACATTTTTCTATTGTAAGCAGTGCTGAGATTAAATCTGATCTTTATACTTCTCAGGTACCTTATACAGAAGCTTCAGAAATTATTGAGAATTGCTGTATTTCAGCCATTGCACCACGGCCCTCACAAACCTGTTTTTGTTTTTCATTAAATAATTATTCCCCAAGAGATTTATTCATGCATTTAAATATTATGTATACCAAGGTTGTTGCTATTCTGGCAGAAATTGTGGCTGCAATTTATAGAATTAAAGAATGAATTTTTTTAATATTCAAAAACCTGTATTTATTGTGAAGGGATTTATTGTTTTAGTCGCGATTCACCTTTACCATGATATGGGTTGAACTGGATGAACCTAAGCAGTACCTGTAATGAACCATTACATTGACTGAAATGTCTTACAATTTAAAAACCTATTATATTCAATATTTAGCTCTGCAAAATTTCAGTTGACATAAAAAAAGAAAGTATTAATAAACAAATAAAAGACCTATTTGTTTTTACATTATGTAACCATATAAAAATAATCTTTTGTAATTTTTATAATACTAACCGTCTCCAGGCACACCATTTGATGTGTTGTAGTTCTAGTCCAAACCTATCCCTAATACCAGAGTGTGTATATAAGACAAAGGGGGGAAATTTAAAAACATATAACATAAATTTTTCATATAACTACTAGCTTTTGTTTTTTAATAAAAATTCTGTGACATAGGCCATCTACAGTCAATGTAATATATCAGCATTTAAAAGTAAAATGGTTTATCCTATAAGGTATAATGAATAATTAAAGAAAGCATCACAATAATAAAGATAAAAGTTAATTGGTGATAAGCACAAGTGATTACTTGTCTTTCCATTTTGAATGTAGGCATCAAATGGTAAAACCTCACATTCTTTGCTGTACGAACAATGGGTTGAACTTCCTAATATGTTGCAAAATTGTTTAAATACCTGATTAGATCCAGGTCAATTAAGTTAAAAAATGGTCTCTGAGGATTCCACCACAAGTAGTGGTAATTTGACTTTGCCATTAGAGCAACATATCACACGTTTCATTAGAGCAACATACCACACGTTTCATTCTGACACTCCAGTGGTCGACAATGAATGCAAAAATGATTCAGAAACCAAATACAACATCAAGATTTATACTGTAATCGAATCTTTCGTTGTGATTAAAATCCGCTTTATTTAGATTGTTCCTTGTTCTTGAATTACTCTGTCATAAGTTTTCATATTCAAATCGAAAATCTCTTTTTTCTAATGTTTTAGTAGCTCTATAAGTAGAGGCTCAGATCCGTTGGGTTTCCCTTCTCACAACTCGCTCTTCAGATGTTTCAACATTTGTACTTCTTCTTTCAATATCCAGTTTTTAGGTCTCATCTCTGTTTTATGCTGCTGTCATGTCATATTAACCTCAAATATCAGTAGCTTCATTGAGCTTTCAGTGTTTATGAAAGCATTTTTATTTAACTATATACATCATTATTCAACAACAATGGGTCCATGGCAAGCTGAATAGGCCTGTCAAGTGAGGTTGTGACAGGTAACAGGCATTAAATGGCTAAAATGTGGTCCAGAACAACCCCAGGGAGGCCTATGCCACTTAGTGGCAAGGGACTTAAGTACCCTTGTTTTCTACATTATAAGAATAAAGTTTGTATTTAAAATATTACTTGATTAAATATGCTAAGTAATAATGCTCTTGAAAATCACCCCAAGAATTTTCTGAATAATTAGGAAGAAATGATTAGAATAATTTGATAATCAGTTTATGAGATATTGAGATTCATTGTTTCAGCAAATGTAACCCTGAGATGGTGGAGTTATTGCCTCTGAATGATGACAAAGATTTGGAGTTTGTGAAACAACTTCTCATTGAATTCAGAGAGAAGACATCGTCTGTTATTGCAGCTGATATTCTGGACAAGTGGCCTCAATCTGCTGATAAGTTTGTCAAGGTATATATCTGTATTAACCTTGAGTCTGATACAGAACTTAATAAAATATTAAGATAATGTAACAATGAAATTTAAATTTTTGAGTATCACCAAAGTTATACATTATACACTGTAAATAAAAGAGGAAGAAGTCTCTCCACAAAAATATATTTCTTTTTAGCAAAGCGCTTTCAACCTAACAAGAGGTCATCATCAGTGCTAGCCTAACAAACAAAATAATACAATAAATCAGAAAAATAAGAGAAAGCTTATAACTAAAAAGAAAAATAAACAATATTTATTTTTATACACTGTAGTTACTTATCCTTTAAGTGATGTAAAGATGTTTAATAACTTAAGCTTGTTTCCTCCTAATGCAAAGCCCAAGATAGAAACTTCATTAGATCCCGATATAACAGGGAGATAAACTGATAAGTACTCAATGAAGGCCATGGAACATTACTTTCAAGAGGCTCCACCATTTTATTTTTTAAATTTGTCTTTTTTTAAAAAAAAATTCAATTATTTTAAATTTATTAATCTAGAGAATATGGCTCACTAAAGGCATTGAAAGTGCTGTAAGGAAGAGTCTGTGTCAGATTGCTATAGACACTGACAGATCCATGAAACTGGTATTAACTTCAACTCATATTTGGTTGTGTTGTAGGTTTTCCCGTATGAATATCAAAGAGCTCTGAAAGCTATGGCAGAGGAAAACAGTAAGAAGAAATCGGAAGTAGATGGAGTTGTCAACTCTGTGAACCACTCTGTCAGAGATATAGAGGATGTTATCACGGATACACAGACCAAGAAAACTGATATGTTACTTGATAAGACAAGGTGAGATCAATCATAGAGATGTTGTGTATTTGCTTATCTTATGGGGAGTGAGTCGTCATTCTTAAGCCTTTTTTGTTTGCTTAGAATAATACTAATATAGAAGGAGTAAACACAATGTAATTCTACTGATGACATAAAAGCTAGTTGACTGGTGGTCTTAAGTAGGGGTAATAAATGTGTTATAAATATCCACTAATGAAAAAAGATCTTAAGTATCAAATAAAATAACTTAAAAACCTTGCTAAGTACTTAATAAAATTGGTCCTGGATTGCAAAAGGGTAGGGGAATACAAGAATCTACATTTAGTTGATGAGGACTACTTTTAACATAATTTTAATTCAAAACGTTGAAATACAATTTAAAATGCTTAAAATATTGTAATTTACCGATATTGATATTATTTTTTTTTATAAATAATCAATCATTAATTAATAATAGAACTTAAAAAACTAACTTAAAACTTAAACTGGAAATATTGCCAACTTTTTTATAAGAAAATTGTATATTGTTAAGGTGGCAGCATTACTTAAGACCACCTGTGAACTACCTTTCATGTTATCAGTAGTGCTCCTTCTATATATAGTATTATTCTAAGTTTGTGTGTTTTGGTTCTCATTTTGTAATAATTAAAGAATACATACAGTAAGATGCATCTCTTTAAGATCTTTCTAACAATATTAACTTTACAGTATTCACAATACTAATAACTCATTTTGGCCTTAGATTGTAAATAAGTGGTTTTATTTTGTTGTCAATTAATTAAAATACTTTTAATTTTTGATGGTTTGATTTGTAATTTCTTTATCTTTATGCAGAGGTTTCATCAAATACACTCGAGAAGTGGGAATGTACCGTGCTGCTGAGAAGCGTTTGAAAGATTGGGACGAGATATATAACTTTAACCATGTGCGCAAAGGACTGCGTGTGCAAGCTGCCCGCTGCATGGACTGCGGAGTTCCTTTCTGTCAAAGCAGCCATGGTTGTCCACTAGGCAATATCATACCCAAGTGGAACGATCTGGTTTTCAATAATAATTGGTCTGAAGCGTTGAAACAACTGTTGCAAACTAATAACTTCCCAGGTAATTAACATATTAGCATCTTTTCAAAGTATTAATATAAATGCTTAGCCTAACAGATAAATGTAAAATGTTCATCAGAATTTTCGAGAATTTTCTGTCTTCATTATTATTCCTTCCTCATCAGAATTTTCCATCACCATATTAAATTTACTTCTCTCATCCTTAGATAGGAAAGATTAACTTCAAATTGATAGAATAATGAAAACTTCAAATGTTACAAATAATGAAAACCACCAAGTCTCTCCGCAAAACAAAACTTTATTGGCAAAGTGCTTTCAACCTACAAAGAGGCCATCATCAGTGCAAAACCGTTGAGATGTTAAAAAAGGAAGAAGACCGAGTCTATGTTTTTTTACATGATATCAGAGTCTAACTCTGGTATCAAGTAAAAAAACATAGACTCAATCTTCTAACTTTTTAACATCTCAATGGTTTTGCACTGATGATGGCCTTTTTGTAGTGTTCATTATTACAAATTGATAGGATCGTACTACTAGACCTAAGGATTACTTTTGTATCAAGTTTCAACTCTTTAGTATGAACACACTAGGAGGTACAATGTTTCAGATACTACAGCTACAGCACACTACAGCAACTATTTGGTGAAACCCATTCAGAAGCTTTTAAAATCACCCGAAATATATGACTCAATGGAAATCTTGGATTTGAATGTTTATTTTAATGTCAATAATTTTTCCATATAGTGTGAACGAGGGAATGTTAAAATAACTGGGCCTATTAACTCTGTTTTTGTTGTAGTTGAGATGAGTGTAGTTTTAAGAATATTTAAAGTTATACAGTAGAACCTCTGCGTCCCTTAGTAAAAGAGTAGGGTGGTTTCGGATAGTTAGAGTTTGATACAATTGTAAAATTCATTTCAAACATAGTAGTACCTCCCTATTTTGAACACTGTAGCACCAGGCTGGTATAATAAATTATATTACTGTTAGTATTTAGCTAAGGTAAGATAACTTAGCTAAATATTGAATGGTAATATAATTTTTTTGAGGTAGTACGTAATTGAGCACTTTATTGGACCGATTTTTAGGATGAGAAGCCAATCATTATTGTTATAGGAGGTTGTTTAGTACTTTTCACCTCCGAGGACAATAATGAATGTAAAAAAACTCCTAGGACGTAAAAGTAATTCATATATAGCCGCCATTACTGTAATGTAGCGTGTTCAAAAAAAACAATCTGTGTAAAACCTTCATGAGGTTTCTTTAAAAACGTTCATTTTGTTTCTGTTTTTGTTCGTAGACTAATTTTTTTTTTCGTTTTTAAAAGTTGTTTTAATTGACAATTTTTGTTTGTTTATTTGTAAACCTTTACATTTTTGAGCAAAAAGTGTGAAGGTATGGATGAATTCAATGACGACGATAATATGGAGTTAATTGGACGTTTGTTTGTTTTTTTCAATTAAGTATATAGCGCAGTTTATTTAATGAGTGCTACCTCAAAAGAAATAGTGTATGCCATCCGGTTGAGAATGTCTTTATGTCTTGGCAATTTTTCCCGACTCGCTTCGCTCGTCGGTAAATCTAATTGCTGTGACATAAAGACACACTTCTCAGCCTTATGGCATAAATAACTATTATTTGACTTACTTTGGCCGAACATGATAAAGGGTATAATGAAGATATGGATAAGATACCCATATCTTCATCTATCCTACCAGAAGTTAGTAGTATTAGTCTTTTATTGACAGTAAGATGTGTTGTGTAGAGTTCACAGGTCGAGTGTGTCCAGCACCATGCGAGGGTGCCTGTGTCTTAGGTATCAATGAACCAGCCGTCACAATAAAAAACATTGAATGTGCCATCATAGATCATGCTTTTGAACAAGGTTTGGTTAAACCTGAAATACCAACTAAAAGGACTGGTTTGACTGTGGCTGTTATTGGCTCTGGACCAGCTGGTTTGGCTGCAGCACATCAGCTAAACAAGGTACAAAGTCTTATATGTACCCAATTTAAACATATGGCTTCAGATAATGAAATCTTGATTGATAATATGATCTTCGTCATAGAGATATATACTAGAGGGGGCATAGCCTAACTAACTACATTGAGAGGCTCTGCGTAACCTCATTGAAACCTCCTCCAAGAGTGAGTTAAGGTTACAATAAATCAATTGTTTTCGGCTTCCTGCACATTCCTTGTATTTTGATTTGTATTTTTAACGCTCTACTGTATAAGTTACTGAAAGTTTGTACTGATTATTTGATTGCATTTATTAGCGAGGTGTTCAGGTTACTTTTTCAATTTTCAACATTTAACCTATAGGGCCTTTCTAGCAATATGTCTCTATGAGAGAGGGCATAGCTTGTCTAAATACATTAAGAGGCCTGAAACATCTTCTTGGGGCTCTCAGACATAAGGATATATACTAGAGGAGGCATAGCCTATCTCAATGCATTGAAAGACCTGAAACATATTTTTGAGGCTCTTATGGGCTCTGTGTAACCTCATTAAAACCTCCTCCAAGAGTGGGTTAAGGTTTGTTTTTCACATTGTTTGTGTTTTGAATTGTATTTTAAACTGTCCACTATATAAGTTACTGTACTTTTGTTCTGTTTATTTAATTATTTTGATAACCGAATACAGTCAAGTAACTTTTTCAATGTTTCAAAATGGCCCCTCTAGTAATATATCTCTATGACCTTTGTGATAGTTTACCACTTAGTCTATTCTATAACCATTACATTTTTTATAAAAAATAATTTTCTATCTTTTTTCTTTTATTTATAAACCTTAATATCTTTTACCAACAAAGTGGGTCATAAATTAGGGTTTCATCGGTAACAACCTTTCCCGGAAAATGTATTTTGCATCCTTAGGGAAGTAAAATTCATTTATGGGGCCTGATTTGTTAATTATGAAAAACTGGGTAGACCAAAGTCAGATTGTTATTTACATTAGGTTGATAGGAAAACACAGTGGGGATGATTCAATACTTTTGTCTATCCTGTGTTTCATCACTGTACTTTTCAGAACGCTTCACTGTATTGAACCTTTGCTTACCCTCCCTCAGAGGAAGGAATCATCTAAGTAGTAATGCTGTGTAAGAAAAATATACTTCTTTTTCTCCTCATTGTAATCTGGATATTGGCTCTCGAGCAAAGCCCCATCCCTAACAGAACTTCAGCCATCTGCTTAGTCTGCTTTGCCTTACAAAGTTGCAGTGTTTGGCTTAAAATTTATTAAATAACATAATATCCATACCACGTAGAATGTGTTAAAAATTTGTTAAACATTTCTTGGCAGGCCAAATGTTTTCTTTAAACTTTTTTTCATCATCATTAAATATGTTGAAAAAATCAAAAAATTCCTAATTAATTTTTTGTTTCATCTCTCCAATTAGATGGATAAAACGACAATCCTAATTCTGTTTTGTTTCTCCTCTCTAATTAAGTTAATAAAACCACAATTCAAATTATGTTTTGTTTCTCCTCTCTAAGTTATAAAAACCACAATCCTAATTCTTTTGTTCTCCTCTCTAATTAAGTTAATAAAACCACAATTCAAATTCTGTTTGTTTCTCCTCTCTAATTAAAGTTGATAAAACCACAATCCTAATTCTGTTTTGTTTCTCCTCTCTAATTAAGTTAATAAAACCACAATTCAAATTCTGTTTTGTTTCTCCTCTCTAATTAAGTTGATAAAACCACAATCCTAATTCTGTTTTGTTTCTCCTCTCTAATTAAGTTAATAAAACCACAATTCAAATTCTGTTTTGTTTCTCTCTCTAAATTAAGTTGATAAAACCACAATCCTAATTCGTTTTGTTTCTCCTCTCTAATTAAGTTGATAAAACCACAATCCTAATTCTGTTTTGTTTCTCCTCTCTAATTAAGTTAATAAGCCTTTCAGTGAATTTCTAAAGGAAAAATGAGATTAGGGTCCTGGAGAGGGTCAAGTAGTTTTTCTGAAAGAAGGCGATACTGATCAAGAATATGTCTATATTTATTTAATTGAGAACTTAATATTAACTTAGAACTTAGTATTTGACTTAGAACTAGTATTAGTTCTATCATCACAGTTCTTTTTCATGAATATGATTTGAGTTGTAAGATTGGTTTTATTTGCAGGCTGGACACAGTGTTACTGTGTTTGAAAGGAATGACCGAGTCGGAGGATTACTACAGTATGGTATTCCTACTATGAAACTCTCTAAGGAAGTTGTTCAGAGGAGAGTTAAACTGCTTACTGATGAAGGCATCGAGTTTAAAACTAATATAAATGTTGGAAAGGACATCACTGCTAAGGTAATTATGACTCTGTTAACAGGACGGAATTGTATTTATAAATTTTTTGTTTAATAAGTTGTAATCTCATTGTTTTCTAATAAAATTTAAAATTTAGTATCAGAGTAGAGTACTTAATCCTTTCATAGAAATCTTTAGTCATGTTAAATATATTTTGATTAGCAATTTAGGAAAGTTTAATTTTAAGTGTAAGTGTTACTGATTAAATTATCAAGCTTTACCAGAAAAAAATAACAGTAAATACAATGTTTTTTCGAAGAAACAATTATTCCAGACTCAATTCTTGAAGCTTGCATTTTTTGTTGAGAGTTTAATTTAAATACATTTTTAATTATAATTTGGGAAAAAGAATATAACTATTTATATAACAAAAAGATTTATTTATTCTTATTAAAACTTAATTGATTTTATGATTTTGTATTCAGTTATTGTGATGTGTACTTTTGTATGTTTATTGATGTATATTTTCATTCTATTGTAGGAACTGTACGAGGAATACAACGCCCTAGTGCTATGTACGGGTGCTACATGGCCACGGGATCTACCTATCAGTGGCAGACAGCTGCAAGGAATACACTTTGCCATGTCATTCCTAGAGACATGGCAGAAGAAGCAGATGGGCAACACGGTGCAAAGTCCTATATCTGCCAAGGATAAGAATGTTATAGTTATAGGAGGAGGTGATACTGGCTGTGATTGCATCGCTACTTCCTTGAGACAGGTCATTAATATAACCTTTTCAAAAACAATGACATGTTTTCTCCTCAATTTTTTTTTGTTAAGGACTTATGACTGGTATTATTGACATATTTTTGTGTGAAGGACTTATGGCAAGTAATATCACTATATTTTTTTATGTTAACAACCAATAACTAGCAATTTAACTATTTTTTGGCAAAGATACTATGACCTGAATTGACCTCTAATGCTATGAATAATTGACCTGAATCTATTCATATGAGTCATTACACAAATCAATCTTTATATCTTCATGTGCTTTCTGAAAAATATATTTTTTATGATTTAATTGAATTTTATTAATGACTCAGCCGGAGAGTCACCCGTGGTGTAGTGGTTAAGGTACGCAGCCAATACACAGAATAAATGGACTTTAAATTTCCAATTTATTTAGTCATGGGTTCATTCCCAATGTGACTGCCTTGATCTTCTACGGCAGCCAAAACCTTTGTGTCACTTCTTTTACGGAGATTAATTACTATTAAAATACTCAATGCCAAATAAGCTATATTATATATTCATACAAGCTTACAATAGCAAAATACTTCGAATCTCTTGAATATCTCTAATATCTCAAAAACCTCTAAGATCTCTCAAAACCTCGTAAAAGATTATAAATGACACTAATTAAAATTTAATGTCATTCAAACTATAGAAAATAAATATAAGTCAAAATAAACTTGCTAAATAATACAAATACAACTAGATAAATATAAGATAGAAAGATAGAATATATACAAATAAATTGAGAAGGCTCCTATCTTCACATGGCTCCTCCATTGCTTGCAATGCCAATATAGGCTCCTTGGTGGGGATGAACCCATTTTCTGGTTTTTATTGGTCTTCGACAGCTATCAGCAAAACTATGTTGTGAATTGGTCTGTCTAATTCACTGAATGATTTGGAAGAATCGACTTGTTCACCAAGGCGAATTCTGACTTTTCTTACTAAATCATCTTTTCCTGGGTAAGTTGCGATGACGACAGCTAAAGGCCAGGTGTTTCGTGGAACAGTGTCATCCTTACAGAGAACTATGTCGCCTACTTGTATGTTTCGTTTAGGTGTTTGCCATTTTGTTCTCTTTTGGAGAGATTGTAAGAACTCGCTCTTCCAGCGACTCCAGAACTGATTTGCTAAATATTGCACTTTACGCCAGCGCTTACGACCATATAAATCTCCTCTTTCGAAGTTACCAGGTGGTGGTGGTATTGGATTTGACTTAAGTGTTAATAGTTGGTTGGGAGTTAACGGTGGTCCAGAACAAGGATCATTTAGTGATCCTGAGGTCAAAGGGCGGCCGTTGATGACTGCTTCACATTCTAACAACAGTGTTCTTAAGCAGTCTTCATTTAGCAGACCATGATGTATTCTTAAGAGGTAATCCAATATCCTCCTAACAGTGCCTACTTGTCTTTCGACAACACCATTCATATGACTAGCATGGGGAACATTAAATATAAACTCGCATAACCCTTCAGCCAAATACTTAGTAACTAATTTGGTATCGATTTCGGCTAAAGCATTTTTTAACTCATTTCTAGCACCCACAAAATTGGTTCCCATATCCGACCTCAACATTTTTACAACCCCTCTACGACAAATAAATCTGCGTAAACCATTTATAAATGAATTTGTATCCAAACTATCCAAAATATCGATATGAACTGCCTGGGAAGCAAGACAAGTAAATATGATCCCATATCTCTTTATTTGATTCCTTCCTTGTTTCACGAAGAAGGGCCCAAAAACGTCTACGGCACTAAATGCAAAAGGGGAAGAGGGTTCTAGTCTATCGTTAGGAAGGTCAGCCATTAATTGAGTCTCAAAAGTGCCCCTTAAACGCTTACATGAGATACAATTTTTTATAAGTTGAGCTACCAGTGACGAAGCTCCTATCACCCAATACCCTCTAGTTCTTAACTCGTTAATCGTTACACCCCGGCCTTGATGATGAACGATTTCATGGCAAAATCTAATAATTAAAATCGACACGTGATTTTTTTGAGGCAAGATAATCGGGTTTTTTACCTCATCTGATACAAGCGAGTGTTTTATCCTACCTCCTACTCTAATTAATCCTTTTTTATCCATAAAAGGATTTAATGATTTAATATCGATAAGATCAGTCGATATCTGATGTTCTTTTTGAACAAACTTTAAAATAAAAAGCTCGGCGCTAACTAGTTCAGCAACTGTTATAGGCGTTTGCCGAATATCGACTATTCCTAAATTGTTAATTCGTAATCTAGCGCACTCAATAAATCTACGAAAAATTGCAACACTCTTTCTAAGGCGTTGCCAAGAGCTTTCGTCTTTAAAATATTCTGTCATCTTTTTTTCCTCATTACACAAAGTAACCCGACAAGTTGTTTCCTTTTTTACTTCTGGATCATCAGCCGAAACTTCAAAAAATCCAGAATCTTCACTCGGAATGTTATTTCTCCACAAGAACTCTGGCCCTAAAATCCAACGCGACATTCTCAATTGATCTACTAAGGCTCCTCTGGATGCTAAATCGGCAACGTTCTCAGTAGATCGAATATGATGCCATTCATTCGATGCTGAGCAATCTCTTATAGTCTGTACACGATTTGCCACAAAAATGTGAAATCGCTTGCTTTCGTTCTTTATATAACCTAGAACCACGTTGCTATCGGTCCAGTAAAATTTCTCTGAAGCGGTCAGGTCAATTTCTCTTTCAATAAGCTCACCTGCTTTTGCCATTGAGACAGCAGCAGTAAGTTCTAAGCGTGGGATTGTAATCTCCTTTAAAGGCCTCACTCTAGCTTTACCGAAAAGAAAACTACAGTGTACTTTGTCATCGTCATACAAAAAACGTACATAAGAAACGTGACCATATCCTAAAGAAGATGCATCAGAAAAATGATGGAACTCAACCTTATTTATTTTACTTACACCTATTGGTTTAATACATCGAGATACTTCTAATGTATCTTGACTTAGTAAAACTAAATCCTTCAACCAACGCTCCCACCTAATCTCAATATCCGGTGGGATATGTTGATCCTACTGATTTTCTGTTTTGTCTTGTATAGCTATACGACAAAGTTCTTGCAAAATAAACTTTCCTTCTATTGTAAAAGGAGCTAAAAACCCTAAAGGGTCATACACCGAGCACACAGTAGATAGAATACCTCTGCGAGTTCTTGGCTTTTCGCTAACAATTACCTGATTGAAAGTGTCTCTTTCTACGCACCAAGTTACGCCAAGAGCTCGTTCTAATGGAATATTATTGAACACTTCAAAATCTTTAAAGCCGTCGGCTCTATCGTCTTTAGGTATAGACTTTATAACTTCAGAACTTGTCGATAGTAGTTTGTGGAACCTAAACCCACCTTCTGTACACAAATTTTGCAAATCTTTAATTAGTTGTATAGCGTCAGCCGCCGATCTACCGAACCACATCCATCGTCTACGTAGAAGTTCCTTTTAATGAACCGAGCGGCCACTGGACTTATCTGATCACCAAAATCTTCAGCAGTACGTCTCAACGCAAAATTACTACAGCCGGAGACGATGAAGCACCAAACAGATGTACTGTCATGCGATACTGTTTAGGGGTCTTATTTATATCACCTCCCTCCCACCATAGGAATCTCAAAAAGTTCCTATCCTTCTCAGGGACGATAACCTGGTGAAACATACCCTCTATGTCTCCAACAAAGGCTATATAACCTACTCTAAACCTCATTAGCACTCCTACTAAAGAGTTTGTAAGATCTGGACTAGATATCAGGCAGCTGTTTAAGGAAACTTCTTTATAGACAGCCGAGCAATCAAAAACCACTCGTATCTTATTTGGTTTCTTAGGGTGATAAACACCGTGGTGAGGAAGGTACCAGATCCGTCCTTCTTCGATATCATGAGGATAAGCTTCCTCGGCGTGCCCTTTACTTATCATATCGTTAACAAATTTAGTGTAATCTGATCTAAAGTTTTCATTTTTAAATTTATTTTTTAATTGACGTAACCTACTTTCTGCCGCTCCGATATTGTTTGGCAATTTTAGATTGTCTGATCTGAAGGGTAAAGGCATCTCATAGTGTTTGTCGGGTCGATGAACAATACCTTTCTCAATCTTATTTATAAATTTCTTGTCATCTACCGACAAGCCTAAACCATAATTTAGAATATCTGTACCCGGTTTCAAACTAAATAAATTTAAAATTTCTTTAACTGACATTTGACAGGAAACAGCTGTGGCATGTTTCTCTTTGTCAAAGTGGCTACTTTTAGGACCGATTACGCTCCATCCAAGAGCTGTTCTCACTGCATATGGTTCCTTAGCACTTCCACGTAATATTTCATGCGGGCAAAGTGCTCCCGGGCAATTATTTCCGATAAGCACTTGTACGTCAGTATTATCGTCTACTGGTAACAGTATATCTCTTAAACTCTCAAGATGCCTGTATCCTTCTATACTGGAGGGAGTAGGGATTTCTGCAATATCACAAGGTATAGATTCTCTTGTATAAGTTGGATCGGGTAAGTCTATCAGACACCTTCCACTAATGTCTGAAACTACTAAACCGTTTAACTTATGCGTCGAAATTGATGTTTTTTGATGCATTGTTGTCAAATGCAACATAGTTTCAACACCTTGGACACCCAACTCACATTTAATATTATTTGCAACAAAACTAGCATTGCTACACTCATCCAATAACGCGTACGTAAATATTTTTTTCTCAGGATTGCCTTTATGAAACACATATACCGGAAGTACAGCTGTGTGTAGTACTAATGGTCAAAACCAGAATTGTTTGTCGTACTCCAAACTATATAGTTTGGAACATCACTACTCTCTGTCTTAGAACGGTGTAAACTAGATGGATGTTTTTTTCCACAATCCTTAAAATCACAAACTAACCTATGCCTACAGAACTTTGCTACATGATTCGCTTGTAAACACGAGAAACAAAGCCTTTTACTTTCTATAAAAGCTTTTTTATCGTTCCATGATAGTTTACGAAAGTTTTCACATTTGTTCGAAATTTTTTCCTAAACAATACTCATCTAGAGTTTACTAACATTACAAACTGATTCGCTGCCTTTTAACCACATTTTGTTACGTTTGTGGACGCTCTCTCTGTATCCCTTGAACGAGAACCTACTTGTGCTGAAATAGACTGGGTGAGAGTATATTTTAGACAACCCTTGAACATAGTCGGCTAAATCTCTAATAGTTTCTCTTTTCTGAAGGCTATCTACTATCTTAACCCAACCTACTTTAAACTTAGATGGAAGCTAGCAACTATTTTTTTTAAGGCAAATCCTATAACTAATTTCCTTAAAATCGTCCCCTTGTAGGATCGTACTAGCTGTTAGTAACAAATCACCAAAACTCATCAAGGCCTTTGGATCGTTGATATTGATCACAGGGCCTTCTGTTAACTTGACAGTCCAAGCCTCAACAACAGCAGAACTGTCCCCAAATCGCTTTTGCAATAATTCCAAAATTTGTTCAAAATTTAACCCACTATTATTTTCATAAACTTTCAAAGCTTCCCCTGTCAAAAATTTATTTAAAAAAGCGTGTTTGGCGGACTCGGGTAATATCCCATCCTCTAAATGCAATTTTACTTCTCTCCTGAAAATTGGAAATTTTTCACTAGACCCGTCAAATTTAGAAGGCTGATAGGAATCAACAATTGCATTTTTGACATCAAAAGTGGGGTCTGTAGAAGCGCAACTTGGTTGGGTTACGCTTATCGATGGCACAGGAAGGGGGGGAGATGGTCTAGGGTTTGAATTAGGGTTTGTAATCAGAATGTTCTCTAAATTTTGACTATTACAAATTATTAGAATCTAAATTTTGACAGTTAGTTTTACAATTGTTTTGAACATTATGAAAATAAGTTTTATCATTCAAAACAGCATTGATAGAGGGCTGCATTACTTTGGGCTCATTTTCAACATTAAAAGGGGGAGGATTAGTGCATGACCAAAGTAAAGGCTGATTGTTACAGTTTACCACATTAGGCGTAGTCTTAAAATGGTTTGACACTGTAGGAAGGACAGGTGTTACATCTTTCATAGCCATAGAGGTCTCTGCGTGCGCATTATCTTCTATCATCGTCTCTAAAACCTTGCGCTCCTCTTCCAGTTCGACTTGTTTTTTACGTATCTCGATCTTGCGAAGTATTAGATTTTGCTGCGCTAATACTCGCTCGTTTGAGGTTTGTGACATGACAGACAGGATAGATTTTTTCTCACCAATACTTGAGACAGCGTTAATTAAATGCCTTTTTGATTCGCTTTCATTAAACCCAGATATAGCTTTGTTATATTTTGTCCTAGAGCTAACAGAGCTGTAATAAGACTTTTTCGAGCGTGAAGAACTTGACAACGATCTTGAGACAGAAGCAAAAAATGATTCTTGAGCACCTTCCAAAAATGTCTCTAATTTATTGAATGTTGATTGCCATTTGACCAACAGCTCGCTATCTTTGTCAGCCAAAGAAGTGAGACGCTCGATATATTCCCTGAGGTCTAACTTTAGAATGGTGAGTTCACTCAAAGATGAGCTCGCTACTACTCTGGACGAGTCATCTTTTATAAGGCCAAAAAGATTTAAAACCTCTGCTTGCTTTTTATCTATTTTACTCTGAAGCAAGCGAAGATTTTTCTCAATTATATCTATTTGATACCTTGTTCCTTTCTCAGTGAGTGTTCTCTCCCTAGAACCAGATGGGCCATCTTCTAGTTTCTGAGCGTCTACTTCTTTCTCTAGCGGCAAGTTCGCTTCCAAATTAGACTCCTGTTCCTTAAAAGTTACTTCACTTTCATTTTCCATTCTTGTCGTGTTATAATCTTTTACTGTGACTGCCTTGATCTTCTACGGCAGCCAAAACCTTTGTGTCACTTCTTTTACGGGGATTAATTACTATTAAAATACTCAATGCCAAATAAGCTATATTATATATTCATACAAGCTTACAATAGCAAAATACTTCGAATCTCTTGAATATCTCTAATATCTCAAAAACCTCTAAGATCTCTCAAAACCTCGTAAAAGATTATAAATGACACTAATTAAAATTTAATGTCATTCAAACTATAGAAAATAAATATAAGTCAAAATAAACTTGCTAAATAATACATAAATACAACTAGATAAATATAAGATAGAAAGATAGAATATATACAAATAAATTGAGAAGGCTCCTATCTTCACACCCAACACGGACCTCTGGGATTTTATGAGGGATAAAAATTCTGCGTACCACGTCTTTCAGAAGGGATGTAAAGCCAGTGGTCTCGAGCCTGTGCGTTGTCAGGTACTCGTTAAAGATCCCTTACCCTAAATGAAACTGGGTATAGGCAAAATATAGGACCCTCATAGTAGATTCATTATAATACTATACTGTTTCTGCCTTGTAGTTTAAAGTGTGTGGAGGTTTGGTTTAACAGTGAGGGTTGTTCCTAGTTTTCACTAGGCTATAGGAGTCAGTGAAAATATGTATGATTGCTTGAAAAAAGCATGAGAGGAACCATAGAAATCCATCACGGCTCTTCTGTCTAGATTAGATAAAATATACCTACACTTGAAATTAAAAGGAGTAGAACACTATCTTAGGGAGCTGGCAAAAAGGGCCCAACAACGTGGCCTACTTACCTGGTAGTTACTATCACTCCCCCCATATTACTATCACTACTACTACTGACTCAGCTGGATGAGTGTAGCCAAATTGTTAAAGTTTTGAGGTACCTAATTGTTTTAGGGAGCCAAGAGTATCACATCTTTTGAAATCCTTCCTGAGCCTCCATCTGGTCGTGGCAAAGACAACCCTTGGCCTCAGTGGCCTCGTGTCTTCAAGGTAGACTATGGTCATGAAGAAGTCAAAGTTAAATTCGGTAACGACCCGAGACAATTCTCTATACTGAGCAAGGAGTTCCTAGATGATGGGAACGGCAATGTGTCAGGTATCAGCACTGTACAAGTTAAATGGACTAAAGATGCAACTGGCAGGTGGCAGATGGATGAAGTACCAGGCACTGAAAAGGTAACAACACTAGGATTAGGTTTGGTTCTAAAATTAACTTATGGAACACATTAAAGTTTTATCAGCATGTACTCCTATGTTGTAATATTTTTCAACATACTTGATTATTATTTAAATTAAGCATATTTACAAATCATAGAAATACTAAGTTTAAAAAACCAGTGGAAATTGCAAACATGTGAGGCTTTAAATTATTAATACAGAGCTATACTTAATTTAAGTTAAAGCTAGACAAAGTCAACACTTATGTTTCCATATCTCCTATAATAGGAGGGGTAGGCATTGTAATGAGAAATTATGTGACACCTGCTATTTTACTCTCATGTACAATTTTCAGCTCCTACTGAATGTGAACTTTTCTTGTGAAATGATACAGTCCGAATAGGTCAACTGGATTGGATAAATCTTAATTCAAAATTCAAACCTCTTTAGGGAAAGGACTGATAAGATTTTGAGAAAAACCCAATGTGGTATCTCAAAATTATGGTAATTTTAAATTTTTCAAAACTTTTGCTAAAAATTATTTTTACCACTGGTTTGAAGTGGCTTACATCTTTGAAGTTGAACTAGATCTTTGGCTTTATCCGACCGCTAACTGACCTGTTTTCTTATAGATTTTGATCGATGAGCTAAGGAAGGTTAGATCCAAGTGTTTTTATTTAAACATAAAAAAGTGACCTTTCAGTGTTGCCAAGTTTATATCTGGGATGATTTTTGTTTGTAAAATGATGTTGGCTACCATATTTTACTCAAATGTGGCACCAGACATTTAAAACTCTAGATATGCCATAGTTTCTTTAACTTATTTCATATTTTTGTATGTTTAGGTGTTTGAGTGCGAGTTAGTTTTATTAGCTATGGGTTTCCTAGGTCCAGAGAAGTACATAGCTAATGAATTAGATCTAGAATTAGACCCAAGATCCAACTACTCTACCCCACAAGGCAAATATACCACATCCATTCCCAGAGTATTTGCTGCCGGAGGTAAATATCTTCTTTATTTTTCAATTAACTTTGATCTACTTTTTCCTAAAAGTTTCTACTCTAAAACCACCCATTATTTAGCGATAACTGTTTAAGCTAGTGTAAATTATGTATAAACAATATTACAATACACTTCACTTCAACAATTATAAAAAAAATTGACGGGATGCAAGAGGAATGTACACTCTAGTGATGGAAGTGAGAAATTGTCAGATATTTTTATTTACCCAACGACATGCTGTTGAGGATAACCAAGTTTTGCCATACGTTATTCAGCTCCAAGTGATGGGAAGACAGTGGATGATTCATATCTCTTTAAAAATTTTGTATCACTTCAAAAAAAAAGAAAATGTATTTTCTTAAACTTTTACTCACCACCATCCCCTCCTAAATTAGATTTTCCAATGCCTAAGTTTCATTTTGGAAGTTGTTTTCACTTATCTGAATGCATCAACCCAAGATGTTTTATTTAGAGAGCCAATTTGTGTCTGATGTTTAAAAACTTCAAAAGAATAATTATATATTTTGTAAGAAGATGGTGGTGATGTTCCATGAGATGGGACCACAGCACTCCTCAAGAATTCAGTGATGAGTTCCCCAATTAAATACGAGAGAACTGTTTTTATATTGTTTATCTAAGGCGTAAACAACCTGTTAATAAGATTTTAAAAATTGTGTGTAATTAAAAACAAGAGAAGAGCTTTTTAAAATAGGCAAATCAATATGCCTAAAGATACTATATCTCTGATGATACAGAATTATTGTAAAAACTAACACCTAACTTGTGCTAATGATAAGTTTTTTTATGCATTATTGGTGTAACAAATCAATTTTTTTCATTCTGTATTTTGTAATTTCTGATCAAAGTCAAAACAAAAATGACGTATACATCCATAGGTGGCTCATACCTTGGCCTGAGTTACATTATTCTAATAAATAATTCTATAAATAGAAACAGATTAATTACACAAAAGTCCTATATTTTTTATATATAATAATAACTAAGCTTTCGACTAAAAGAGTTAGGTGCATCGATCGAGAGGTTTTAGAGATCTAGAATATATTTTATAAAATATAAAATAAAAAGGTACCACTACATTAAGGCAAGTAGGTCTCATATGCTAGATATCTAGCGTCTCCATTATTGTACCTGCTTGCGAGCCCTCATAACCGTTATTACATTGTAATAATCAACTATACCAAGTGTTTCTCAATAAATGATAATGTCCAGTTTTAGGTGATGTATTGATGTGTTTATTTTAATATCGCATAATGCTGAAAGTACTGATAGTCACATAGTAAGTATTAAATAAAACAACGAATTGTTTAGTGCGACGTTTCGACCATCTTGCTGCGAGTGATATCATACAAATACTAAAATTAGATTAGAATTCATTTCCGAGAAAGAGTTAAGTCAAATAAAAAATAGTACTGAGAATAAGCGTGTAAACTAGAAAGATAAAAAATCATGATAAGCAATCATCGAAATAAGTTTTTACTAACAACCATACAGTTATCTCAATTAATCCACACATGTAAGTGGGAAAAGAAAAACCTATAATAACGTGAGAAAGTAAGGGAGCTCAAATATAGAAAATAAAGAGAGAAAAACGTAACTAATAAAGTGATAGGTAACAAATTGAAAAAAAAAATATATTTATTTAATATTTGTTTAAATCTTCTGAATAGATGTCACTTAAATATTCTTTAGTTCAATGAGTTTAAGTTAGTTGTTACTATGTATATAAAAAATTTATTAGGACTTTTTGTTGGTTACCAATTAATCTGTTTATATACTCCCAGTATATTTCCATTTTTTTTAGTAGGTAAGTGCCGATCCTCAAATATAAGAACAGCTTCTTACCTTTAGAATACATAAATAATTCTAATATATTGCTAAATCGTGCTATAGTAAATTTTCGAAGATTGCAGAAGAGGTCAGTCGTTGGTTGTGTGGGCTATATCTGAAGGAAGACAAGCTGCTCGGGAAGTCGATGCTTTCTTGGAGGGGACAGACTATTATTACCTGGTCGGGGAGGAATTATAACCAATCTTATTAGTCCTAGGGGTTAGATTCATTTGGTACTTCCTCGTCATAAAATAATTGTAATGGCTCTTGGAAAAAATAACTCTGGAGTCAGGCTATGTAACCTATTCTCCAGGTAAAGTTAACTCACTGTGGGGGTGAAACCGTCATCTCTCTGGCATCCATTTAAATCCAGCAAAACAGTATACCATCACAGTCAGCACAGCTGTCCTGGAGTTCAGTTATATTTGTATCTACCTCGTCCCAGTGGACGGAATTTCATATACATAATATCATCTAGCTCGAATAAGCTGCCAGTTTTACAACAGTTCTACGAATAGTTCTTATGTAGTGTAACTAATGTTAACGTAGCTACAAAGGAGCAAAACTATTAGGAGGAGTACAGGAACCGCTCCAGATTATCAAACACAGTCGTAATGACGGGACGTCCCTTGGAACGAGTGGAGGCAGTCCATAGGTGCCGTAACTGCTACTTACCCTTACTATAGTCTCCTAAGAGAGAGATAATACTCCTCCGACCCCTTTGCAACGCCTAAGCACACACTCTACAAACGCGCAAGAACATTTATCTCTCAGTGATGCGCTACTACACAATTAAAAACGTTTATTTAACACAGAACATACTTACCAGTAAGAAATCTAACATATGCAGATAGATGATATAATATAAAAAACTTATGGGGGCATTCTAAAATTCAGTTTTGCATGATTTAAAACAAAATTGTCCGAAATTAATGTAATATTGTTACGTGTGAAATTCTGTGAGTTGTAAAGTTATTAGTGAAAAAATTATAATTAAATCAAAAATTTTTGTACAGCCAAACCAAGAATCGTAGTCAAACTGCATGGTATCACGTATACGAGGACACCTAGCAACCCAAGGACATGATAAGAAACTGACTTAGTATATTCCTCCCTTCTTCAAATGAGTATTATCCATCTATTGACTATTGCTCAAACCTTTATCTAATGTTGATCCAATGACTCCACCTTTCATTTCCCTTGACGAGTCAGTTCTAAAAAATACATAAGCTACTAGCTTCAATGCCTATATTTATATAATGAGAAATATTATAGGTGCATACGAGCATTAAATAAGTTAAATTATGCATTCTCGTATATCAATTGGTCACCTCTGAGTAGCATGGAGTCTTAGGTAAGCAAGTACTAGTATATTAACTACATGAAATAGTGGGGCGGCTTCACCTTTAATAAATTACATACTTCGGCTTAAACGTGATACTATGAATCCAGAGGTTAACATTTGATGATTGCTCCTCAACTTCGCACAAATTATTCGTGGTCACATTCTGCTAATTTGCATAGTGTCATCTTGGATTACGCAAAAGCTTATGCCTTTGCATTAATCTATGCTTACCATAAGACTTGTAAATACATTTCAATTTGATTATTTTATTATACAATTGGTATCATGAATCTTGCTATTAATTGAGAATATATTTATTCTCTCTTTAGTTCTTGACGTTAGTTTATTAATTTACATTTTTATTTTAATTTATAATTAATTTAATTATATTTATTTTTTTACAAAATTTCATAATAATATTTTTAAAGAGATTTATCTTATGTGCACTCATATTGGATATTATCCCATGGATTTGTTAGCGGAGTCTCTTGTTTAAAATTGTACAATAATAATCAGAACAAAGTATCTGTTTCTGACTTTAGATTTTATTATATTTAAATTAAACTATGTTTTAGTAACATGTCAGTTAAGAGAGTAAGATAATTTTTTATAAAATTTAATTTTTATATTTGAATGTACTGAAGATTTTATGATATGAAGTTAAGCTATAACGTTGTCATTAAGATCATTTTATTAGAAATTAACTACAATGTTTTGAGCTCAAAAAAAGCTTAGCAAAACAAATTTTCTGTGCTCAAAGCCATATCACATAAAGTAGACCTGGCAAAGTATACTACAGTAAAACATTCTCTGTCATCCCATATCAAGTGTCACCAAAAACTAATATCTCTCGAAGCCCATGGTACTACAACTGAAAGTTGCATTGTTAGAGGTGCTTTTTTCTTTGGTGGTAGTACATATTATTAAGAGCTGAAATTGATGCTAAACTAATTAGCTATAATGACGAATGAGGCTCTTGGCTCCTCATATACATAATCAAACTATACTTAGCCCTAGTAATAACGTATTGGTAGCTTCGAGCGCTAGCTTAATACAGCATTATTATAGATTTATATGATCATACGAGGAGCTCTATATTGCCCAGAAATAGTAAGCTAGACTATGCCTCGGCGCTAATTCTCATATATAAGTGTTATTAACTTACTTACCGAACATACTAGATGACTCTAGTCTCCTCGTTATAGTTATTTGATGTATATGAGGAGCTTCTAACGAGTTATAACTATACTTTAGAGCCCAAATAGTACTTGAGTCCTCATGTATACATAAAAACTTATACTTAGCAAGTACTATTGGGCCCTCAAGTATAGTTATTATAATTGTATGACAGCATGAGCTTGCAATAAAGATCTAGTTCGGAGTGTATGTCTACGTTTATAGTTTTATATGTATTATGAGGAGCTGCAGTACTATTGCGTGCCTAAGTATAGTTTAATGAATGAGGAGCTCAGTACTATTGGGCTAAGTATAGTTTATATGTATACGAGGAGCTCAGTACTATTGGGCTAAGTATAGTTTATATGTATATGAGGAGCTCAGTACTATTGGGCTAAGTAAGTATAGCTTATAGTCAAAAATTGAGCTTAACAGTTATATTAATGTCTGTTTATAAACTATTCTGTTTATTTATCAATAGAGTCTGATATATTTTAAGCTTGCTAATTAATGAATGAAAATAAAATAATTAAAAAACAATCAAAAGAAAAACAATGAATTTTAATTATACGTTTTGATGCAATAATAATAAATTTGATCCAATAATTTGGCCACTTAATATTATGCTAAGAGAGATATTTAAACTTAACCCCCCCTATTCTTTTCTTTGTAACCTAGAAGCTTTTTATCTGGTATAATTTAACCTTCCTAAAAATTTTCTTTTAAATTTAATAGAAAACTTCAGATGAAGTATCTTAAAAACTGAAAATTGAACTTGAAATATGTTTAGTTTTCTCATTGAGTGCAGTTTGACTACGATCTTATGAAAATCTATCAATCAGAACCGATGCCCCCTTAACCTCTATAGTTCTTATGAGGATTCATTAGTATCTACAATAGTTGTCACCCGTGGTGTAGTGGTTAAGGTACGCGGTCAATACACAGAATGGACTTTAAACTTACGAGTTTATTTAGTCGTGGGTTCAATCCCAGCATGGGCCTGTGGAATTTTTATGAAAGGGATAAAAATTCTGCATACCACGTCCTTCAGAAAGGACATAAAGACGGTGGTCTCGAGCCTGTGCTTTGTCAGGTAAGCGTTAAAGATCCCTTACCCTAAATGGAACTGGGTATAGGCAAAATTTAGGACCCTCATAGTAGATTCATTATAATACTATAGTGTTTCTGCCTTGTAGTTTAAAGTGTATAGAGATTTGGTTAAACAGTGAGAGCACATGTTGTTCCTAGTTTTCACTAGACTGTAAGAGTCAGTGAAAATATGTATGATTGCTTGAAAAAATCATGAGAGGAACCATAGAAATCCATCATGGCTCTTCTATCTAGATTAGATGAAATATACCTACACTTGAAATTAAAAGGAGTAGAAACTATCTTAGGGAGCTGGCAAAAAGGGCCCAACAACATGGCCTACTTGCCTGGTTAGTTACCATCACTCCCCCCCCCCCATATTACTACTACTACTAGTATCTACAATACCTTTAGAAGAAGCATTTTAGCAATTATTACATCATAGATGGACCATTTATTACTTTTACTCCCCAGGAATCATTTTTTTATTGGATCTCAATCAAAAAGAGACAGTCCATCTCAATTTAATTCAATTAATTAATTCTATAAGAAGCTTAAAATCTTTTAATTCGTTTTAATTTTTGTTATTTTATTATTGGAGTATTCTTTTATTTTAATTGTTAATAAAAATCAAACTAATTAAGTCAAATTATAGTAATTAATTTTTTTTATATATATTGTATACATAGGTAAATTATGAACTAAAAATATCTGCGATATTTAGGTAACCATAATAATTAGTAATATTAATAAATAGTCATTGAATGTAGTCATTTGGTTTTATTAGTTAGGATAATTAGCATGTTCTAAATTAAATTATTAAAATTTAATCCTGTTGTTAGATTTATGAATAAAAATTATATTGTTGATAATGTGTTTAAACTTGTTTTGCTTTTTTACACTCAAACCATAGGGTTATGTTAGCGGTTTTCACTCACTTAACTAATACACTCTAGAGTTGGTACCAACGCAATCACCTAGGAAGCACACCCTCCCATACATGGCAGCACATATGACTAGTTCACTGTGTGCCTAGTTCATTTAACCCAACCAGACTCTATCCAAACTCACTGATCGGGCTAGTGTCTGCGACTAGTTGACAGTTTTTATTAATGTATTGATTTAGAGTGATATTCAAAATTATTATCTGAGAGAGACTGGTTTATTCTCTTGTTATTACAGAAGAATAAGTGTTACTCAATTTCAAGTATTGTATCCATTATAAATATTCAAAGCCGAGACGACCTAACTTTATCATAATTAACCTTTTCAGGAAAAGTATTGTGTTTGCGAAATAATCCAAATCGAGGATGAAACCGGAATTATCCGTTTCAGGCGTTTTTGAGGGCCTCCTAAATGGTTTTTGCAAAGTTGTCTGTCTGTATGTGTGTGACTGTTATCATCGTAGTGCCCAGTGTATTTATGCTAGAGAGTTAAAATTTTGTACAAAAATCACTCTACCACTGTAGTTGTGCTATTCAGAAAATATTTTTTATGACGTCACGAGGAAAAGTTCAGAGGTACCCCGTACTTGATTTTTTATTTATCTTTTTAATTTTTTAATTTATCAGATTTTCCAGTTAAACTAAAAACCTTCATAATTGTTAATTTATTAAGACTTCTTACCATAACTTTTATTATTTTCTAAGTTAGAGTTTCTAGTACCACTATCAGCTTGAATTAAAAGTGCAATAACTATTAATTTAATAATTTAAAATGTATTTTCTTTTAATTTTTATAATCACACCAAAGGATCTACCCAAACAAGATTTCCTTAAAAATTAGTAGGAGGTGCTGAGATTTGAACCATCAACCTCCTGATAACAAATCTGATACATTGACATTAAGCTACAGTTGAGTGTTACAATGAAAAGTCTACTTTTCAATAAGAAAAGTAGACAAAAAGGAAAGTAGAAAGTTATTTTTTTGAACAAGAAACATGAATAAATAATTAAAAAAAAAGAAACTGAAAACCCTTGACAAACAAATTAAGTTCTAAAAAATAGTTGAGTGGCATTATTTTACATTAATGGAATGGTAAGACACAAAATTTATTTTAGTTGCTCCTTATACCATTTGTTTATCCTACTCTTGAACGACTCGACAGATGGCGCAGTGACTATATGCTCTGGTAGAGCATTCCAGTAAGTAATGACTCTATCAGAGACAAAGGTTTTTCTTGTGAGTGTAGCTGCTTGAAGTTTAAATAACTTTACATGGTTATTTAGGTTTTTTTTCGTTTCAGAAATTTATTTTATTAGATTCTTAATCTAGATAAACAGAAAATAATTCTGGCACAGTGGTCCACTTATCGGACAAATTTCTTTTGTAATGCAAATGTTCGTGCTTAACAATCCATTTCTTGCTTAAGAATCCTGTTTATGCTTTATAACTTAAACAGTTACTCTATTATCAAGCACTACTCGTAACTAATTTTTTCTGTATTTTCCAAAGGAAATGTGCATAATTATCCTGTTAGTTATACAAAACTTTCCCTCTGAAATTAGGAGTGCACACCATTATTTTAACTAGTTTAATGCTCAGATGGTTTCATTGTTGGTTTTTTTAAAGGTTTTAGCGCATTTCCGATAAAAAAAATACAGAAAAAATGAGTTACAAGTAGTGCTTGATAATAGAGTATTTGCATTTTTCCAAAAAAAAATGTTTTTGCTCATAAAATGATTGTGTTTAAAAAAATATATTAAGCTGTAAAAAAAAATATTTAATTTAATTCTAAATAGTCATTTGAAGAAGAGGAGAGGGGGAATGGGTGAGAGAGTGGGGTGAAAACAGAACGTTCTAAAGGTTGGGTCGTTTAAGTTACAGGTGGGAGTTATAGTTAGAAATATCGTAAGTTCAACCGTTTGTTTACAGTTCAATAGAATGTAAAGGAGACTGAAACGAACCAATACCGTGATCCAGGTAATACAATGCCTGTCAGTATCATCTTGTTGACAGCATAGAATAAACTCTTTTGAGTGTTGTTCTAGTGAATATTGTACTACAAGGCGGTATTCTTACGTCTGATGTCACACGAGCAGTCGAGACCGTTTTCTTGCCAAAAGAATATGTTTAAATTATTTTTCGTTTTTTTGCTGTATCGTCAAAAGTATACGTTTTTTCCTTCTAATATTTTACAGGGTGTTCTTTTATACGACGTTAAGATAATGCAATAAAAAAATCGTGCAAATACTCTATTGAGAAACTGCTCAAGTTATTAAGCATAAATCGGATCCTTAAGCAAGAAATGGATTGTTAAGCACGGAAACACAGATTCCAAAGGGAATTCGCCCGCCATGCGGACCAATGTGCCAGAATTATTTTGTTGTTATAAACTTCTATAATGTAAAAAAAACGATAAAAAATGATCGTCCCTTTTTTCGAATCCCCCCAGGATTCGAACCCAACAACCTTGGCTTTCATCGACTCCGTACCACTCTCATTCAACTCACAGGCCCCGGAAACATCAAAAACGACCCTCAACTTGTGTCTACGACAGAGTATACTAGACCCGCACAACACTCCACATCTGAACCTGAGTCTACAGTTTAGATTTGGATTTAGATTTCATTTAATTCATCGGGTCAGGTCCTTTCCGTCGAATGACCATTCCGTCGAAAGTCCTTCGGTCGAAATTTCGAACGGAAGGGTTTTTCGACGGAGTGGTCAGGCCTTTCCGTCGAAAGCCCGTCCGTCGAAAAGAAGTTTGTTTCGACGGAACGGTTTCAAATAGAAAACTTGGACATCCGTCGAAAACCCATTCCGTCGAAAGCCTTTTTTGTCAACACTTCGACGATTGGGTTTTTCGACGGTATGGTAAGCCATTCCGTCGAAAAGCCCGTCCGTCGAAATTAATAATTTTCGACGGAACGGTTTTAAAACGTAAAAGTAGGCCGTTCCGTCGAAATATTAATTTTCGACGGAATGGCTTTCGACGATTGGGCTTTTGACGGAGTGGCTCGTTCTAACCCACGACAGACCGTTTCCGTCGAACATATAATAGATGTATATAGATAAATACATAATTAGATAAAATAAATAATTAAATAAAAATAAATAAATAAAATATATAATTGTATATAATTCTGTTTAAGTTTTTATAGGTTTTATTTTTTGTTTGATTTTCTACGAGTTGGCTTTTAATAAGTGTTGTTTTAGTTTTGTTTTAAATGAGTCCCGTTTGTCTAGTTGAGTTAGTGTTGCAGGTAGTCTGTTCCATAGTAAGGTAGCTTTGTATAACCAGTGTCTCTGTCCTGTAGATGTCCTATATGAGGTAGTCTGAATAGTTGGTTAGTCTGAGCTCGAGTTGTATGTTGTCATGTATTATTCTGCTTAGAGTATGTTTTCCGTCGATATCCTGATTAGACATTGCTGATGAAGTATATATTCAGTTTTAGTATTTTCAGTTTGTCAAAAAGTTGTGCAGTATGTTGTCGTTGTTTTGTCTTGTTATTGATCCGTATTATTGCTTTCTGTTGGATTAGTACTGTTCTTTTTTATAGTATCTGTTGCAGATCCCCAGGCCAGTATTCCGTATGATATTATTGGAGTCTACCAGTCCGTAGTAAATACATCTTAGTTGAGTTCGTAATAAGGTCTAAGTTTAAAATACGTATCTTAGTCTTTAAGTGAGTTGGTAAGTTTTGTTATGTGTTCTTTCCATTTAATTATGTCTGTCTATTATCATGCCCTAGG
>JACMZG010000008.1:1994513-2016496 GCA_018340805.1 Microvelia longipes
CAACAAATACTACACAGTTACGTAATGATTGTATTCAACCAAGGCTATATACTGTATATGATACAATAAGTCTCCCACCCTTTTAAATTTAACAATTTATAAAAAAACCTAGCTGGTTGTCTAATGGTGAGATTGGGCGAAGGGATTAATTAGAAAATGTTTATAATTCGCCGAGCATTATTATCATAAAAATAAAAAATAAACATTTATGCACATCACACAAATAATTAATAAATTATCACAATATACATTATACTATTATAATTACATAATAGTTTATAAATTTCCCTTATGCAATTCGGCATACGTCCGTGGTGCCTCTTATGTGCAATTCGGCATTACGTGGTGCCGCTTATGGCAAATTCGTCTCTTACGATTTCGATGCGTGCCTCTTATGGCAATTCGCCATAACCGTCGTGTGCCTCTTATGTGCAATTCGGCATTACGGTCGTGTGCCTCTTATGTGCAATTCGGCATAACGTCGTTGTGCCTCTTATGGTGCAATTCGGCATGTGAACGCCGTGGTGCTCTCTTATGCAATTCGGCATTACGGTCGTGGTGCCTCTTGCCTGCAATTCGTGCATGTGCAATTCGCATTACGTCGGTGCCTCTTACGAGGTGAAAAGTGTTAAATACTCCTGATGAAATTTAAAACTTCTTAATATAGAAAAAAATAACTTGAATTAATCACTATGCATGCTATAATTACAATTAATTGTTTTGATTAATTATATCGCTTTTTAATAATACCTTTCATAATATAAATTGTTAAATCTGTTATTAAATTAAATTATTAACTTTCCATTTTTATTTAATACTGCTTATTTTTACTTTATAGATTGTTATCTTAATGTAAAATTATAAAAATACTTTCCTATTATGTTCTTACTTTCCAGGTACTTTATTATTAATAAATAATATATATTATATATATATAATAATATATATATATATATATATAATATATATATATAGTATATATATATATATATATTTTTTTTTTTTTTTTATTTTATACCTTAATATATTTATTTACATGATTTTTTATTTTTTTATAACTTAATCATTATATTATATTAGCCTTATTTTATATTTATTCCTTGAACTCATTCTTTATAAAACATACCTCTTAATACACTTCTTCCATTCTAGCTCATTCCTTCCTATCCCATGCTGTCCTCTGCCAAGTTTCCTGCACGCATATTCTTCTCATCTCCTCATCCCATCTTATCCTTGCTCTTACTCTATTTCTCTAACCCTCCCTTGGATACCACTGTATCAGCATTTTCGTCCACTGTCCATCCTCCGTCCTCACTAAGTGGCCTGCCCATCCCCATTTTCTCTCCTTTATTACTCTCCCTATATACCCGTCTGACCCCTCCAAGGATGTTGAATAAAGGGGATGACGCACTAAGTCGAATTGCTATTCAACAAAGTGATACCATTGAAAATCAAAACATAGAGAAGAATGCAACACGAAACACATGTCAAAAACCAACTGCACATGCTTGGTATGAACTGCGCATGCTTATAATCCTTATAACAGCGCAGGTCTTAAATTTAGAGACAAACTTAACTCTCAATGGGTTTCCCATTGTTTTGCTTGCGAAAGTTACAAACAAATTGAAAAAAGTTCATATTTTTTTAACTGTTTTTTGTTAATATTGCTTAAAATTAACAACATTAAAGAATTAAGGGAACGAAGAAAGAGTCTCTCCACAAAACAATAATTTATTCAAATCGTTTCAACCTAACATGAGGCCATCATCAGTGCCAGATATATAGAAAGAATGAACGGCTAAGAGAAAGACATTAAAGGTTAATACAAGTCAAACTGTGGAATTCGCATATACATATATATATACTATAACTTTTTTCGGACATTTTTTTTTGTTATCAGGAAGGCAATAGGAACCGATTCTGCTCACTCCACCCTCAACTTCCGTCATCCGAACAACCTCATAAGCGTCATTTCATAATGAAAATTCGCTAATAGATTAAATACCTATATCAATACCTACAATTAGATACCCCACATGATTTAAAAAAAAATCGCGTGCGCGTTTGTGCATTTTTGAAATTGCTAAAATTAACATTTGAACTTTTTTATCTGAAGAATTTCAATGGCCCGTATAGGGCTTTTATTGACCATTTTTAAAAAATGTTCAAAAAAAATATTTATGATTTTTATTGAAAAATGAAATTATTCTTTAAAAAAATTATTTATTTTCAGCGAATGTGCGCATTCGCTCATAAATCGACAAATGTGCGTGCCAGATAGTTGGCTATATTTTTCCTGTTATTGGATAAAATAGTTACACATGTATACCAAATTTCAACTTCCTAGCTATTGTAGTTCCTGAGATGAGAAATCGGACAGACAGACGCTCGACAGAAAGTATAAGGGCTTCGAAGATTATCTTCGAAACCCTAATAATGAAGCACTGGCTAGCAACCTTGTAGTAGTTTTAATTTTAATTTCTCTTAAATTGAAGGCAACAAAGAGCCTGCTGTTTCAAAGTTTTCATCTAGGAGGCTCTTTTTCCATTTCAGATATGACAAAATAGATTTCTATGTAAATTATGTTTTTTTTATTCAGTAAATTATAAATTGTATGTTGATTATTAAAAAATAAATTATATACATACACACACGCGCATAAATATATATATATATATATATATATATATATATATATATATATATATATATATATATATATATATATATATATATATATATAATATATATATATATATATATATATATAATATATATATATATATTATATATAATATAGATATATTGATATATAATAAATAAGAATAAATATATAAATAAATAAATAATAAAAACCCCTGACCTAAGAGTCCACAACAAGGCCGCCACAAACCTTGCTCCTAGCCCCTAACTAAGATGCCACACCAAGGTAATGTCACTACCAAAGTCTCTTAGAAAAATGTCCCTTCCTTCCCAAGGTGCCACACCGAGGTTTGCCACTCCTTAGTCTCCCAGGAAGAACAAAACGAAAAACAAATTATCAATAAATAAAAATATAACTAAAATATATTTTTTTTAAATAAGTAAATAAATTAATAAAATAAAATAAAAGTAAGTAAATAAATAAATAGAATGAAATGAAGGTGAAAAGATTATAATGGCTTTATATTCTAATTGTAACTACCTAGACATCCGCGTTCAGAGGGCTCGTCGTGCTCATTGAGACTAGAAGTTAATCACTGATTTAACTTTATTAGTTGAGAGCTCGAGTGTTGCCCCGCCTGCTGATGATGGCGTTATGCCGAAACCGGTCCAGGGATATTTATATCCAACAGCAAGTATCGACGGTAGCTGATTCTTCGATTACCTAGACATCCATTTATATCAGTACGATAATTACAGGTTTTTATTATATAAAGCATTTCCAACCACTTTAATCTGTCCTCACAAGGATCAGAACGTAGGATAGTTTTGTTATCTAAATCAAAGTGATGTTTTAAATTGAAAGCATGGATTGCCAGGGCAGTTCTACGTACATAGTTTACAGGCAATACATCCCTTTCTGAGTATTCATGTTGGTACTTTCTGCTTTTATGATATTGAGTACTTAACCCAATGTAACAAGTTTCACAGTCAGTACAATTAACTCGGTATATGAAATTGGACTTTAATGGCAAAGGAATCTCATCTTTAAGAGGCGTGAACAAAGAACGAATTTTACTCTTAGAATAAAAAGCGCAAGTTACATCAACCTCTCTTCTTAAAATTTTACCAAGATCCTCCCTCACTAAGACCTTTGACATAGGGTAACTTACTATAACGAACACCTGGGTTGTCAGTATTAACGATTGGCCCTGGTTGTTCTTGCGCAATATCAACATCATTAACCCTAGACGGAGATTTGCCCCATAGACAATTAATTAATCCAACCAGATACTTGTTCCTTATTAACATATCTTTAGCCAATAGTTTATTCTTGTTTATAAATGTGTTATCACTGATTGATATAATTTTGGTCATAAGATTAGGTCATATCTTATAATTAGGTCATGACACAATTCACTCTGGTGGAAGAAGTGGTATGAATCAAAACCAAGAAATCCAACCCGAACAACAAGGCTTTTTGATACCAATCCAAAACAAACGACCATTTTCACTCCTAACTACCTTAGTATCTAAAAAGGTATGTCACCACTATCATTTTCTATTTCAAAAGTGAACTGTAAGCGAGAGTGAAAACTATTTAACTTATCTACCAACCTTATCTTACCTTATCTAATAATAGCAAACGTGTTCTACATAAGCTTTTTTTTTTTTTTTTTTAATTTACCATAACAGTAGCCCTGCTATGGCTCTTTATTTCTAACATGCACCGCTTTCGCATAACATGTTGATCTTTATCTTCTTTTTTCTTTTTTGCATTTTCATTTTATTTTAGTTGTAGCATTTGGTTTAAGAATAATTATGATTTTTTTTTTTTTTTTTTTTTTTTTCTTTAATTGTAATCTTCTTTCTTTTTCGTAGCAATCTTCTGTTTATCATTATTTATCATTTTAGTTTGATGAATTTAATATTTTAAATACTAAAATTTTATTATTTATTTATTTTTATTTATATTAAAGCTACATAAGCTTTAAGATACAATATATAAACCTTACTGGGCCACAGTGTTTGATATAATATAGTTTATAGCTAACCTAGCCAAAGCAGGTGCTAAAGGAGATCCCATTTGTACTCCAAACAATTGCTTTTAAATTTTATTATCAAATAAAAAGTAATCAGACGTTAGCAAGAAATTCAATATTCCTAAGAACCTATCTTTAGGCATCTCAGTGAAAGCACTAATTTCAACCCACCTTGTGAAAACTATTGCTAGGACCAAGTCATGAGGAATATTGGTAAAAGTGCAACCACATCAAACGACACAAGTATGCAATCAGGTGGAACAACTACGTTACTAATAGATTCATTAATGTCATAAGAATTTTTTAACTCATATTGATGTGAATTACAAACCTCACATAAGATATCCCCCATGAACTTTCCTAGGATGTAGGTTAGACTCAAAATACAACAGACAATTGGCCGCATGTCATTACCTTCAGACATGGGCTTGTTCTTGTGAATTTTAGGTACTCCATACAACCTGGGAGCCACAGCATTGAAAATTAAACAATATATATTTATATATATATATATATATATAATATATATATATATATATAATTATATATTCACTAATGTCCCTATTGGACGTAGTGATAGAGATTATTCACCGCGGTGGACGAAATAAGTCTTTTCACTGATATTCCGGAAGACTTACTGATTGAGATAATTGAGTTTACTTGTGAACGCGGTATTTCAAGTTTCAAGGTAGATACTTTAAACAGATCTTTGGGAGTCCTATGGGCAGCCCTTTGTCTAATTGTTTGGCTAGTCTACTGATGAAGGACGTTATTACCACCTCATTCGCCAAACTGCAAATCCAGGTTAGACTATGCCGGCTTTACGTTGATGACATGATCCTTAGCCTACCCAAAACTTAATTGATCAGGTATTGGAGGTTTTCAACAGCTTTTCATGAGAGAATTAAATTTACTACTGAGCTACCTAAGGACAACTGTATACCTTTTCTTGATTTTTTAGTCATTAGGAATGAGGACGGCTCTCTCTCTACGAAATGGTACCAGAAACCCACTAGCTCCGGTAGAATTCTACATTATGACTCTCAACACTCCCTTTCCACTAAACTTAATGTGGCTAAGAACTTTGTGAAGCGGGTAAGAGACATGTCTAGTGCTGAATACACACAGGATGGTGAGGTTACTATTAGGAGAATTCTCTCTAAAAACGGCTACCCAAAGAGAGTTATAAATTCTATCATCTATAACAGAGATAAAGTAATGCCTTGGAATTAAACCTCCCCCTATGGGCTATTTCCGGTTGCCTTATGTGAAAGGGTTGACTGAAAAACTTACTGGTGTCCTCAGAGGTTCAGTGCCAGATATGTCCTTTGCTAAGTATTCCATCAGGAAGGTGGGTAATCTGTTTAGCCGGACCAAGGACGTGATCCCTATGGCTAAGAGGTCTGGTATTATATATCAGATTGGCTGTAAGGACTGTAACAAAGTGTATATTGGCGAAACATCACTTACTTCGCTACCCGTAAAAACTCACATAAAAATTACATTAATAGGGGCGAACGCCAAAGGACAGCCTTGACAGCTCACTGTGTTGACCTAGGGCATCACGCAGATCTTTGAACCAGAAAATGTCAAAGCACTTTGCACGGAGAAAAATAAAGAAGCGTAAGATTCTTGAAATGCTCTACATTCGGGGAATAAGAACGCTATGAACAACAGATCTGATGTGTCAAAGATAATAGACTTTATAAATATCTCCTAGGACCTGCTTCAGATCCCCCTAAGTCTCTTTTTATTTTCTTCTTCCATCACAACATTGTCGTCCATCTTTAGTTTCTTTTTCACTTAACCTTCTCTTCTCACCCTACAGTGCTGCTTATCTTTTATCACTTTGTTTACTTTTTACACTGTTATGTTAGTTTTTTCTATATCTTTTGCTATTTAATTAATTTTACTTTTATAATATAATGTGAATCTAGTCTCTAATTTAGCTTTACGTAAGTCTTCATTTCTAGTCAATTTTTGTTAGGTTTTTTGTATTATCTATTTTTGATACCTTGTTTGATATTTCTATTCTTGGATATATTGTTTTGTACTATGTTTTAGTTTTGCCCTGAATGTGGCTACATTATAGTCGCCGAAACGTTGGCTAATATATTTATTTTCTACCAAGACCGATTACCCAAGTTGAGTGAGGTGTATGAACTGTATATATATATATATATATATATATATATATATATATATATATAATATATATATAATATATATATATATTATATATATATATACAAAAAACAAAGATTTTTTTGACTACATAGGTAAAATATATTATAATCAATTACCAGTCGAAATTAAGAAGGCACCTATTTATGAATTTTATAAAGAAGAAGTCATTAATTATCTTATATGCATTTCAGTTATCCGAATATTATAAGAATCAAAATTTTCTTCAATCAAAATGACTTAGTATTACAATAAAACATTCTATAAGTTTTATTAAATAATAAAATTTTTATCTATAATAAATAAATACATTTTCGGCCAATATATTTTATTGGTCCCAGTACTCATTCCAATTAACTTATTGCTATTAAGTGCTTTATAATACATATGTGCATATTATATGGATATGTATGTCGTATATTCGCGATTCAAAGTCCGTAGCAGCGCCACCGTCGCTGATAAGAAATTGATAACGAAAGGTGATCGTTGTTAAAGTCCTTATGGGGATTTTTTGGTTTTTCTTATTTGTGACGATTATTTCTTTAAATTTTTTATCAAAAAATTTAATTTTAGGGCGTATGAACTCAGTAGAATCACAATTTTATGGAAAATAGCGTTTAATGGGTTGTCACGAGTATTAAATTGAGTGATAGAAGATGAAGATCATAATATAGTGTTTTATTTTTAATGTTACTTTAAATTTTTTGCACAAACACACAAAATTACCAATTAATTGCATTAAATTGTTTAAATTAGTTGTAACAGGTATTTAAATTAACTGATAAGAAGCCGATTTTCACTGTAATGATGTTTTAATTTATTAATCAATTTTATTACGCACTAAAATAATTAAACTCAATAAATTCACTTTTTGTAAAATTTTTGTTTAAATTATCCGTTTAGGTTTTATTATTTCTGGGTTAAATCGGACTATTCCAAGTCTGTAGTGATAAGAGCCTGATTCTATATTTAAAATCCTGGAATTATCGAAATATTTATCTACGAAATATTTGCAATTTTTTTAGTACCGATGGTTGTTCTAATAATTTTCATCACATTTATCACAAATTAACAAACCATAAATAAATAAAAGAAGAATTTTTATCGGCTCCCATGCTAATCCTATGATAAAAAAATTGTTGATCACCCTTTCGTTTTCCCGCCATAGGTATTGCCAACCTTACAACTATCTCTTTGAATCGCGAATAGGTATATGTTCCTGTGTTTGTATGTGCATGTGGATGAATGTACGCTTTGCGTGTTTATGCAACTATATGTATAATATGAGTGTTTACAAAAATTTACAAACCTAGAACTTTTCATACATTAAATTTTGAATTTGTGTTGTCAATAATTATTAATAGTTATCTATAAAATTGATTACTATTGTTATGCAGTGGAAATAGAGTAACCAACTTAATTTTTGATATAGTTGAACCTATAATTTTTTTAAAACATTTTTTTTTCTTTTTGCTAGTAGATCCTCTAATGTTATTTGATTTGAGTTATTAACCTGATAATATGATACTAAGTCTATATTATTATTTGACATTTATATTAATCTGATTTTATTTTCATATCTTTTTTATAATTTTATGCATTTATTGTTTAAACAAAATATCTAAAACATAACTAATATCTGAAGTCATTATCACAATATCTTAAATATTGAGTAAAGATTATGATTACAAAAATATATACAAAATAATGCTACAACTAATAAATGTGTCCACCATACTTGAACATTTTATTGAAAATACGCTTCAAAAATTTAGATTAAACAACAGAATTATACAGATCTTAAAAATAGATAAATGTTTTTAAGCTAATGCTGTACAAAGAACTACAGAGATTAAAATTTACCACAATTATATTTCCTGCCTCAGGTTATATTATTAATTCCATTATTATCATTATTTTATTTATTTTTTCTTTCATTCAAGAAGATAAATTATAAGTTCAACATTTAATAATTTATAAACAGAGGAAACAGAGTCTACTGGAGGCTCTCATCACAAACTAAAAAGATTGTAATTAAATTTGTGTATATATATATATCTATATATATATATATATATATATATATATATATATATATATATATATATATATATATTTAATAGATATACATACATACATCATACATATCGAATCCCAATTCGGTATTCCCAATCTATTTCCCCTTCCCACCCCTTCCCTTCAACTTCCGCCATCCGAACAACCTCATTACATTTTCATAATGAAAATTCTCTAATAACCTTACTAGAGTAATTCATTACTTCTAATACATTATGTGGAAATAGTCTCTTGTTTTTGCAATTGCACCCAATAAGAGTGTGAAAGGTTATCTTTCTTTAATCGTCTGTCTAGACCTAGACCTTGATTTTTTTATTTCCATGTATGCACGTTGATAACCCGTGCACTCTTGACATAAAACCCCGCATACTTCAAAAATACAACTACAATGTAAGTTTTGACAAATCTTAACGATGAGCTTTTATTATTTAACTTTTACGAATCGTTTATTTATCTTCTTACAGCAGCAAAATTAAGCGTTGTTAAACTTTCAATCCGCTAAATGATTTTGTTTCTTATTTGTTTATAAAAACACGCAGCAAAATTTCAAAGAGTCGGCCAAATTTCAAAGTCTCATATCATCGTTTATTCTCAAAAATGTACAAACATTTTGATACAATGAGAATCGTGATGCTTTTACATAATTACAATAAAGATAGAATTAAAAAAAATAAATAGTTAAAATACTATTTATAACGTAAAAATAAATTGTATAAGGTTTTTGTATGTAAAAATTTTCCTCCTCCACCGGGGAGTTGAACCTTTATTAATTATAAAAATAATTAAAATTGGCATCAACAAACGGAGCGTTTGCCAACTGAGCTAAACTGACCACAGGTGTTGAGAGGCTACAAACTACTACATAGCTTTTTTCCAGCTAACTAGTCGGAAGTTATTCTCACTTTTTAATACTTTCCCGTAAGAGTATCAATGAAACAAATTGCTTATTTTCGATAAATTATCGTATAAAATACTAAAAATAGTGTTATTGCAAAAAAAAAATAAAGTGGATTAATATAAAAAAAAGTTTAATTATACTAACCTGTGGCTGTGAGACGCAGCGTTAGCTTTTTTTTTAATTTTCCTGATTATTATGCCACCTGTTAACACCGAACTATAAACAAATAAAAATAGATAAAAATTAAGAACGTTAAAACACTTTTTTGTCAAAATTAAGATAAAAATCATTTGAACTGTAAAATAGAGGAGAACTAAATTTTAGGTTATTTTAATGGCGGCGGTTCTCAATGAGTTCAGCAAAGGTAAAAAAACATAGAAATATTATTACTAGAGAGGTCTATGGGTTAAATTTTGAAAAAATCGGAAAAGTAACCTGACCACATCGCTAAAGTTAACTAAAAAGACTAAAAAGAGTCTTTTTAGTTAACTTTACAACTCGCTTATAAATACAATAAAATAATCTTACCAAAAACCACTTATATGGTAAAATACTCCCCGCCAAGTCTTTGGTCCAAAAAAGTAGGGAAATCAACATTTCTGTCCCGCCAAGTCATGTCCGTATTGGGTGGAGACTGACATTGGCGTTTCAAAGTGAAGTTGCTAGGTTGGCAATAGTTAAGGGCCCTATTTACATTGAGAGACAATCATCAGCTTCTTCTGCTAGGCTGATGATTGCATCGAGTAATAGAAATCGATTCTGATTTCTGATATCATAGCTATTAGTGAAACTTGGTTTAACGTTTAACGACTAATTCTGATTATTTCCCACCTCGGTTCAAAGTGGAACGAAATAATAGGCTTTATCAGAGTATGGCTGAAAAAGGAGGCGGAGTTTTCTTAGCGATTGATTCGGCTAATAGGTATGTAGGAAGATATATCGAAATATTGGTTGAAAGTGTTTTGCTGGAGATGCGATTATCTGGATGTAAACCACTTCTGTTGGGTAATCATTATATACCACTTCAAACTATGTCAACATACTTTCAAGATATAATAGATTCAACGCATTTTGACTTCTAAATAATAGTATTAGGAGACATGAATTTCCCTAAAATTAACTGGAAAAATTTCATCGGCAACAATCTCAACAAAAGCTGACGTTTAGATAAATTATCCTTTATTTCACATAATATACATTTCTGTAAATTGTAAAAGAAGTCATAACATGATTTGTAACAATGTTAAATTTATGGATTGAAATTCTTCCACACTGTACAAGGGATTTTTTAAAAGATTAATTTTTACTAATTTGTCAAATATTTTCTCTTCAAGGGCTCTTATATTTTCAGGTAGTAAGTTGTACAGCTTTAGCCCTGCTTGAATCGAATTATATTTAACTGTTCTTGTTAGTCTGTAGTTGTTAAGTACTAAATTACTTGTCTGCCTTGTATAGTGAGAAGAAGCATTCATTAGAAGCATTGATCAACTTATGTCATATACTCTGTGTTTAGAGCAAATTAATTGGATTCACAATGAAAACAGTGTTTTGCTTGACGTGGTTTTATCTAGAATTATTGACTCTTTAGTCCCAGAAAACTACCACTATTCAGCACTAGATATTTTATTACCCACGACTCGGAAAAACAGAATTATAGAAGCGTCTTTTAGTTTTTAAGACTAAGACCATGCCAAAGGAGATTGATGGTCTTTAAAACGAGCTCGTCAGTGCTGACTGGGGCCCCGACTTTTACGATAGTGATATAAATGATAACGTTGCCGTTTAATCATATTATTAGTAATGATAACAGCATTATTTTATTACTTTACTATCATCTGGTTCACAAATGATATGCGTAGTTGCATAAAAGTTAAGAAAAAATATGCAAGAATATAATACGGGCCTTCGGCCCGTAGCCGCTACGCGGCGAGGCCCGGGGGCCTCCCTGCGGCCACATTGTTGTTGTTTTGTATGATGTGTTGTTTCATTATTGTTCTTGTTACATGGCATTTTGCCATGTACCTAGCGAATTTTCGCAGCCTCTCCACACAGGCCCGCTTCGCGGGCCTGAGAGGCTTTCTCACAAATTTGATTTTACTAATTAAGATTTTATTAATACTTTATTATTAATAGTATGCTATAATATTAAAACTAACAAGCATTATAAACAAAAATATACTCATTATTTTCATTTTTAAATATAAATACCGTTTCCGTCACTTAGGATCATAGATAAACAATATTAACATAGATGGCTCACTCAAAGATTTAAAAAAAATAGTTTATGGGATGCAGGAGGCTCAAGTAGTACAGTCTAGTGGTGACAGCGTGAAACTGTCACATATTTTTATTTCTGACATTTTATTTATTTATTTTTATTCAACCAAACAACGAGCTGTTGAGGGTAATCAAGTCTTTCCGTCCGCTTTTCAGCGCTAGAATGATGAGGAGTCGATGGATAAGTGATCTCAAGAAAGTTGGTAAATTGGTAAAAAGTGAAAAAAATTAATTTCTCACTCTTACTTCACCCATTCTGTCGTCCCCCCTTGGATTTGAACCTCTAATGTCAGAGTTTCAATTTTTGTTTGTTTCCTTTACTTATCCGTTTGCGCCAACCCGAGATGTTATAGTCAGATAGCAAATTTAAATGTAAGTCTAAAAAACTAAAAATGAATTATTATTTTTTTAAGAAAACGATGGTGCTGCTTCGCGTGATGAGGCCCCCAAGTTTTATAAAACAAAAATACATCGCGAATACTACAGCATACCATAGATCTTTTGTTTAGATCTCTTTTATTTTATTTTACTCAACGATTGGCAACTGTTTGTTTTTAAAAAAATACTACAGCACAATCTAGTAGAGAATAGAGCAAATATATTTTTACTACTAGCGCAATTCAAGACTCTAGTGATGAGGCCCCCAACTTAAATCATAAACACAAACTTGTCAATTGAGTGTTCCTACTACACTCGGGAGTGAACCATCTATCTTAGGATTGTCTAGTTGAGCTAAAAACCGGTCGCAATCGTTTTAGAATGACTTCGACCATATAAAGACTACTTCGAGGTTCTTCCGCTTTACGGGCCTGCTTTGCTCGGCGTGGTTTAGTGGAAGCCATTTTTGTCCTGTCTCTCTGGGACAGCAGGCTTACCAGGATGGAGCAAGAGGTAGAGGTCCATCTTTTATACTATATCCCCACCCTCTAACACTACTAAACCCAACAGATATCGTACAAGTCTTTGACCTGGACGTATACATATATACAACATTATATATATATGTATACTGTTTGCGCCATTTGTAATGGTCCGATTGAGCTGAAATTGGTCTTAATCGATTCAGCCAGCCGTCTACCTAAACACGAAATACCTTGTTTTAAAGCCATTTCAAGTTTCAAAAAAAAAATTTTTTTCATGACGTCATAACTTTGATTGATGACGTCATAATGTTTTTATAAACTCCTCAACATCTCGCGATTTGCAAAGTTTCGTTTCAATTTGAGAACGCCTTCGAGAGTTATCGTTCGCCATACGAAAGGGTAGAAACTCTTACATACATATATATTATATATATATATATTATATATATATATATATATATATATATATATATATATATATATATATATATAATATATATTACATATATATATAAACTTTTTTCGGACATATTTTTTTGTTATCAGGAAGCCAATAGGAACCGATTCCGCTCACTCCCACCCTCAACTTCCGTCATCCGAACAACCTCATAAGCGTCATTTTCATTATGAAAATTCGCTAACAGAAGACCAAAAAAACGTCTTGATGCTAAAAATAGATGTATTTACAAAAATCGGGTACGGGGTACCTCAGAACTTTTATCATCACATCGGATTCGCAACGCTCATCCTACCAGCTTCGATGGTCCTCAGGATATAGATTCACTAAATTAATACTTCAACATGTCCTGAGACTCTCTTCCCTCGTCCTCAGATAGTAAATGCATCCTTTTTATTCTTAGCGGTCACTCATACAGCACTGACCACGCTCAATGCTGCTTAACTTTTATGACCCGACAAAAATCATAAATATACTTTTCTTATTGAAAGGAAACTTAGTGTAGGAGGACAATACGTCAAGGTACACAAGTCATTTGATAAAAATTGAACTAATGCTGATAATGAGATGAAACTTGACACATATGTTAGTCTTATACATTGTGAAATGCGTGCCGATTGATGTGAAATCTCAATCCGATCGCATCATTTTTTCGCGTTTTATGATTTTTTGAAATTTTAGCTAAACAATAAAACAATTACTTGCGGAATAGCAAAACTACAACGGTACTGACTGATTTAGTACAAAGTTTCAACTCTCTAGCATAAATACACTAGGAGCTATGATTATTACAGACACACACATACAGGTAGACAACTTTGTAAAAACCACTCAGGAGGTCTTAAAAACACCTGAAACGGAAAATTCCGATGACATCCCGGTTTCGGATTTTTGTGGAAACAATACTTTTCCTATATACCTACGGTATAAATGAGCAAAAGTTAAAAATATACAAAAAGAAAAGCTTATTATACAAAAATTGAAAACTCCTTAAAAACTGAACCTGCTGCTTTCTGGTAACACATTCGTGCTATGAGGGATCAGCATAACTCGATTATTCAAGTATAGTGTAACACACGGCTAAAATCAGTTGACCGCGTGGGAAAATAATGTAAGGAGCCAATGAGGTTATTCTTGGATGTTAAACCACGCCCACCATTTCAAATTGGACCAACCTCATTGGTTCCTCAACACTATTTTCCCACCCTGTCATCTGATTTTAGTCATGATTATGCTATAGTCACTAGGATATCGGTGTTCTCACCACTGCACCGACCGAGAGTTCTCAAAGTATTTCTCATCGTTCTCCTTTATCATGCTCATATGACACTCTTATCTATTCATATCTAAATGAGATCTATTTTCATAGTACCGAAACAAGGTGTCGAAATGTTTAGTAAATAGTGCAGTTTCTAAATTAATTCATATGAAGGTATGTTATTACATGTTCCAATGTGAAATGTTTAAGTTATCGTAGAAAAGCACCCTTTAGCAATCTGATTGCTATACTAGGAAGACGATTGCCAATCAATATATGGTTATTTGAGCTCCTGGTAGTGAACTTAATGATGGTAAATACAACTTATGTTTTTGGCGATAACTCTATAAGATGCGAAGTTAGTCGGAGTAATATATTGCAAAGAGTGAATACAATCTAATTGTAAGCCAGGCTACCACCCTAGTTATCTTGGCAGACTTAAACGTCTTCTGTCCCAAGGATGATACACAGAGGGTTGCAAGTGACGTCACTGTGGCCAGGGAAGGTTGTGTGTGGAGGGGTGTTATTGACCTCTGTGGATGATCCTTGAGAAGAGGAAGTCCGGAGTGGGGTGTCTGGAAAGATATATAAGGGCGGCTGTGATACGGCTAGCAACCGGTTTGCTAGCGTTGTAAAGGGGGTTGAGGTGTGCAGCTTGTAGGGTGGTCCTGAGAAGGACCGTTTGGACCATGCAGCGTTTATACACGGAGCAGTACCCGTAGAAAGCGCCGTGTATATGCCGTGTACAGAGCAATACCCCTAGGAAGCGCTGTTCCTTCCCTAGCAACCGGTATCAAATCCCCTCCACTTTTTGATCAAAACTGCTGAGAAAACTTAAGATTCTACCTGATTTGAAAACACATATTTATTTCACTTTCAACATAAACATCTTAACATTAACACTTTAAAATACAACTTTCTGAACAACATAAACAAAAGAACTATTAACTATATACAAAAATTTACAGTGGTAGCGGCTAATCTACGTCGTCTTCTTCTAGGATAGGGTAGGGCGGTGTTGGCGGAGCTGGGCGGAGGCGGTCTGCGTGTTGTGTGTATTCGTCTGCTCCATCAGTGATGATGTAGGTGCCAGCGCCTGCTCTTCTAACTATCCTAAATGGTCCTGTCCAACGAGGTTTAAAAGATTTGTTGACTCCATCTCTGGCGTTTGAAGCTGGTTGAGATTTAACAAAAACGTTTTGGCCATCTTGGAACAGAGGTTCTGAAGGTTCGGGGTAACGTTTATTGTTGTAGTTCTCTTGGGCTCTGCTGACTTCCTCGATGCGTTGATTTCTTGCTTCAACAGGATCATCGATGGTAGGTTGCTGGAGAAGGTCCCATTCACCAGGTCTCTGGAGTGTAGCACCAAATAGGATTTCACTAGGAGTCTTTTTGGTGGCATCATTTTGTCGATTACGAAGAGTAAAAAGGACTTGTGGAATGTGAGTATCCCATGAGTTATGGGCTTCGTCTAAGAGGTGAAGACGGAGCCCCACCTTGAGGTCTTGATTTTTGCGTTCGACCGGGTTCCCTCGGAGGTGGTAGGTAGGAGTTAAGTGGTGCTGGATTCCGTGTCGATCACAAAAACTAGCCCAACTCCTGCTTAAGAATTGAGGTCCATTGTCAGTGAGAATGGTGCGAGGGAAGCCATACCTCGGAAATATCTCTCTCTCTAACGTGTTGGTAAGAAGTTTGGCATCTGTACTGGTGAGTGGGAAGGCTTCTAACCATTTTGAAAAGACGTCACAGACGGTAAAGATGTATTTCTTTTTTCTAGGGGTTTCTGGGTAAGGTCCCATTAAGTCGATCGACATGGTTTCCCAGGGCCTTTCTGCTTGTCTCGGTTGCTGGGATTCCTTTTCTTTGGGGATATGCTTTTTATGCCTGACACATGTGACACACTGTTTTACATATTCAGTGATATCTCGACGCATAGAGTCCCAAAAGTATCGCTGTTTGACCGCTCTCAAAGTCTCATCTCGTCCTGGATGCCCTGCTAAGTCGGCATCGTGGTAGTTGTGTATCACCGGGATGATCATGTCGTCTGGTACAATAACTTTCAACTTTTGGCCATCTACTTCGTAGATATTTCCGTCCCGAACCGTAAAGTTTTGGTAGTAGGAAGAATCTTCGTAGCTTCTTCGCTGAGGATTAAGGTGATGGACGCGTTCCCATTGGTGAATCATTCTTTGAATGAGGTCGTCATCTTCTTGAGCTCGGAGCACTCTGGTAGCCAACGAAGTGATAAGAAGAGCAATAGGAGGGTTGGATGTAGGTCGAGAAGAAGCTTGTTTAAAGTTGGGTGAGTCACGCAACTGGTCTTCTTCAAAGTAGCACTCTATATCGGATGGGTTTCTGGAGAGGGCATTGGGAAGGTGGTTTTCCTTTCCAGGTACGTGTTCGAGGGTAAAGTTGTACTCTTGTAAAAGGAGAGACCATCTCATCATTTTGGCGTTCTTGTCCTTCATGCTCTGTAGCCATGTCATAGCTTGATTATCGGTTCGCAGAACGAACTTGGCGCTTTCAAGGTGGTGGCGGTAATGCTTTATGGCCCATATGATTGCAAGACATTCAAGTTCGTTTGAATGGTATTTCTTTTCATGAGGACGAAGTTTTGCACTGGCGTAGGAGATTACGTGTTTATCTCCATTAGAGTCTTGTTGGTAAAGAACTCCTCCTAACCCAACTCCACTAGCATCCGTTTGGAGGATGAAGCTTGTTTAAAGTTGGGTGAGTCACGCAACTGGTCTTCTTCAAAGTTGCACTCTATATCGGATGGGTTTCTGGAGAGGGCATCGGGAAGGTGGTTTTCCTTTCCAGGTACGTGTTCAAGGGTAACTCTTGTAAAAGGAGAGACCATCTCATCATTTTGGCGTTCTTGTCCTTCATGCTCTGTAGCCATGTCATAGCTTGATTATCGGTTCGCAGAACGAACTTGGCGCTTTCAAGGTAGTGGCAGTAATGCTTTATGGCCCATATGATTGCAAACATTCAAGTTCGTTTGAATGGTATTTCTTTTCATGAGGACGAAGTTTTGCACTGGCGTAGGAGATTACGTGTTTATCTCCATTAGAGTCTTGTTGGTAAAGAACTCCTCCTAACCCAATTCCACTAGCATCTGTTTGGAGGATGAATGGCAGTTCTGGATCGGGTCGTTTGAGGACTAAGGGTTGGCTAAGTTCTTTTTTCAGTTGGTCGAATGCTTGTTGAGCGGCTCCACTCCAATGCCAACGTCGCTTAGTAGAAAGAAGATCAGTAAGTGGTGATGTTTTCAGCGAAAAGTTAGGAACATATTCCCTTAGCCAATTACATAGTCCGAGGAATGACCGCACTTCTTTCCGGGTTGTTGGTACTTTAGCAGCTTTGATGGCTTCAACATGTTGATTTTGGGGAATATTTCTGTAACTGGTAACTTTATGGCCAAGGTAAGTTAATTCTGACTGGAGGAAGAAGCATTTTTCCAGCGAACATGTGAGGTTGTGAAGTGAAAGCCTTTCAAACACTAAGCTAAGATGGTGCAAGTGATCCTTTAGAGTTTTGGAATAGATTATGACGTCATCTAAGTACGCTATCACAAGCTTTCGGAAGTAACCTGAGAGAACATCTTGTGACATCATCTTCTGGAAGGATGCTGGGGCATTCTCGAGACCGAAAGGCATCACTTTAAACTGAAATAGCCCTCCGTCTGGATCTACGAAAGCAGTATACTTTCGAGAACCTTTAGCCATGGGTAGTTGCCAGTAGCCGGAACGGAGATCCAGAGTGGTGAAATATTTAGCTTCCCCTAAGTCCTTCAGAGTGTCTGTTATGTTCGGAAGAGGTGAGGCTGTATCTTCAGTAACCGCGTTCAGCTTACGGTAGTCAATGCAGAAGCGGTGTTTGCCATTCTTCTTCTTCACAATAACGATTGGGGAGGCGTATGGAGAGTCCGACGGCTCTATAACGTCATTTTCTAACATCTCGGCGATATTTTCGTGGATAATCTTCTTCTTCTCGTCCGAGTATCGATATTGAGGACATCTAAAGGGTTTAGATTCGGTTAACTTAATATCGTGTTCCCTAGAACAGGTCCGTCCCAAAGGAGCTAACGATGAAAATAAGTTGGAGTGGTGAACGATGAGTTCTTGTAGTTGGGTTTTAACTTCAGCGGGAGCCCCAGAAGTTGCTATATTGAGTTCGTCCTCTGAGATCTTGTAAGCTGAGGGAGGATTGGTGGTCCAATAGATGGTCCGTCGAACTTGTTGTCCATAACAGATGCATGATCTTTCGAAGTCGAGAACTGCCTTGTTCTCCGTTAACCATGTTCCGCCAAGAATGATTCGTTCGGTGAGATTTTCTGTAACTAGGAACGTTACGTCATGGGGTTCTTCGTTGATGAAGAGTGGTAAATTGACTTCCCCTAGAATTTCAATTTTGTTCCTAGGGTCAGCGGAGAAGGTACTTTGATGTTCGCTTTTCATGAGCTGAACATTTCGGGGTATTTTCTCTTTGGCTAAGAAGTTGTGGGATGCACCAGTATCCACTGTGGCTAGGTCAGGTTTTCCATTTAACATGACCCGGATGCGAGGGATTCTGGTGTTGGTGGTTGCAATAGTACTTGTGACGACCGACTTTACTTCTCTTTGGTGGCTTCCGGAGCGGCCTTTCCTGGAGCCACTTTGGAGTTTTCCTTCTTCTCGGTGGTCTTCTCTGCTGTCTCTGGTTTCTTTCTCCATGACTCTGCTTCTGTTTTCTTTTTGTCGGCGATCCTTTTTTGAACTACCGGACAATCCCTATGAAGATGGTATTCGGGGCAGTGCCAGCATTTAGGTTTAGGGACCTCTGTTTCTTTCCCCTTTTTGTTTGAAGTTACAGGTGTCGTCGGTTTGGAAGTCTTGGTTGGTTTCGTTTCCTTGCAAGAACACTGTGAAGCAGCTGTTGTGGCTAATACGGATTCGCATTTACAAGCGAGATGATGAAATAACTCCTCCAAAGTGGTCGGTTGACAATTCCAGAGTTGTCTCCTTAAGTCTGGTTTCAATAACTCCTTCAATATTAGAACCATGTCCGAGGGATTATATTTCATATTTATTCTTCTTAACAGGCATATTTTATGTTTAAGGAACACACCTGCAGGTTCTGTCGGTAGTTGTGGTGTTTTATAAATGTCCGCTAAGATACTAGCGGTACGAGAAGGCTTAGTATACTCCGAGTACAGTAGGTCAGCAAAGCTTTCAAATGTAGGCTCAAGTAAGAACTGAGATTCCCACCATTTCAAAGCGTCTCCTTTTAGTTGATTCACAGCAATCTGAAGTTTACGTTGATGACCAAAGTTTCTTCGATGATGAACAATGCTGGGTCTTCAATATCACTGCCTGCAAAAGTCACGGTGGGTAATTCTTCCTCTGCCTTTGCCAGACGCAAGGCTTCGGCGATGGTAACTGCAAGGTCCGTAATAGGTACGGATGGTAACGCAGAGGTGAAGCACTGACGTGTACAGTGGTGTGGTGTACTTAAAGCTCCTATGATGTGTGAGTCGAACTCTGGAGGTGGGATAATAGCAGTGCCAGAGCGATCACCAGGAGTGTTGGAGGGTGTCGACATCTTGAAACTGTAGTATGAGCGCCACTGGGTGTTTAACTACTCCCAGAAGTAGTATCGTTTCTAGCAGAATCTAACTGAGTGGTGGTACTGAATAGGACCGTTTGAAAAGTTGCTAGCCGTATCATTTGGCGCCCAACGTGGGTCCAACTGAAGGAATCAGTTGGCTGTTCGACAACCTACATCTACTAGAGCTGGTCTACAACAACTTTTCAAACGGTCCTATTCAGGACCACCACTCAGTTAGATTCTGCTAGAAACGATACTACTTCTGGGAGTAGTTAAACACCCACGTTGGGCGCCAAATGATACGGCTAGCAACCGGTTTGCTAGCGTTGTAAAGGAGGTTGAGATGTGCAGCTTGTAGGGTGGTCCTGAGAAGGACCGTTTGGACCATGCAGCGTAGAAAGCGCCGTGTATATGCCGTGAACAGAGCAATACCCTAAGGAAGCGCTGTTCCTTCCCTAACAACCGCCTTTACGGAGCACACCTGACAAGTCAGATGCTACCAGTAAGGAGTAGTTGAAGGAAAGTGGCTTGCTGGTCGTGGAGACATAGGTGAGCAGTGGGGACTGAGGTGATCGGGTAGGGAGGTGTTTTTTTTTTTTTTATTAAATTATCTTTATTTATAAACTAATTGACATTGTATACAATAAACATAAAAGATTAGCCTGTTCATGATGGCCCCAAGGCCTGAGCTGAACAGGCGTTGACTTAATACTTAATGCGTAATACTTAATACTATGCTTGTAAACTTTATATAATTATTATACATTTTTATTTTATTATTTCTATTTATTATTAATTATTACTTTTTATTTTTTTAAATAATATAAATAATTTTTATTTTAAATATTTACAATAAGTTAACTTATTTTCTATACATAGAAATAATTTAGTTTAGTTATTTATTAACTTTTATTAAATAATTTTTTAGATGTTTTTAAAAGTTTTTTTTTTTCTATGACTTAACATCTTGAGGTAAATTATTAAACCGTACTATGCCTTGATAGAACCCGTGCCTCTGTGCGGCGCTGGTGCGACAGAACGGTACTGCTAACAACTGCAACGCAATGCTTCTCGTATTCATTCCATGTAGCAATATATCTATGTTGTTTATGTTTTTATGTACTTGAGATAGGTATGCGGCCTGTATCATCTGGTCTATATTCAATATATAACTTTTTAAATAATGGTTCAGTATGTTCTAATTTTCTTTTGTTAGAAATAATTCTTATAATGATTTCTGTTGTATTACAACAGGTTTCTTGTGGTTTTCTGTAGCAGAGCCCCACGACAGTATTCCGTAGCGGATGATAGAGTCTACCAACCGTAGTACAGTATTTTTTAATTGATTTATAGTAGCAAAAGGCCGAATACGTAAAAATAAATATTTTAATGTTTTTAATTTATTAGTTAGCTGTTTTAAGTGAGGTTTCCAGGTCAGACACTGATCCAGAGTAATACCTAAATACTTTGCCTGCCTTACTCTATTTATTTCAGGACAGTCACAGTGGTTAGATTTATTACATTGGTTGTGATGAAGTTTAACTACTTGTATCGGAGGAACAAAATTTTTCATTTGAGGCAATGTTATAAAATTAGTTTTTGTACATTAAGTGTAAGTTCATTGAGATCTAGCCACTTTTTTAAGAATTTTTAAATCGTGTTGGAGGAGCTGGGCGGAGGCGGTCTGCGTGGTTGT
>JACMZG010000008.1:2020968-2039356 GCA_018340805.1 Microvelia longipes
TTTTTTCGGAATGTTAATTTAATTTATTAAATTATTGAACAATGACATGTACATCAAAATGCCAAATTTAATTAATTTATTTAATTGATAAATAATAATTTAATTGGTATATTTTTATTTATTAAAACAATTGTTTTAATGGAACATAAATTAAACTAATTTTAGTTGCCATTGATATTCAGAAAACAAAATGAGAGAAATCGTTCATTTACAAGCAGGTCAATGTGGCAATCAAAATGGTTCAAAAGTAAAATTTTAAATTAATTAATTACTTAAACAATTACTTTAATAGTTCTGCGGGAAAAGTTATTTTTCTGATAGCATGGAATCGGATCCTACTGGAGCTTATCATGGCGATTCAGATCTTTAATTAGGAAAGAATTAATGTTATATATAATGAAGCTACTTGTGGGAAATATGTTCCTCGAGCTGTTCTTAGTTGATTTAGAACCAGGGACAATGGATGCAGTTAGATCTGGACCCTTTGGGACAAAATGTTTAGACCTGATTAATTTTATCTTTGGTCAAAGTTGGTGCTTTGGAACAATTGGGCTAAAGGTCATTAACTGAGGGGGCTGAACTCGTTGATCAGTTTTGGATGTTCATTAGAAAGGAAGTTCAGATCTTGCGACTGTCTTCAAGGGATTCAATTAACCCATTTCTTTAGGAGGAGGAACCAGGTTCAGGGATTAGGCACATTGTTAATTTCTAAGATTAGAGAAGAATATCCAGATAGAATATGAATACCTTTCCTCGGTGGTTCCATCACCTAAAGTTCAGATACCTTTGTTGAACCTTTAAATGCTTACTTATGTAGTTCATCAACTCGTTGAAAATACTGGACGAAACATTTTTGCATTGACAATGAAGCTTTATATGAAAATTTGCCAGAACATTTGAAAACTTACAACGCCAACTTATGCTGATTTTAAATATTTTGGTTAGTCAACAAGAGTGCGTTACTAACGTGCTTTAAGATCCCTGCGGTCAATTAAATTGCTGATTTAAGAAACTAGCTGAAATCAGTCCCCTCGTTTGCATTTTTATGCCAGGATTTGCTCCATTTTTAACTATGCAGAGGTGTCAACAATATCGGGTCATTGACAGTCCTGAATTAACTCAGCAAATTTGATGCCAAGATATTATGATGGCCCAGCATGTGATCCTAGACATGGTCGTTATTTAAAACAGTAGCAGCAATTTCCGCGGTCGTATGTCAATGAAAGAAGTTGATGAGGCAAATGATTGAAGGTTTCAAAACAAAAAAAAACAGCAGATTTCGTTAGAATGGATTCCGAACAAAAAAAACTGCAGGTCTGTGACATTCCACCGAAGGATTAAAAAATGTCAGCTTACTTTCATAGGTAACGCACTGCACTTCAAGGATTATTTTAAAAGAGTTCAGTGAACAATTGACTGCCATGTTCGACGTTAAAGCTTTCTTGCATTGGTAATGGAGAAGGTATGGATGAAATGGAATTCACTGAAGGCAGAATCCAATATGAACGATTTGGTTAGGGAATATCAACAGACAGGACGCACTGCTTGAAGAAGAAGGTGGAATTGAAGAGGAAGGCGATGGATTGAATGAAAGAATAGATTTTGATTATTAATATGATTGATTTTGTAAATCTAACGCATGACTTTTAATTGATAATTGTGATGTGTTTATACTTCATCAATGTGTTACATTGCGGATGCATTTAAAACATTTCACACCAAAACTGGATTATTAATTTTATTTTACTAGATAAAATTTCTAAGCGAATTTTGAGTTCTAATTCAGGATAATCAATAAAAAATTATAATTCAAAAGAAGAACTAGAAAAAAATGTAAAACGACAATTTATTTTATAAAAGTAATGCAAAAAATTTAAATTTCGAATCTCATATAACTAACGATTAAAACCAAGCCAAAGTGTATAATACTTCATTTAACATCTAGTATGAGTGAATATGAAAGGAATTGCAATAATTTCTAAATTCTTGCCTGAAAAGAGCTGCTTGTATAACTTCCATTTTATGTTGTTTAGGAGCTCAGTAAATTTAGGACGATTTTAATTAATAAAATTAAATTGTTAATTTTCAAAATTTTTAGAAAAATTGAAATCATGTTTGATGCTTGTATTTGATAAGTTCATGGTAAATGAATATTTTTTGATGATCATATTAGTTTCGTAGTTTTAATGTTAAAAAATTGTTGAATGTTATTATTTTAGAAAAAAGAACTTATTTTAAATATTCGATTCTTTATTTTTCATTGCAGTAAAAATAGATATAATCGGAAATTGATAAAAAAAATAATGGTAATAAAACCGGATGACGAATGTTTAGAATTACTTAAAAAATTCTACAAATTCTAATTTAAAAATCTTATTTGATTAACATTGACATGTTCTGGGTTGCATTTATTACTATGAAAATTTACATGGATCTTTATTTGTAAGCAAATTTGATTGTGTTTTCTATGTATATTTTTTCGAAATTGTAACTATAAATAGAATAAGTTATTCGCTTACTAGCAGCTTATTGTCAACTTACAGCTACTTGTAACTTGAACAGAATTTTTATTTACTTCGAATTTTAAAATTGTTAAAAGTTTACACGCAATAATGGAAGTAAAAGTTTTTTCTTTAAATATATTAATAATAAATTAAAACACCACAGCAAGGACATGTTTGAAAGATGGTCTAGTGCAGCTAGCTTTCCCAAACTTTTTAGCACTACGGAACCCTATGGATGTCTCGCGGAACCCCTGATAATATGTTCACGGACCCTAGGCGGTTTCCCGGCGGAACACTCAATGTTCGGGAAAACGCATGTCTAGTGTCAAGAAGCACTCGCTTATTTTCTTAAATTTGTTTAATTGAACGTAAAATTTAAGATTCAATTCTATATTTTTGAAATATCCATTGTAAATTGCGACATTTTATGTTTCAATTATGTTTTTAGAAATATCACATTCTCTAATCGTTTACCCATTTTCTCCTGTCTACAGCATGATGTGCTTTCATTTGAATTTTTCTTAATTATACAATTAAGGACCTTCAAAGATGTCTTGGCTTTTTTTGTTGTTTCTACTTTGATGAGAACACAGTTATCCCACTTTGATTCTCTATTAGTAATCTCTTCTGAAATATTTTCTTTTATTCTTTTCTGAAACATCTTGACTTCGTACCACTTTCCTCTACTAATTTTCTTTCCAAAATTACGTGTCTCAACTGGGCTCTTTCAGTCGTTCGGCTGTTTTGTAGCCATTTCATCGTAAATTCTTTTCCGGCAATATGTGCCCATCTGATGTCCTCTCTTCTGAAGTATGGCATAATTAAATCTTGATTCGTCCTAATTTGCCTTTCATATTTTTCCATTTGCACTGTGATATTATAACTCAAAAACACATAATCTAGCCTGTAAATTCTCTCATAACTCTGGAGTCAATGCTTTACCCAATTAATGTTATTTTCTCGTTCGGCATCCAAATTTCAACCACTCTTAAAATATAGCTTTCAATATTGTTTCCTCGTCTTGTTTTGGGAAGACTATCAGTACCATATATTTACTGAACAGGTCTATTTATCGAGAGATGTATTTTTTCGCACACTTTTCACGCATTATCCTGCATATCTGTGTAATTACAACTTCAATTAGATTCGCAGCATCTCGTCCCATGTCGTGTCGTTATTACTTTGGTCTTCTGACAAATTTTCACAACTACGAAACTATCGTCCTGTATTTCGCTAAACAAATTCTTAGCAATTGTATTTGTCTCTCATATATGCGTACACCTTTCAACTCCTTTATGTTGACATAATAATTAGTGTATTTCATTTATTTTTTCACGTATTCTTTTATCCCAAAGTTTTATTTTTTTTATTGAACATTTTCTTCGAAAATGTTTAATTGTTCCTCTTTTTTCTTTTCAATTGTTGTTCAGTACTCTTGTTCTTTATCTTTCCTTCTTGGCATCTTCATGTGATATTTGACATTGTAATACAAATTTACACCTGCGGTGATAACATATCTGAATTTCCATGTTGAAATTTCCTTTCTATATTATAAGACCATATCTAGACAGTTAAATAGTTATTTAATGTCTAGAATTTGACGTGATTGTTTTTTTTCGTTGTCACCATAGAATGTTAGAGCTTCTCATGAATCTGTCCTTAGAGTAAATTCATTCTTCCGTTACAAGTTGCTGCTTAAAATTCCTGCAGAAATCATATACAGCTCAGCAACTCCTTAGTGTGATGCAGTTTCCTTTTTTCAATAACACGTCATTTAATGTGATTCATACATAACAACCCTTTCTTTCTTCTTTATTTCTCTTGTGACCAATACTACTCCGATGTACAAGTTTGTATTCATGATCTATATAACTTTCTATTTATGTCTGCGAAAGTACAATATAGGCTGCGTAATTAGAGCTTTCTTTGGGAACCTCAAAAGTTTCGTTTTATTTCATTCTATCTACTCTAACTTATTGTTGCTTAGTTCGCTACACAACTGTTTCAAAGTTTCTTAAATTTTCTGCGATTTTTCTATAAATTTGTTTGTAATATTACAAATTCCCAAAAAATCTTTCTCACTTTCTGACACCCTTAGCTTGTCAAAATGTTCTTTGCTTCTATTTGAACGGATCAGTTTGCTACACCATCTCTACTATTTATGTATCCAAGAAATTGCATTTCACTTGAAGAAACTGGCACTTTTTCAGGGTTAATTTTAATCCCTCTTTGATTATTCCGCAATACTCTTCAACTATTTCACAATGCTTGGTCTATATTATTTGTAAATATCAAAATCATCTAGATATATTCATGGCTTCATTTATTATTGCCTACAACTTTGGTCATCATCTCTTTGAATGTACCTAGTGGCTTCTACGATGCCAAATGTCATTCTATAAACAATATTGTTTCTGCTTTGTCAAAAAAAACATTTTTCTTTGAGATTTCTCTTCAAGTTTTACCTGATTAGTATGCATTTCAAAATTGATTGATCTAAAATATTTTTGCTCAATCAAGTTTTATTCCAGCTTTCATCAACGTTGAGATTTGAAAATACTTGTCTTTTTTTTACTGCATTCAATTGTCTGAAATCTATGTCCTTTTTTTCTTTTTTCTAAACACCAAATTAGTGGGGTATTCCATGAGAATTGCATTTCCGGATGATATTATTCTCATACAGGGTTTTGTATGGCCTCTTTGATTGTTATCTTCATTTGGTTGTCTGTACATTTACATTGGTTGGGTTCGCCGCTTGTGATTATTTTGTGTTTTCGTCAGATGTGTGCATCCTTTACATCCCATTTGTTTGCCATGAAAACATCTTCTTTATTTCCCATTATTTTCAATAATCTTTGATAATCTTAACTCTAAATTTATTCAAGGCAATCTTCTCGTTCGTCAATCGTTCTTCTTTTTAACTTGTTTCCAAAATTTCCCTTCAATATTACAAATGTAATTTTCAAATTTTTCAGCATTTCACAGTTCTTTGTACAAGCTTATATCTAAAAGTCTTTTGCTGTATCTACTCCACCAATTCAAATCTTGGTGTCACTCTTTCTGCAACTTAAGAAAGTGACCTCTTTGCAAACTCATTAATTGTCACTCCAATTTTCTAACTTTTTCCAAAAAATATTAAGGGTGTGCTATTGTTTTTCACACTTACAATCATTCATCACTCATTTTCTAGTGGAGCTTTGCGTTTAGTAAATGGCGTCTAAAGCCACTTTCTATACTTCCTGACATTCATCATTAGTATTTGATTTGCAACAATTATACAAGCATTTTTGTTCCGTTTTTTTTCTGTTAATATTTATTTGAAATAATCTTTTTTAGTAAATCTTTTCACATTTTTGAAATAAGCTTCAATCTTTTCATTTCAACGCCTGTAGTTTATAAAATTTAAAGGTATTTAACAGCATATTTCTCTTTCTTAAATGTCCAATAGTAAGCTTAATTCTTAAACCAGTCAACCTTTTTCAAACGTCTTTGGCATACTCTTCAAGCAAATCTTCATCTAACATACAAGAAACTATATTTTTCTTGTTGTTTCTTCTGAGTAATGTCCTTTGCATCAAAATATAATTTACACGTAAGGAATTTTTTGATGGCCATCACATCTAACATAAAATTTGATAATAACAGTTTATGTTGTGGGCGCATCGGGTCATCTCCCAACCCCAGCTGACGTTACTTAATCGGAGATTATTTGTAATTGGAATTCTTAATCAGAAAATTGATAGTTACGTTTGATAGATAAGTTATTTTACAATTACAATTATTTTGGAAAAATGATTGCTGGACTTTACCATTGATCGTATTATAGATTACAAATTAAATAAACCAAAATTTATTAAATAAAAAGCTGAAAATATGAGAAAATGTTTTATTTTCAGCATTGAATTATCAAGAGTTGTTCCTGAAGAGACAATAGTCGAAAATTTGAACAAAGCAGATAAAACACCAAAAAAAAAACAACAATTGATTGAAGCTTTTTATTTAATAAATTTGGTTTATTTAATTTGTAATAGATAAGTTATGTCGTATTTTTTGTGTTTTTTGTATTTTTTTAAACATTCGATAGCAATCATTATTCAAAAATAAAAATTTTCGAAATTTTTTTTTCAAACATAAAAATTCAACATGTATAATTCGATTAGAGAATCTTTTGTTGATCATGATGGTCATAACCTAAAATCGCCCAAAGGCTTATCTGGGATTGAGGATAAAATCAAGTTTTGTTTAGAAAATTCGCAAATTTGAATTGCATCCGCGCACATACAATTCAAGCTTCAGATTAATATCGCTGCATTCAGAATTAAACATTTGACTGGGACAAATTACAATTTTGTCTCGGGAAAAAAATGCTTCCTAACGAAGATTGGTCAGCTGACTTCTTAGATTGGTCTTTTTCAAGATTTATTGAAACATACATCATTCGTTTAGTGAATTTTTGGTTAAAAGTAAGTATTTTCTTTAATTAACTACAATTTCAATATTATAGATTTAAATACGACTAAAGAAAAAGAAAAAGTATGGTTTAAAAAAAAGATAATATGACAAATTTAATTCATGTTTTATGTTTAATCAAAATCAATAGAATTTATTTTAATGCGAAAAAACGTATAAATTTTATTTTATTATAATAATTTTTCTTAAATACAATAAATTTTTTATGTTTTATTTAAATGATTTATTGAAATGATTAAATTTTTTGATAATAATTGTTGATATGGTTTAAAATAAATGATCATATATTAATGTTAGACAGTGTATTTCTGAATGATCATTAGTTTTGATAATGATCTTTTTTAATTATCATATTTATTGATTATTGTCGTATTTGATTTTAAATATACTTTATTGATCATGTCTACATTCTGAATTAAATCAGTGTTTGAAAATTTAATTTCATGTATTGTATTATATTTTCGTTATTTGAAAACCTAAGGTAGATTATTGAAATTCAGTCGTTAGTTAACTGGTATTTGTTAATATTTGGCGTTTTAATGCAGACTAGTTGGTGTTTAGCAAGTTCGATTAATGAAAAGAATTTTTTAAATCGGATTAATTTTCAAAAATTTTAACCAATTAAATTCGGTTTTTTATTGAATCTATTGCGAAATACCAAATTTTATTTATATTCAAGTGTTTTAATTAAAAAAAATTAAAAGTTTTGATTAAATCAACTTCATTTTTGATTTAATTTCATTTATGAAAAAATGGTTTTATTTGTGTCTTACTTGAGAGTTCAGTAATTGATTTTTTGAAGCTCTCCATTCTTCACCACTTAAATGAAATGGTTTTCTTTTCTGAAGCACCTATTGAAAGTTATTTTGTATCATGTTTTGATTATTACTTTTTCTCAAATTATCAGATTCAAGCAATTTATTGCTAATTACTGATTTCTGAAGATCCTTCTTTTACTCTCCAATTATCAGAATCTATGCGATTTATTGCTTATTACTGGTTTTCAGGGTAATCTCTCTTTTCTCCAATTATCAGAATCAATTCAATTTATTACCGGATTTGGAGGATCTCTTCTTTATATCCCAAATTAAACAGAATCGTTCAATTTATACTATAGGATTTGGAGGATCTTTCTTTAATCTCCAATTATCTGAATTTCAACTGGACTGTTTTCAATGTTTGAAACTTTCTTTTCTATTCCCAATTATCACTTTCTCATCATGGCTTCTGTTTTATTTCTACTTCATTTCTTTTTAACTTCTCCATTTATCTTCATCTAATGCTGATTTCTATTCATCTTCTTTACTAAATGTTTTCTTTGATTTGATAATTTATCAATTTTGTTTCCTTTTCTACATCAGTTTATGACATTTAAAATTGATGGTCTTCCGAACGATTAATTTTCCAATTGAATTTAATGCTGATTTTAAACTCAACACTTTTTGAATTCAATTATTCCACATCCTCGTTTATGAGCATTTTAAACAAATGTCAATCAAAGTAAAATCTTTGAAAAATTTTCTAATGCATTCATCATTCAGCTTCCAAAATGTAAATTAGAAAAATCCCAAATATAAAAGGGACCGTTAATGGATATTTTACTTTAATTGTTCAAATGACGATTTGCATTCTGTAGTGGTAGGTAATGGCTTTCTTATGACATTAGAGTCTACAGTTTTATCTGTTAGCTCACATTTATCAATTTCTTGTCGTACTTATTTTACAACCAAAATCAACTTTAACACTTTTCCAATCTTTAAAAACCATTGTAATGATGTTTTTGTATTTTGAAAATACATTGAAAATTATTTAAAATAGAAAATTTAATGAAATTTAATGATTTTCAATAAAATTATTGGTTGGAAATTTAAACAAAAATATATTTCATTTTATTAGATTCTAAAGTATTAGAATAAGTAATATTACGCATGTTAATGAATTTAAATAATATTTATATAAATTTTATGGAAAAATGGTTATAAGACATTCAAATTAAAAAATTCGAATATTTAAATTCAATTAGTCTGAAAATTATTTCAATATAGAATTTATTAATCCAATCAATCAAATAATAAATGTCATATTATTCACGTATATTATTTTCATCAAATTTAATTTATTAATTGAAGTTATGTTGAATTATCTTTGTGTTTTTTTGCATTTATAATACCAAGTTGAGAAGAATTGATATATATTTTGAGGAAAAAATATATGTATATAAGATAGATAATTATTCATTAATAAAATTGTTTGGAAATAAATATTATCATCTTTTGTCAGCAGTGTATATTTTTTTGCTTTGTTACATACGGACACCGAAACTTCTACATGATTAAAAAGTTAGAAATTACTAGATTTGAATAATATCAAATATTACGAAAATACAAGAGAATATATTTTACATAAAATAATGATGTTTACTAAATACCAGAATTGCGATCAAATATAAATATACATATTAAACATTAATAGATACCAACGTTAAAGGGTTCAATTTAGAAAAATGGACGTGATTTTTGAAATTGTCAAGAAAAATATATTTTCTAATTTCAATTTTAATTGAGTATAAAATCTGCAATTGAATAAAGTAGACAAAAGAAAATTATGGCTTCAGATTTCAAACCGGATTTTTACAGAGAAATTTAAAAAAACTGCACACATGCGAAGAAATTTGAACAAAAACGTTTGTTATGTTGTATTTCCAACAAATACACAAAAAATTCCAACTCAAACCACTACTAGATATACAATTAATACACCAATTTTCCACGCTCGAAATAGATGCTGAACATGAATAACACATTGACAGAAAGAAACATATAACCCAGTCACGAGAAAATTTCAATACCCCAAAATTTTCAAAATTTTTTTTTCTTCAAAAAAAACATTTTAAAAATAATAATATTGTAAAGAACATTAATTGTGTAGCCAATTCTTTTGAATATTATTTAGAAGTTGTATATTGTTTGATGGCCAGAATTCATCGTATGTGCACAGAAGTATCGCGATAAAACAATTGTGTTTTGTTGCACGATAATGCAACCAGCTACAAATCAATCATTATTTTTCTCGGAATTTGGCAAAACATAATGTTTATGCGTTTAATTACCCTGTATTCGCCTAACTTAGGCACCGAATTCAAAAACCTAAATTTGTGATGATGTTACAAACCCTACAAACAGATTCGGACGTGCTTTTGGAGTAAATACCTCAGTAGAAACTGAAACAAACACTCCAATCTCTTTTTATATCGGTGTACCCATATGCCATTGTTAGCCTGAGATGATTATTTTGAATAAGTTAAAATATAAAATTTTATATGTTTTTTTTTGATTTTTTCAGGACCCAGTCTAAAAAACCTAATAATCACACCGCATATATATGATATATATAATGTATATTATTTATTTAATTTCAAATATAATTATTATCAAAAATGAAAATGGGATGAAGTGGTAATGTAGAAAATTCAATTTTTTAATCGGATTTCTTAATTTGCAAGTTTTAGAAAAGAATAAAAACAAAATATGAGTTTGAAATCTATTACAATAAGCAAATTTTATTTATATATTACAAGTGTTAATTAGAAAAAAAATTAAAAGTTTTTTATTAAATCAAACTTTTTTATTTTTTATTTAATTTCATTTATGAAAAAATGTTTATTGTGTTCTTACTTTGAGAGTCAGTAATGATTTTTGAGCTCCATTCTTCTCCACTTAAATGGAATGATTTTCTTTTCTGAAGCAACCTATTAAACGCATTTATTTGTATCACTTGTTTTTGGATTATTACTTTTTCTCCAATATATCAGATCAAGCAATTTATTGCTAATTTACTGATTGTCGAAGATCCTTTCTTTATTCTCCATTTATCAAGAATCTATCGATTTATTGCTTATTACTGGTTTCAGGGTAATCTCTCTTTATTCTCCAATTTATCAGAATCGTTCAATTTTATACCTATACCGGCGGATATTGGGTCTTTCTTTAATCCCCAATTATCTGAATCAACTGGACTGTTTTCATCTTGAACTTTTTCTATTCATGTCCAAATATGTCATTCTCAGGCAGGCTTTTTTTTTGGATCGCACGCCCATTTTTTGGTATTAGTACAAGTCTTTTTATGTAAATTATTTCTCTGTTTTATTTTCCGTAATAATTGGATATTAATTCAAATTCTAGTTAATTTCTAAACTTTCATTGTTCTAGGGTTTCGGTGGCGTATGTACAAATGCAAAAATAAATATACAACTGTGACAAAAGAATGATAATTATTATTTCCACAATTTATTAAAAATGAATTATCTATCTTCTTATACATATATTTTTTCTCTTCAAATATATATTCACATTTTCAACTTGGTATTATAAATGCCAAAAACACAAAGATAATTCAACATAACTTGATTAATAAAAAATTATATTGATGAAAATAATATTCTGATAACATTGACATATTTTTAATTTGATTGATTGAGATTATTAATTTCTATATTGAAATTATTTAGACTAAATTGATTTATATTTCGAATTTTTTAATTTGAATGTCTTATGAACCATTTCCATAAAATTTATATAAAATATTATTGAAATTATTAACATTGCGTAATATTAATTATTCTACATACTTTAGATCTAATAAAATGAAATATATTTTTATTATAAAATTTCCACCAATAATTTTATTTAAAATTCAATTACATTTATTAAATTTCTCTATTAAATAATTTGCAATGTATTTTCAAAAATACAAAATAATAATTACAATGGTTAAAAGATTTGGAAAAGTGTTTTAAAGTTGATTTGTTGTAAAATCAAATACGACAAATGAAATTGATAAATGTGAGCTAAACAGATAAAACTGTAGACTCAAATGTTATAAGAAAGGCATTACCTACCACTGACAAATGCAAATCGTCAATTTGAACAATTAAGTAAAATATCCATTAACGGTCCATTTTATTTGGGATTTCTAATTTACATTTTGGAAGCTGATGATGGAATGCATTAGGAAATTTTTCAAAGATTTTACTTTGATGACATTTGTTTAAATGCTCATAAACGAGGATGTGGAATAATTGAATTCAAAAGTGTTTGAAGATTTAAAATCAGCGCTAGAATTCAATGGAAAATTACTCGTCGGAAGGACCAATCAATTTAAATGTCATAACTGATGTAGAAAAGGAAACAAAATTTGATAAATTGTCAAAAAAAAAAAAACATTTAGTAAAGAAGATGATAATAGAAAATCAGCATTAGATGAAGATAATTGAGAAGTTAAAAGAAATGTAGAAATAAAACAAAAGCCTGCTGATGAAAGTGATAATTGGAGAATTGAAAAGAAAGTTCAAATTGAAAACAGTCCAGTTGATTCAGATAATTGGAGATTAAAGAAAGATCTCCAAATACGGTAATAGGTAATAAATTGATTGATTCTGATAATTGGAGAATAAAGAGAGATTCTCTGAAACCAGTAATAAGCAATAAATCGATAGATTCTGATAATTGGAGAATAAAGAAGAATCACAGAAATCAGTAATGAGCAATAAATTGCTTGAGTCTGATAATTGGAGGAAGTAATAATCAAAACAGTGATACAAATAAACGTTCAATAGGTGTTTCAGAAAAGAAAACTATTCATTTAAGTGGAGAAGAATGGAGAGCTCAAAAACCATTACTGAAATCTGAAGTAAGACACAAAATAAACCATTTTTTCATAAATGAAATTAAATCAAAAATAAAATTTGATTTAATCAAAACTTTAATTTTTTTTTCTATTTAAATATAAATAAAATTTGCTTATTGTAATAGATTCAATTATTTTTGTTTTATTGTTTTCTAAAATTTCAAATTAAAAATCGATTAGTATCTACTTATCTTCATCCATTCATTTTTGATATAATTATATTTGAAATATATAAAAATAATATATATATATATATATATGCAGTGTGACTATTAAGTTTTAGACTAAGTTGAAAAATCAAAAAAAAACAAAATTTTAAAAATTTAATTATTTTAACGAATTCAAAATAATCCTCTCAGGCTACAATGCATATTTACACCGATATAATAAAGATTGGGGTATCTGTTTCAGTTTCTACTGAGGTATTTCCTCCAAAAGCGCGTCGAAGCTGTTTGTATGGTTGTAATATCATCAAAATTTAAGTTTTTTGAATTCGGAGAAAGTTAAGCGAATACAATAGATAATTCAACGCGTAAACATTATGTTTTGCCAAATTCGTGAAATAATGATTGATTTGTAGCTGGGTGCATTATCGTGCAACAAACACCAATTGTTTTTATCGTGATATTCTGTGCAAATACGATGAATTCTCGCCATCAAACGCTATACAACTTCTAAATAATTTTCAAAAAATTGGCTACACAATTAATATTCTCTTACAATATTATTTATTAATGTTTGATGATTGTATTGAATTTTCTCTGACTTGGGTTATATGTTTCTTTCTGTCAATGTGTTTGTTATTCATGTTTAGTATTTCTCGAGCTCTGAAAATCGTGTATTAATTGTATATCTAGTAGTGTTGAGTTGGATTTTTTGTGTATTTGTTGGAAATACAACATAACACAACGTTTTGTGTAAATTCTTCTTATGTGTGCAGTTTTTTAAATTTCTCTATAAAAACCGGTTCTGAAATCTGAAGCCATATTTTTTATGTCTACTTTATTCCATGCTAGATTGTATACTCAATTAAATATTGTATTTAGAATTATTTTTTTTTCTTGACATTTCAAAATCACGTCATTTTTTTAAATTGACTTTTACGTTGGTATCTGTTATGTTTAATATGTAATATTTAATCTTTATCACATTATGGTATTATGTAACAGTCATTATTTCATGTTAAAAATATATTCTTTGTATTTCGTAATATTGATATTATTCAAATTTAGTAATTTCTGACTTTTTTCATGTAGAGTTTCGGTGTCGTATGTAAAAATGCAAAATAATATATAACTGCTGACAAAAGAATGATAATTATTATTTCCACAATTTTATTAATAAAATTATCTATCTTGTATACATATTTTTTCTCCAATATATATTCAATTCTTTTCAACTTGGTATTATAATGCAAAAAACACAAAGATAATTCAACATAACTTGATTAATAAAATTTAAATTGATGAAAATAATATTCCTGATAATGACATTTTGTAATTTGCTTGATTAGATTATTAAATTTCTTATTGAAATTATTTCAGACTAAATTAATATAATATCTGAAAATTAAGTTTTAATTTGAATATTCATATATTAAACCAATTTAATATAAAAAATTATTAAATATTATTAAAACATTGCGTAATATTAATTATTCTACATACTTTAGATCTAATAAAAATGAAATATATTTTTTTATAAATTTCCACCAATAATTTTATTTAAAAATCAATTACATTTATTAAATTTCTCTATATAAATAATTTTCAATGTATTTTCAAAATACAAAATACATAATTACAATGGTTAAAAAGATTGGAAAAGTGTTAAAGTTGATTTTGTTGTAAAATCAAATACGACAAATGAAATTGATAAATGTGAGCTAACAGATAAAACTGTAGACCAAATGTTATAAGAAAGGCATTACCTACCACGACAAATGCAAATCGTCAATTTGAACAATTAAGTAAAATATCCATTAACGGTCCATTTTATTTGGGATTTTCTAATTTACATTTTGAAGCTGATGATGAATGCATTAGGAAATTTTTCAAAGATTTTACTTTGATTGACATTTGTTTAAATGCTCATAAACGAGGATGTGGAATAATTGAATTCAAAAAGTGTTGAAGATTTAAAATCAGCGCTAGAATTCAATGGAAAATTACTCGTCGGAAGACCAATCAATTTAAATGTCATAACTGATGTAGAAAAGGAAACAAAATTTGATAAATTGTCAAATAAAAAAAAACATTTAGTAAAGAAGATGATAATAGAAAATCAGCATTAGATGAAGATAATTGGAGAGTTAAAAGAAATGTAGAAATAAAACAAAAGCCTGCTGATGAAAGTGATAATTGGAGAATGAAAAGAAAGTTCAAATTGAAAACAGTCCAGTTGATTCAGATAATTGGAGATTAAAGAAAGATCTCCAAATACGGTAATAGGTAATAAATTGATTGATTCTGATAATTGGAGAATAAAGAGAGATTCTCTGAAACCAGTAATAAGCAATAAATCGATAGATTCTGATAATTGGAGAATAAAGAAGAATCACAGAAATCAGTAATGAGCAATAAATTGCTTGAGTCTGATAATTGGAGAAGTAATAATCAAAACAGTGATACAAATAAACGTTCAATAGGTGTTTCAGAAAAGAAAACCATTCATTTAAGTGGAGAAGAATGGAGAGCTCAAAAACCATTACTGAATCTGAAGTAAGACACAAATAAACCATTTTTTCATAAATGAAATTAAATCAAAAATAAAATTGATTTAATAAAAATTTAATTTTTCTAAACTTGTAAATATAAATAAAATTTGCTTATTGTAATAGATTCAATTTATTTGTTTATTCTTTTAAAATTCAAATTAGAAAATCGTTAAATTGATTTTCTATACTCACTCATCCATTCATTTTTGATATAATATATTTTTGATTAATTAAATTAAATATATATATATAATATATATATATGCAGTGTGACTATTAAGTTTTTAGACTAAGTCTGAAAAATCAAAAAAAACAAAATTTAAAAATTTAATTATTTTAACGATTCAAAATAATCTCTCAGGCTACAATGCATATTGGTACACCGATATAAAAAAGATTGGGTGTCTGTTTCAGTTTCTACTGAGGTATTTCCTCCAAAAGCGCGTCGAAGCTGTTTGTATGGTTGTAATATCATCACAAATTTAAGTTTTTTGAATTCGGAGAAATTAAGTTAAGGCGAATACAATAGATAATTCAACGCATAAAACATTATGTTTTTGCCAAATTTCGTGAAATAATGATTGATTTGTAGCTGGGTGCATTATCGTGCAACAAACACTAATTGTTTTTATCGTGATATTCTGTGCAAATACGATGAATTCTCGCCATCAAACGCTATACAACTTCTAAATAAATTTCAAAAGAATTGGCTACACAATTAATATTCTCTTACAATATTATTTATTAATGTTTTGATGATTGTATTGAATTTTCTCTGACTTGGGTTATATGTTTCTTTCTGTCAATGTGTTTCAATTCATGTTTAGTATTTCTCCGAGCTCTGAAAATCGTGTATTAATTGTATATCTAGTAGTGTTGAGTTGGATATTTTGTGTATTTGTTGGAAATACAACATACACAACGTTTTGTTAAATTTCTTCTTATGTGTGCAGTTTTTTAAATTTCTCTATAAAAAACCGGTTCTGAAATCTGAAGCCATATTTTTTATGTCTACTTTATTCCATTGCTAGATTGTATACTCAATTAAATATTGTATTAGAAATTATTGTTTTTCTTGACAATTTCAAAAATCACGTCATTTTAAATTGACTTTTACGTTGGTATCTGTTATGTTTTAATATGTAATATTTAATCTTTATTCACATTATGGTATTATGTAACAGTCATTATTTCATGTTAAAATATATTCTTGTATTTCGTAATATTGATATTATTCAAATTTAGTAAATTTCTGACTTTTTTCATGTAGAGTTTCGGTGTCGTATGTAAAAATGCAAAAAATAAATATACAACTGCTAACAAAAGAATGATAATTATTATTTCCACAATTTTATTAATAAATAATTATCTATCTTTATACATATATTTTTTCCAAATATATATTCAATTCTTTTCAACTTGGTATTATAATGCAAAAAAACACAAAGATAATTCAACATAACTTGATTAATAAAATTAAATTGATGAAAATAATATTCCTGATAAATGACATTTTGTAATTTCATTGATTAATATTGGATTATTAAAATATTCTATATTGAAATATTTGAGACTAAATTTATAAAGGTTTAAAATATTCAAAACAGCACATATATATTTTTTTGAAAGTTTATTGAAATGTCTATATCATTTCCATAAGATTTTTTAAATATTATTGAAATTATTAACATTGCGTAATATTAATTATTCTACATACTTTAGATCTAATAAAATGAAATATATTTTTATTATAAATTTCTACCAATAATTTTATTTAAAATTCAATTACATTTATTAAATTTCTCTATTATAAATAATTTGCAATGTATTTTCAAAACTCAAAATACATAATAAAAAATGGTTAAAAAGATTTGGAAAAGTGTAAAGTTGATTTTGTTGTAAAATCAAATACGACAAATGAAATTGATAAATGTGAGCTAACAGATAAAACTGTAGACTCAAATGTTATAAGAAAGGCATTACCTACACGACAAATGCAAATCGTCAATTGAACAATTAAGTAAAATATCCATTAACGGTCCATTTTATTTGGGATTTTCTAATTTACATTTTGAAGCTGATGATGAATGCATTAGGAAATTTTTCAAAGATTTTTACTTTGATTGACATTTGTTTAAATGCTCATAACGAGATGTGGGAATAATTGAATTCAAAGTGTTGAAGATTTTAAAATCAGCGCTAGAATTCAATGGAAAATTACTCGTCGGAAGACCAATCAATTTAAATGTCATAACTGATGTAGAAAAGGAAACAAAATTTGATAAATTGTCAAATAAAAGAAAAACATTTAGTAAAGAAGATGATAATAGAAAATCAGCATTAGATGAAGATAATTGGAGAGTTAAAAGAAAATGTAGAAATAAAACAAAGCCTGCTGATGAAAGTGATAATTGGAGAATTGAAAAGAAAGTTCAAATGAAAACAGTCCAGTTGATTCAGATAATTGGAGAATTAAAGAAAGATTCTCCAAATACGGTAATAGGTAATAAATGATTGATTCTGATAATTGGAGAATAAAGAGAGATTCTCTGAAACCAGTAATAAGCATAAATCGATAGATTCTGATAATGGAGAATAAAGAAGAATCCACAGAAATCAGTAATGAGCAATAAATTGCTTGAGTCTGATAATTGGAGAAGTAATAATCAAAACAGTGATACAAATAACGTTCAATAGGTGTTTCAGAAAAGAAAAACTATTCATTTAAGTGGAGAAGAATGGAGAGCTCAAAAAAAAACCATTACTGAAATCTGAAGTAAGACACAAATAAACCAATTTTTTCATAAATGAAATTAAATCAAAAATAAAAAAATTTGATTTAATCAAAAACTTTAATTTTTTTTGCTATTAAATAATAAAAAATAAAATTTGCTTATTTTAAAGATTCAATTTATTTGTTTTTATTGTTTTCTAAAATTTCAAATTACAAAATCGACTAGTAGTCATCGACTTCATCCATTCATTTTGATATAATTATTTTGAAATTAAATAA
>JACMZG010000008.1:2042963-2053701 GCA_018340805.1 Microvelia longipes
CATGCCGCCCCTAGTATATTGTCAAGGTAAATGTGACAAATGTCTCTGACATATTTTCAATACTCCATTTGAAATAATCATTCTGTTGCTTTACATATTTTCTTTTGGCGGATTTGTTAATGGAATCATTGCTACTGTTGTCTCTCATACCATGTTGCAACTTTCAGTTTTAATATTGACTCTAAGGCCAGTAATAAAAATTAATATAACAGTCAGGTCGGTAATTATTGATATGACATTGAGTCATTTGGACCGAGAAGCAATAGAACCCGGCAGACGCTGGCATATGAATTTTTCATGCCAATTGATGGAACTCAGCACGATTCAAAATCGGCAATAGACAAATATATGGTGGACTCATTGTTTTTGGATAAATCAGAGATTCACAAATGACTTCTGCTTTGGCATCTTGTACTGTTGTGAACTTATTGTTTGACATACAATTGGAGATGTTTTTTTTCATACCTGTTTGTATCGAAAGCCATGTAGAATTTATGAACACCAAAAATTGTATTTTTTCGATGAAATGAATCGATATTTTCTTGATCAAATGTATAATCTCTACGATGTAACGTATTTACACATTATCATAGAAAATTTGAGACAATATGAGAAATAATACAACTCTTTGTTAAAAAATATGAGTTTTCTACACAAATTATATAACATGGATCACAGATTATACAGAGTTCATCATTGGAAAAGATATGTTCCATCAATGAAAATAGTCACTTTATCATAGAGAAATATCACTTCATGGCGAAAAAACAGTCACTTCCTCCATGAAATATGATTCATTATTGAAAACATACCATACATCATAGAAAGTAAACACTAATCATTGAAATACAGTTACGTTAATGAAAATATAGGTTCATCGTTAAAAATATCGGATTCACCATTGAACATATACAATTTATACATAGTCATTTAATAATTTAATTAATAATTTAATCATGACAGAGTTTCAGTTTCTTCCTTGGCAAAAATGCTTGCTCCTTGGCAACACTGCTTGCTCCTTGGCAACCTTGCAACTTGCTTGCTCTACTGTTTTCTGGATAATTTTTCCCTTTTATTACATTATTAGTAGTAGATATCTGTATAAGTTTTTCATGTGGTTTTAAGTGATGAAAGTAACGAATTTATAGTATATTTTAAGTATTTTTCTATGATTTTATACACAGAATAGTATATGGTTTTACCGATTTTCTGTGGTTTTATTATGATTTCATATGATTTTAGAATTTTTATGAATTTTTCATGGAAATTTTCTTAGTTTTTCAAGGATTTTTCATTGGTTTTTATATGATTCTTATGATCTCTAACAAACATATTAAAACATATGAAAACCTATATAAACATATATGAATTTCTTATGAAATACAATAATTGCATTAAAAATGCATTATAAATGCGCATATGCACACATTGATGCACACATTAAGCATACATGATACACACATGATACACACCTGATGCACACATGATTTAAAGCATAGATATATATTAAAATCAATATTCAAAATAGTATATATAAGAAAACATTTTGTCATAATTTTGTCTCTATTAAAAACTATTTCAAAACTATTTCAAAACTGAACAATTTCAAAAATGTCAAATTTTCCTGTCAAAAATATCAACTATGCCAATCCAAATTCCACAATGACTGCCACCAAGTCATGGAAATGTAATTTTAAAATGAAATTTAATGGAAAAGTTTTTTATATATGTCCAGATTGTAAACTGTGTGAAACTATGCCATATGAAGAATTTTATAGCAAACATAAGGATCATCTCAGTTCTTTCAAAAATATCGAAAAAATCTATTTTTGTCCAGCATATAAACAAAGCCAACAATAGACAAAATAAAATGAAGAAGAAATGAATAATAATCCAGTCGTCAATTCAGTCGTCAATCAAGTCAATCCAGTCGTCATCCAGTCGTCAATGTCAATCCTGTCATGTAGTCCAATCCTAATTTAATCATACAATCAAACACATGTCAATTCTAATGTCAATCCTATCAAACGAAAAGGATCACAATTAAAATCACCATCATCATCAAAGCAAAAGAAACCAAAATTTGATTTTCAAAAAATTAGTATTTTAATGAAGGTAGTCATATTGAAATTTGTTTCGATGTTATGTCGGAAAATATGATAGAAATTATGCCTCCAGCAAGTTTTCTTGAAAAGGTTTATCAAGAAGCCGAAAGAATGAGCCCATTGTAAAATCATACATGGTATGAAGATATTATTTGAAAATCCAGAAGGTGAAATCAAAGATTGGTTTGTGTCACATCGGGCTGTCGATTATGAAAGGAATTTTGCTGATATCACTTCCCCAGTCTTGGCTGCAAAAATAGAAAATTATAGTGAAATGGGGAGTGGATGGAAAATGGTAAAGATTTTACAATTTTGTTTTAAAATCATCAAAACCTCTCCAATGCCATATCTTTCCGGTCGTAGCTACATAAAATCACCAGACTCTCTGATGAAATCGAAATCCACAATTAATGTACAGAATCATGACAACCTATGCTTTTTCTATACAGCATTTTGGCCGTTCAGAAATATTCACAAATAAGCCATGACAGACAACGAGTCAATAATTACACTCCATATCTATCAGAACTGCAATACTTCTCACGAAGACATGCCGATGAAAATTAAAAACATTCCAAAATTTGAAGAAACAATCACATTTCGGTATCAACGTCCTCAAGTATAATAATGAAATAGATATCAGTGAAGATGACATCGACATTGTAAAAATCCCAACGTTGATCTTATTTATCGTAGCAAGAACCATGATGTGGACCAAATTCATTTACTTCTCATCGAAAATGGTAATAATTATCATTATTTGGCCATCAAAAATTTAGATAGACTCCTCAATTTGAGAGTTAAAGATAATGTACGTATACAATGTAAGTTTTGGTGTCATAAATGTCTACATGGCTTTCGATTACAAACAGGTTATGAAAAACATCTTCCAATGTGTATGTCAAACAATAAGTTCACAACAATGTACAAGATGCCAAAGCAGAAGTATTGTGAATTCTCTGATTTATCAAAAACAATGAGTCCGCCATATATTGTCTATGCCGATTTTGAATCGGTGCTGGTTCCATCAATGGTGCATGAAAATATTCATATGCCAGCGTCTGCCGGTCTATTGCTTCTCGGTCCAAATGACTCAATGTCATATCAAGAATTTACCGGACCTGACTGTATATTTAATTTTATACTGGCCTTAGAGTCAATTATTAAAACTAAAGTTGCAACATGGTATGAGAGAGCACAGTAGCAATGATTCCATTAACAAATCGCCAAAAAGAAAATTATGTAAATGCAACAGAATGTTATTTATGTCATAATGTGAGTGAAAAATATGTCAGAGACCATTGTCACATTACTGGACAATATCTAGGGGCGGCATGTAATAAATGTAACATGTCCAGGCAGATCAGACGGGTATTGCCAGTATTTTTTCACAATCTCAAAGGCTATGACATGCACCATATTCTGAAGCATGCAATAAGCAATTTCCCACATTTTAATCTCAATATCATTCCTCAAACCAAAAAAAATTTTCAACATTATCAGCAAATATGAAAACAGATAAAGGAAAACCAATATCAATTAAATTCCTAGATTCATATCAGTTCATGTCAGCATCTCTGAAAACATTGGCAGGAAATCTACAAGATCATCCTTTGACGAAAACAGCTTTCCATCAGACATTATCAAGGGTAAAGGTGTTTTTCCATATACATTCGCCAAATCTTTTCAAGAATTGGAAACAACAAAGCATTTACCAGCAAAATGGGATGATATTACCGATGATGAGTATAATGAAGCCAAACGAGTATGGAGTCAATATGCATGTACTAATCTGCTACAGTACATGTTGGTCTATATGAAATTAGACATCTATTTACTCGCTGATGTATTCGAACAGTTTAGAAAACAAGTAAAAGAAGAAGATGGTCTGGAAGCTGCAAATTTCATTTCATTGCCGGCAATAAGTTGGTCAAGCGCAATCAGTTCATGTCCATTCAAAATTGAACTTATTCAAGATCCGGAAATGTACTTTTTCTTCCAGAGTGGAATACGAGGAGGGATGACCTTTGTGAATAAGCACAGGGTCGTCGCTGATGAGAACACCAGCCTTCTCTATATTGACATCAATAATCTTTACGGTTGGGCCTTGAGCCAACCATTACCATATGGGAATTTCAAATGGATTATTGAAGAAAGTGAATTAAATACATTAATTGAAAAATTACCATTTATGGATACTGAACATGAAGAAAACGGTTTGGTTTTTGAAGTTGACTTGTATATACCTCCAGAAGAACATGATAAGTTAGATCAACTCCCATTGGCACCAATTAATCAGTGCCGCCTGGAAGTAAAGTAAAAAAGTTATTACTTACCCATGAAGAAAAGAAAAATTATGTGATCCATTACCGATTATTGCAAATGTTTATGAATTGGGAGCAATTGTGAAGAAAGTTCATCGCGCAGTATCCTTCAAACAGAAATGTATTTTCAAATCATACATCAATCACAACTCAGAAAAACGCGCACAGTCCCAATGATTTCGAGAAGGATTTCTATAAATTGAAGAACAACAGTTTATATGGGAAAACTGTTGAGAATTTAATGAAAAGATTGAATCTCAGACTGTGCAATAATGAGAAGAGATTAATCACTTACAGCAGCAAGCCGCAGTTCAAGAACACGATTGAAATAGCAGACAATCTAGTCGCGGTGTTAATGGATAAAGATGTAGTCACTTTGGACAGGCCTTCTTATATCGGTCAAGCGGTGCTCGATTTGTCAAAACTGAGGATGTACCAGCTCCATATGAAGAATTACAGTCATATAGAGACAGATTTCACTGCGAAATAAATATCATCGCAGGGGATACCGACAGTTTTTTTCTCGAATGTCGCAATGTCAACTTGAGACAACAACTTCTTCCAGCGATGATATCGGATAATCTGCTTGATACGTCAAATTATGAGAAAGATGACCCATTATTCTCATCATCATTAAAAGCTGTCATCGGTAAGTTCAAAGATGAGAACAAAGGAATGAATAACTTTGAAGAATGGGTTTTCCTACGCCCAAAATGTTATTCATTATTACTATCAAATTTCAAACAAATCCATGAAAAGCAAAGGAGTTTCATTGAAACAAACAGACATTACCCATCAGAATTATGTCGACGCCTATGAAAATGGTAGTCAGAAAAGAGTCGAACAAACTCGCATAGGCTCAATAAATCATCAATTATTTACTTTCAAGACCACTAAAAAAGCACTGGATCCCTTCGATAACAAGCGACAATGGATTGACAAAAACGAGAGTGTTGCTTACGGACATTATTCGTTGTGATTTGTATGTATATTTATTTAGATTTGTGTGTTTTTCATTAAAGTTAATAAAGTTTTATAAAAGAAATTGTTATCTTTTTTTTTTGTCTTTATAATTATAATAATTAATTTTTTATGTCTTGTTTTATAATACATTTACAAAATAAATGCATGCCATGTGCAATACAATGCAATTTTTAGTACTATGTAAATTAATTTCATTTTCACTTTTTTTTTCTTTTTTGCTCTTTAATAAATATTTACATTACGGTAAAAATAATCATTTTCAAAATTCACATTCAAAGCTCAAAAAACATGGGACAAGTCTATGTCAGGAACTTTGGAACCATATCGTCACCAATTTCAATTTTTCATACCATTTTCTCATATTTTTCTCTTTTTCCAAAAAGAATTTTCAAATATCTCAAATTTTTATTTTTTCAAAATTCTTTAAAAAATTTTAAAAAATCCGCAAAAAATCCCGTTAGGTAACAACCGTCACACTAGATGCGGCAAGGCGAGACGCACACAACGCACCCTTCATTGACACGATACCACCCTTGGTTGCGTCGCTATTTCAATTTTACTGATAATAACCTTGACTAGCTTTCCCGGCCATGTCCTAGTGTGCTAGGGAGGGGGGAGGGGGGGGGTAGCACACGGAAACATGTTCCAATTTTTCGATTGGTGACATGTCCCAGTATCCTATGTCCCGGTGTGCTAGGAGGGGGGGGGGTAGCACACGAGGTCATAGCACACGAGAACATAGCACATGAGGACATGGCGCACAAAACCATGTCCCGGACTCCTCCCCCCCCCCGGGGGGGTTTGCCGCATGCGCTCCCTTCTACCTACTTGACCAATCAAAGTTAGGGTTACCGTGACTGAAAAGTTAAGAACTGTTCTTCTCAGTTAGTAGGGGAGATTGTATGACTCTATAGCATGGCTTTTTTGTTCCCCCCCTGCTGCTTTTCCAGATTTTTCTGCTTTTCCAGATTTTTTAAATAATTTTTTAAAATGTTTTAAATTTTAAACTGAATTTTTTAATAATTTTAAATTTTTTAAATTTTTTCATTGATTTTCGGGATTTTTCAAAATTTTTTCATAGATTTTCGTAATTTTTCAAAATTTTTAAAATTTTTCACTGATTTTCGTGATTTTTCAAAAGTTTTTTAAAATTAAATTAAAATTAAAAATTTGCTACAGAGTCATACATGTATTTTTTAAATAATTTTTTAAATGATATAGCGCAAATATCCCTGCTATAGGGTCATACATGGTTTTCTTTTAAAATTTTTTAAATATTTTTTAAAAAAAAAATTTGCTACAGAGTCATACATGTATTTTTTTAAATATTTTTTTAAATGATATAGCGCAAATATCCCTGCTATAGGGTCATACATGGTTTTCTTTTAAAATTTTTTAAATATTTTTTAAAATTAAAAATTTGCTACAGAGTCATACATGTATTTTTTAAATAATTTTTTAAATGATATAGCGCAAATATCCCTGCTATAGGGTCATACATGTTTTCTTTTAAAATTTTTTAAAATATTTTTTAAAATTAAAAATTTGCTACAGAGTCATACATGTATTTTTTAAATAAATTTTTAAATGATATAGCGCAAATATCCCTGCTATAGGGTCATACATGGTTTTCTTTTAAAATTTTTTAAAATATTTTAAAATTAAAAATTTGCTACAGAGTCATACATGTATTTTTTAAATAATTTTTTAAATGATATAGCGCAAATATCCCTGCTATAGGGTCATACATGGTTTTCTTTTAAAATTTTTTAAATATTTTTTAAAATTAAAAATTTGCTACAGAGTCATACATGTATTTTTTAAATAATTTTTTAAATGATATAGCGCAAATATCCCTGCTATAGGGTCATACATGGTTTTCTTTTAAAATTTTTTAAATATTTTTTAAAATTAAAAATTTGCTACAGAGTCATACATGTATTTTTTAAATAATTTTTTAAATGATATAGCGCAAATATCCCTGCTATAGGGTCATACATGGTTTTTTTTAAATTTTTTAAATATTTTTTAAAATTAAAAATTTGCTACAGAGTCATACATGTATTTTTTAAATAATTTTTTAAATGATATAGCGCAAATATCCCTGCTATAGGGTCATACATGGTTTTCTTTTAAAATTTTTTAAATATTTTTTAAAATTAAAAATTTGCTACAGAGTCATACATGTATTTTTAAATAATTTTTTAAATGATATAGCGCAAATATCCCTGCTATAGGGTCATACATGGTTTTCTTTTAAAATTTTTTAAATATTTTTTTAAAATTAAAAATTTGCTACAGAGTCATACATGTATTTTTTAAATAATTTTTTAAATGATATAGCGCAAATATCCCTGCTATAGGGTCATACATGGTTTTCTTTTAAAATTTTTTAAATATTTTTTAAAATTAAAAATTTGCTACAGAGTCATACATGTATTTTTAAATAATTTTTTAAATGATATAGCGCAAATATCCCTGCTATAGGGTCATACATGGTTTTTTTTTAAAATTTTTTAAATATTTTTTTAAAATTAAAAATTTGCTACAGAGTCATACATGTATTTTTTAAATAATTTTTTAAATGATATAGCGCAAATATCCCTGCTATAGGGTCATACATGGTTTTCTTTTAAAATTTTTTAAATATTTTTTAAAATTAAAAATTTGCTACAGAGTCATACATGTATTTTTAAATAATTTTTTTAAATGATATAGCGCAAATATCCCTGCTATAGGGTCATACATGGTTTTCTTTTAAAATTTTTTAAATATTTTTTAAAATTAAAAATTTGCTACAGAGTCATACATGTATTTTTTAAATAATTTTTTAAATGATATAGCGCAAATATCCCTGCTATAGGGTCATACATTTTTTTTAAAATTTTTTAAATTTTTTTAAAATTAAAATTTGCTACAGAGTCATACATGTATTTTTTAAATAATTTTTTAAATGATATAGCGCAAATATCCCTGCTATAGGGTCATACATGGTTTTCTTTTAAAATTTTTTAAATATTTTTTAAAATTAAAAATTTGCTACAGAGTCATACATGTATTTTTTAAATAATTTTTTAAATGATATAGCGCAAATATCCCTGCTATAGGGTCATACATGGTTTTCTTTTAAAATTTTTTAAATATTTTTTAAAAATTAAAAATTTGCTACAGAGTCATACATGTATTTTTTAAATAATTTTTTAAATGATATAGCGCAAATATCCCTGCTATAGGGTCATACATGGTTTTCTTTTAAAATTTTTTAAATATTTTTTAAAATTAAAAATTTGCTACAGAGTCATACATGTATTTTTTAAATAATTTTTTAAATGATATAGCGCAAATATCCCTGCTATAGGGTCATACATGGTTTTCTTTTAAAATTTTTTAAATATTTTTAAAATTAAAAAATTTGCTACAGAGTCATACATGTATTTTTTAAATAATTTTTTAAATGATATAGCGCAAATATCCCTGCTATAGGGTCATACATGGTTTTCTTTTAAAATTTTTTAAATATTTTTTAAAATTAAAAATTTGCTACAGAGTCATACATGTATTTTTTAAATAATTTTTAAATGATATAGCGCAAATATCCCTGCTATAGGGTCATACATGGTTTTTCTTTTAAAATTTTTTAAATATTTTTAAAATTAAAAATTTGCTACAGAGTCATACATGTATTTTTTAAAAATAATTTTTTAAATGATATAGCGCAAATATCCCTGCTATAGGGTCATACATGTATATTTTTAAATATTTTTAAAAAAATTTAATTAATTTTTAAAAATTAAAAAATTTGCTACAGAGTCATACATGTATTTTTAAAAATTAAAATTTTGCTACAGAGTCATACATGTATTTTTTAAAAATTAAAAATTTTACAGAGTCATACATGTATTTTTTTAAAATTAAAATTTTGCTACAGAGTCATACAGCGCAAATATCCCTGCTATAGGGTCATACATGTATATTTTTAAATATTTTTTAAAAAATTTAAATTAATTTTTAAAAAATTAAAAATTTGCTATAGAGTCATACATGTATTTTTAAAAATTAAAATTTTGCTACAGAGTCATACAGCAAATATCCCTGCTATAGGGTACATGTATAAAATTTTTTAAAAAAATTAATTTTTAAAAAAATTAAAAAAAATTGCTACAGAGTCATACATTTTTAAAAATTAAAAATTTGCTACAGAGTCATACATTTTTCATGATTTTTTGATTTTTCAAAATTTAAAATTAAATTAAAATAAAATTTGCTACAGAGTCATACATGTATTTTTTAAAAATTAAAAATTTGCTACAGAGTCATACAGCGCAAATATCCCTGCTATAGGGTCATACATGTATATTTTTAAATATTTTTTAAAAAATTAATTAATTTTTAAAAATTAATTAAAATTAAAATTTGCTACAGAGTCATACATGTATTTTTTTAAAAATTAAAAATTTGCTACAGAGTCATACATGTATTTTTTAAAAATTAAAATTTGCTACAGAGTCATACATGTATTTTTTAAAAATTAAAATTTTTGCTACAGAGTCATACACGCAAATATCCCTGCTATAGGGTCATACATGTATATTTTTTAAATATTTTTTAAAAAATTTAATTAATTTTTTAAAAATTAAAAATTGCTACAGAGTCATACATGTATTTTTTAAAATTAAAATTTTGCTACAGAGTCATACATGTTTTTTAAAAATTAAAAATTTGCTACAGAGTCATACATGTATTTTTTTAAAAATTAAAAATTTTGCTACAGAGTCATACAGCGCAAATATCCCTGCTATAGGGTCATACATGTATATTTTTTAAATATTTTTAAAAATTTAATTAATTTTTTTAAAAATTAAAAATTTGCTACAGAGTCATACATGTATTTTTTAAAAATTAAAATTTGCTACAGAGTCATACATGTATTTTTTAAAAATTAAAATTTGCTACAGAGTCATACATGTATTTTTTTAAAAATTAAAAATTTGCTACAGAGTCATACATGTATTTTTTAAAAATTAAAATTTGCTACAGAGTCATACAGCGCAAATATCCCTGCTATGGGTCATACATGTATTTTTTAAAAAATTTAAAATTTTAAAAATTAAAAATTTGCTAGAGTCATACATGTATTTTTTAAAAATTAAAATTTTGCTACAGAGTCATACATGTATTTTTTAAAAATTAAAATTTGCTACAGAGTCATACATGTATTTTTTAAAATTAAAAATTTTGCTACAGAGCAAATATTGCTATAGGGTCATAATGCTAATTTTTTAAAAATTAAAAATTTGCTACAGAGTCATACATGTATTTTTTAAA
>JACMZG010000008.1:2067707-2079651 GCA_018340805.1 Microvelia longipes
TTTAAAAAATTTGTGTCCTATTATAACTACCAGATACTTTTTGGTGTAGATTCAGGAAATATAGTATTTAACTTTATGATTAAAAAGGTTCCGCACCAACCGACTTGAAAATTATTAATGAAAAAATATGTTATGTTCTTACGTAATCAAAACATATAAAATTCTAAAAAAAACGAAGTATTCGATACATATTTTCAAAATTGTAGTAGGCAATAACTTAAGATTTTAGATATTTATCTGCTTATGCATGTTTGGTGTATTTCTTCCACCAATTTCACAGCTCTTTCGGCGCAAATATTGGTACGTGGGATATTCTAGATATGGGACTTTTCTGAATTCCAATGTGTTGAAAAACACTTCAAAGCTGCTGCGACAATTTATCTATCGTGATGCATTATTAACTTTTGATTTTAGTCGCCCTGTAAACAACTATTTGAAAACCATGCTTCTTTGCCATCCATTGGAGATAAAGGAGCATGGTAGATTCCAGTGTTATTTCTCCAGCTAGGAATAAGGAAGTAGGAAATAAGAGCGAAGTAGCCGAGAATTCCATCTGGCATTGTGTAGAGATGGTAAACTTGCACCACCTAATCGCTGGATATTTTCCTTTTTCTTTGAAAAAATCGAAATGCCTCTACACAAGTCAAAAAGAAATGAAATTTCATTTCTCTCCAACCTGGATTATAAGTACCATTTCACATTCTTGCTTTATAAGAATTACACAAGATATCATAACCCTTAGGACATCATTCCGAATTCGTAGTGTTGAGGAGTGGGTGTCTAGACGAAATAGTATTAAAAAAATCTAACACGGCTTCAGTATATACTATCAAGAATATGCTGCTGACAACCAAGGTGGTACCTGTGGTTGATCATAACCTCTCGAGATCATTGCATTTTGCAGTTCTTATAACAACCACATTTTTGCTTTCCTGTATTCACTGCCGTGTGTCACATATGATCATGTTTAATATTTTTCCATGCATCAAATTTATTTCAACAAGATTTCCCAATTCATTAAACATATATTTTCTTGATGAGCCACTTCTACATCTTAAAACAACCTAATTTAATCCTTTACTGGATCTTGTTCAAGCATACCACGTTGAATTACTCGTGATTGTCACATGTCTTTTTACCGTCAAAGATTGAAGGCAAAATTCTATATCATCTCTAAATGGATCATTCTTTGCTTCCGACTTTTTTTCGTTTCTTCAATAAAGTTTTGAGCTTTGACACTCTTCCTGCTTAGATAGAACAGCGAAAACTAAATGTTTCCCATAAAAAGAAATAAGTCATTGGTGATTACATCAAATTTCTTTCTTTTCTTACTTTTATATTTACAAAAAGTGTGTGGTATCTGCAATAACTTCTTTCTTTGTTGGTAAATCTAGTGAAATGTCAAAATGGTTTTATATTGGCACATCTCGCCTTTCTTGTGATTCCTTAGGATAAATCTTTTGTGTTCACGGTTGTATATTTTTCTTAATTATTTAAATTCGGCTTAATAATATTTGACATACTAATTGAAACAATTTTTAAAATGATTTTAAATGAATCAATATTTAAACAAATTTACATAAAATTAAAAATTTGTAAATTTATTAAATGTTTATTTTTGGTTCTGGCGGGAACTTTTTTTTGCATTAAAAATAATGATTGCCATCGTAATCAGCATAAAAAAAAGTTCATCACGTGGTATAATCAGGACTTTTTAATATGGTAAAAAAGTTTTAAAGTCATACTTACACCACACACACCAAAAAAAAATTTAGAAATCTATAAAACTTTACACCACACACACTAAAGAACATTATAAAGCAATCTAAACTTATACACCACACACAAAAGGATAATAAGAAATCTTAAACTTATACCAGGACTACCCCAGTCTACCCCGACTACCCAGTTCTACCCCAGCACTAACCCAGACTACCCCAGACTACCCCAGGACTACCCCACTTATTACCAGACTAACTCACTTTATAGCCACTTATACCTCAGGTCTTACACACTAAAAGATATAAGAAAATCTTAAACATAACCGCTAGTAATACCCGACTTGTACCCCGGACTACCCCAGGACTACCCCAGACTACCCCAGACGTTACCCCATACTACCCCAGGACTACCCCAGCTACCCAGACTACCCCAGACTACCCCAGGACTACCCCAGACTATCTCAGGCTACCCCTGGGACTACCCCACTTGTACCCAATGAAAACCCAATGAACCCCAATGCAACCCAATGATCTCCAAGTACACGGAAAAGACACTCAAAAGATTTCAAAGGAAGCGATAATTGAATAATTTTGAATTTCTCGAAAAAATTATTTTTTGAATTTCCTGAAAAATTATTTTTTGAATTTTCCGCAAAATTAATTTTTTGAATTCTCGAAAAAAAATATATTTTTGAATTTCTTGAAAAATTTATTTTTTGAATTTCCCGCAAAAATTAATTTTTGAAAGTTTCTCGAAAAAAATATATATATTTGAACTTTCCTGAAAAATATTTTTTGAATTCCCAGCAACTAAAAATTTAAATTTCCTGCCAACTAAATATTTAATTCCCGCCAACTAAATATTGAATTTCCGCCAACTAAATATTTAAATTTCCGCCAAACTAAATATTGAAATTTCCGCCAACTACATGGTTTGATTTCCTCCAACTAATATTTGAATTTCCCGCCAACTAAATATTTAAATTCCCGCAACTAAATATTTAAATTTCCGCACAACAAATCTTGATTTCCCTCCAACTAATACTCACAGAAAATAAATCTTTAAAACTTGTAACACACTCACCAAAAATATATTAAATTTTTTAACACACACAAAAAATTAGAAAATCTTAAACTATACACACACAACACACAATACAAATTAATAGCATTATATATTTAAAAAATTAGGTAGCGCACCCAAACCACCTTTTTAAAAATTCATATATATCACCCACTCATCGAAAAATATAAACATACCTTTCTACTCCCCAACGTCCTCTTCCTCCACCAAAAATGCGCACCCGGAAAAAATTAATTTTAACAAGTTATACTACTTACTAATCTTTTTCCACTCACACCAATCAAAAAATCAATAAATAAATCAATAATCTTCAAACCATTCCCCACTAATCTCTCCTCTACTCTTCCTCTTTCCAAACAACCAACTCCCAGCAAATCCACCAATACATCAAAAGTATTATAACCAAAAGTCCCCGCGATAACTTTCATACGATTCGTAAGTGCGCTCCCATCATTCCAGGAAAAACCAAGACTCGTAACCCATAAGTCCCTTCTGACAATACATAGACACTTTCCTTGGTCCTGATCAAATCCACAATCAAAAACCAAAATTCCTCACCCACCACACCCACAGGTTCCCCTTCGTCGCGATTTTTTAGAAATCGCTACATCTTTTCCCCCTTTTACACCTCACCCTAAAAACTTCACCCAAATATACACCCAACTTTCCAAACAAATTTATACTCCTAGCAACCGTCACCCTTCACCCAGTTCCAACGTCGCGATTTTAAAAAAACTTTTAAAAAAAAAATTTAAAAATTTCCCCAGCCAAAAAATTTTAAATATTTTTCCACCCATTAAAACAAATAATATTTTAAAATCCGATCAAAAAATTTTTCGATCAAAAAATTTTTTCGATCGAAAATCGATTCAAAAAAATCCGATTCAAATCCACGATACTCCAAAAAAATTTGCCGCAAATTTTCTTTGCGCAAGGGGGGGAGGGGGGCGTCGTCGGGCAATGCGCTCCTATCTACTACTATATATAATCAAACATCAAATTAATGTTGTAAAATGATGGGGAGAAAATTGCTGTAAAATTTATTTATGATTTAGAAATTATTTAAATTTACGAATTATTATTATTATTATATTATTATTTTATTATTATTATCATTATTATATTATTATTTTATTATGTATTATTATTATTATTATTTATTATTATTATATATTATATTATTATTATTTATTATTATTATTATTATTATTATATTATTATTATTATTTTATTTATTATTTATTATTATTATTAGTATTATTATTATTATTATTATTATCATTATTATTATTATTATTATTATTATTTATTATATTATTGTAGGTAATTCTTCAACTTGACAATAGAGGTAGATAGGAGGCACTTCTCCAATTTCCCACACCCCCCCGGGGGGGGGTGGAGTGATTTTTGGAGTGATTTTGGAGTGATTTTTTTGGAGTGATTTTTTGGAAGTGATTTTTTGATCGGATCAATTTTTGATCGGATCAAATTTTTTTGATCGGAAATTTTTTTTGATACGTAAATTTTTATCGATTTAATTATTTTTTTTTGTTTAATGGGTGGAAAATATTTTAAATTTTGGCGGGAGTTTTAAAATTTTTAAAATTTTTTTTAAAAATTTTTTAAATTCGCGACGTTGGAAACTGGGTGAAGGTGCGGTGGCTAAGGAGTATTAAATTTTGATGTGGAAAGTGTGGGTGTATGTTGGGTGAAGTTTTTAGGGTGGTGGGTGAAGGGGAAAAGGGTGCTATCGATTTCTAAAAAAATCGCGACGAGGGGAACCTGTGGGAGTGTGGGTGAGATTTTGGGTTTGATTGTGGATTTGGATCAGGACAAGAAAGTGTCTATGTATTGTTCAGAAAGGACTTATGGGTTACGAGTCTTGGTTTTTCCTGGAATGAGGAGCGCACCTTTCTTCCAATTTCCCACAACCCCCCGGGGGGGTGGAGTGATTTTTGGAGTGAGTTTTTGGAGTGATTTTTTGAGTGATTTTTTTAGTGATTTTTGATCGGATCAAATTTTTTGATCGGATCAAATTTTTTGATCGAAATATTTTTGACGTAAAATTTTTGGATCGAGTATTAAATTTATTTTTTTGTTTTATAGGGTGGAAAAATATTTAAAAATTTTAGTGGGAGTAGTTTTAATTTTTTAAAATTGTTTTTCTTTAAAAGTTTTTTTAAAATCGCGACGTTGGAACTGGGGAAAGGGTGTCGGTTTGCTAAGGAGTATTAAATTAGTTTGGAAAGTGTGGGTGTATTATATAGTTTGGTGAAGTTTTCAGGGTGGTGGGTGAAGGGGAAAGGTGTATCGATTTTCTATAAAATATCGCGACCAGGGACCTTGGGAGTGTGGGTGAGGAATTTTCGGGTTTTTGATTGTGGATTGACAGGACCAAGGGAAAAAGTTGATCTATTATTGTCAGAAGGACCTTATGGGTTACGAGTCTTGGTTTTCCTGGAATTGGGAGGCGCACTTAATTTTCCCAACCACCCCCCCCCGGGGGTTGGAGGATTTTTTGGAGTGATTTTGATCGGATCAAATTTTTGATCGGTATCAATTTTTTGATCAGAAAAATTTTTTTGATCGTAAAATTTTTTGATCGGATAAATTATTTTTTTTTGTTTTAAATGTGGTGGAAAAAATATTTTAAATTTTTGGCGGGAGTTTTAAATTTTTTAAAATTTTTTTTTTTTAAATTTTTTAAAATCGCGACGTTTTGGAAACTGGGGAAGGGGTGGACAGGTTTGCTAAGGGAGTATTAAATTTGTGTGGAAAGTTTGTGGGTGTACTGTTTTTGGTTGAGTTTTAGGGTTGGTGGGGTGAAAAAGGGAAGAAAAAGGCACATACACACAAAGACAAAAAAAAAAAAAAGCGGGGGAAAAGGGGGGTGTATCGATTTCTAAAAAATCCACGACGAGGGAACCTGTGGAGTGTGGGATGAGGAATTTTCGGGTTGATTGTGTTTGCATCAGGACCAAGGAAGTGTGTATGTCATTGTCAGGAGGGACTTATGGGTTACGAGTTTTGGTTTTTTCTGGAAATGATGGAGCGCACTGACTCCAAAGATGAGTTATCGCGCGGGAGACTTTGTGGTTATTAACTTTTGATGTATTGGAGGATTTTGGTGGGAATGATTTGTTAGGAAAGAGGAAGAGATACAGGAGAGATAGTGGGGAAAAGGTTGAGATTATTGATTTATTATTTATTTTTGATTGGTGGAGGGGGAAAAAGTTAGTAAGTAGTATAACTTGTTAAAATTAATTTTTCGGGTGGCGCATTTTTGGGGAGAAGAGGGACTGTTGGGGAGTAGGAAAAGGTATGGTTTATATTTTTCCGTGAGTGGGTGAATATATATGAATTTTTTCCTGAATGGGGGATATATATGAATTTTTTAACAAAGGTGGTTTTGAGTGCGCTTCTAATTTTTTAATATATAATGCTATAATTTTTTATTGTGTGTGTGTATAAGTTTAAAGATTTCTTAATTGTGGTGTGGCTGTGTTTTTTAAAATTTCTTATATATTTGGTGAGTTGTGTGTATAAGTTTAAGATTTTTTTCTGTGAGTATTAGGTTGAGGGAAATTCAAAATTTAGTTGCGGGAATTCAAATTTTAGTCGGTGGGAATTTAAATTTTTAATCGGCGGGATTTAAATTTTAGTCGACGAATTTAAATTTTTTTAGTCGGCGGATTTTTTAAATTTTTAGTCGGCGGGAATTTTAAATTTTTAGTCGGCGGGGCAATTTAAAATTTTTAGTCGGCAGGAAATTCAAATTTAGTTGGCGGGAAATTCAAAATAATTTTTTCAGGAAATTCAAAAAATAATTTTTCGAGAAATTCAAAAATTTAAATTTTGCGGGAAATTCAAAAAATTTAATTTTTTCAGGAAATTCAAAAAATTCATTTTGCGGGAAATCAAAAATTCATTTTGCGCGGAATTTCATAATTCATTTTGCGGGAAATTCAAAAAATAATTTTTTCAGGAAATTCAAAAAAAAATACATTTTTTCGAGAAATTTCAAATTTATTCATAATTTGTTACCTTTTGAAAATCTTTTGAGTGTGTTTCAGTGTACGATGAGATGCATTGGGGTTGGCATTTGGGTTGCATTGGGGTAGTCCTGGGTAGGTGTTGGGGTAGTCCTGGGTAGTTCTGGGGAGACCTGATTAGTCTGAGTATCCTGGGGTTAAGTCTGGGGTAGTCCTGGGGTTATAAGTAGGTTAGATATGCGGTTTTAATTATTTTTTTAATTAATTAATTATTTAATTATTATTATTTAATCATTTATTATATGTATTTTCTGGTTCTATATAGGTCTATATTTATATATTATATGTATTTATGTACTTAGGATGCATTATATGTATTAATGGAATATATGGGTTATTATTATGTACTTAATAGGTCTATAGATATATTTAATGATTATTATTTATTTATGTATTTAATGATACTATAGGGCTTATTATATATATTTAAAGGACTATAGATTACATTATATGGTATTTAATGAAACTATATGGTTTATTATATGTACTTAATAGGTCGTATAGGATAATTTAATGAATTATTATTATTATATGTATTATGATACTATAGGCTTATTATATATATTTAATAGAACTATAGGATACATTATATGTATTAATGGAACTATATGGTTTATTATATGTATTTAAAGGTCTATAGGGTATATTTATGATAATATTATTTATTATATGTATTTAATAGGACTATAGGGTATATTAATGATATTATTATTTATATTTAATAGGAATTATGGTATTCAGTATTTATAGATATATAGGGCTTATTATATGTATTTAATGTACATAGGGTACATTATATGTATTTAATGAAATAGGGTATATTTAATGATTTATATTTATTATATGTATAATGGGACTATATGGGCTTTCCATGTATTTAATAGGACTACAGGGTATATTTAATGGTATCTATAGGGCTAAAATATATATATTTTTTTGAAAATATTAGGACTTATTATATGTATTTAATAGACTAAGGGTATCTTTAATGATATTATTATTTCATGTATATGTATTTAATGGGACTATAAGACTTATTATATGTATTTAATGGGAATGTAGGACTTATTATATGTATTTAATGGAAATATGGACTTATTATATGTATTTAATGACTATATGGGTATCTTTAATGAATTTGTATTATCTATTTATATGATTTAATGGGACTATAAGGGTATTTTATCTATTATTATTATGTATTTTAATAGGACTATAGGGTATAGTATTTAATAGGACTATTTATATTTGATATTATTATATTATTTTAATAGGAATTATGGCTTATTATATGTATGTTATAGATATATAGGGCTTATTATATGTATTTAAGGTACTATAGGGACATTATATGTATTCATGGGACTATATGGCTTATTATATGTATGTTATAGATATATAGGGCTTTTTTATTTATTTATAGGATTATAAGGTATATTTAATGATATTATTTATTATAAGTATTTACTTGGAACTATGGGGCTAATTATATATATTTTTAATAGATCTATAGGATATTTTATATATATTTAATGGTACTATAGGTTTCTTTGTGTATATTCAATGATTCCATAGGACATACTATATGTAATTTAATGACTCTATAGGGTACTATAGGGCTATTTATTATTAATAGATCTATACGATATTTTATGTATTTTAATGGAATTATAGGGTTTTGTATTAGGTTTTTCATTGTAAATTTTATTGCCATTGTTGGTTTTTCTGTGTTACCGTAATGACTTTATTAGTTTTATTACATGTATTGAACTGAAAACATTCAAGACTTCTAATAAATCTTATATATTTTACATACTTCTAGTAATTTCGGTAATATTTTATAAAATTCTAGTAATTGTTTTACAAGTAAGAAAACTTATTAAATCCAAAGTATTTATTAGACTATAAATTTAACAAACCACTTGAACAACAATTGTTATCAACATCATGATCATCTTGATCCACAACATTTTCCTCATTATTCTGTAACGTCCTTATCATCACTATGTTTTCATCAACATTCATATCGTTTTTCCTCTTCCTCTACTTCTTTAATTGATGCAAGTTTCAGAGCTGAGTCAATTATTAAAGTGGCGTTATTCTTTAATAATGAATAAAATTTGTTTTTCCTCTTCAGTATTCATGATTATTAAGCATTTTCAATCAGTATATTTATCTCGTTTTATAGTCAAAAAAGTAAAATAGACCGTAATAAGTATCTTTTTACAATATAATTGACAAAAAAAAATACAATCGGTTGACCACTTAAATACATATAGTGACTATATAGAGATTTTGTGTGTGTGTGTGTATTTAATGGTTCTATAGGACATATTATGTGTATATTTAATGAATCTTAGGTTTTGTATATGTATTTAATAACTCTATATTGGCTATATATATGTATTTTATGTATGTTAATTAATGGTATGTTATTTGTAATTTAATGCCTTTATATGCTATATTATATTATATTGTGTATTAATGACCCTATGTATTTTGTATGTATTTAATACCTTTATATGCTTATATTATATGTATATTGTGTATTTAATGACCCTATGTAGATTTTGTATGTATTTAATGATCTATATTGTTTATTATATGTATTAAATGACTATGTGGTTTGTGTGTATATTGGATGTATTTTATGGTTCTATAGGGTATATTATATGTATTTAAAGACTCTATAGGATATATTTTATGTAATGACTTTATATGCTTGTGTGTGTATGTATTCAATGACACTATAGGGCTATTTTATCTAATGACTATATATATGCGGTACTTGCATGTATTTTATTGGATTGTTGTGTATTTAATGACGATATAGAGTTTATTACATATATTTATGACTCTTAAGTGTACCTTTTATGCAAAGTCTGTTAATGTATATAATTAAATGTATGCAATGAGAATATTTTACAAGATTAATGACTATACTTATTATTAACTCTATTTAGTTTCCAATGTAAATTTTAATGACGTTGTTGCTTTTCTGTGGTCTTTAAATTGACTTATTAGATTTTTACATGTATTGAGTTGAAAATTTTCCCTGACTTCTAGTAAGTCTATAAAAAACTTTCAATGACTTCAAGTAAATCCTAACATGTTCATATACTTCTAGTAAATCTTTATCATATTTCCTTGAAATCCATGCAATTTTGTAAATTTTTTGTGACATGGTTGCAATTTTATGTATTTATATGGGATGATTGCAATTTTCTTGTATTTTTAATAGGATGCTTGCAATTTTGTGATTTTATATAGGATGTTGAATTTTTGTATATTTTTTAAGGGGCTTGCAATTTTGTAAAATTTTATGGGATTGCTTGCAATTTTTGTTATTTTTTATTAGGATGCTGCAATTTTTGGTATTTCATATAGGATACTTGCAATTTTGTAAGGGATAATTTTTTTTAAGGGATGCTTGCAATTTTTGTGTATTTAAGGGATGCTTGCAATTTTTGTGTATTTTTTAAGGGATGCTTGCAAATTTTTGCACTATTTTTCCCTATGTTTTACATTGGAAATTTGAAATCTTTTAAAGAGATGCTTGCAATTTGCAAATTTATGGTGCTTGCAATTTTATGTATTTATATAGGATGCTTGATTTTTTGTAAGGGATGCTTGCCAATTTTTATGTATGTTTATATAAAGATTGCTTGCAATTTGTAGTATTTTGCTTGCATTTTTATGTATTTTATATAGATGCTTGCATTTTGTAGTATTTTTTAAGAGTGCAATTTTGTTAGATTTTTTAAGAGATATTGCATTTTTGTTATTTTATATAGGATGATGCAATTTTGTTAAATTTTATATGGAATGGTTGCAATTTCTGTAAAATTTACATAACATGGTGGCAAATTTTGTAAACGTCATGTCATGCTTGCAATTTCTGCATAGGTTTTGTGAGATGGTTGCAATATCTGTAAAATTTACATGACATGGTTGTAATCTAAAACTTTACAAGATCTTATAAAACCATATATATATATATATATACTTAATAAAACCATATGAAACGATACAATATCTTATAAAACCTTATAGATATCCAATAAGTACCAATAAAGCCATATTAATTCATAAAAGAACCAATAAAAAAAACCATATTAAATATATTTAAGAAACTTGATTAGACCCTAAAAGATTTCTATGAAAACTGAATAAAAACTACATAAAACCCAATAATATCCTATAAAAAAAAACCATATGAAAACCTAATAAAATCGGATGATTCTATACTACTTTATAGATGTCTTATAACATCGCCATAAAACTTGTATATTATTGCTAGTAAATAATGTATAATTAATAAAATTTATATAAATTCTAATAAAATTACATTGAATTCAATGGTTTCATAGTACTCTATTGGATTTATAAGTCTTTGCTTATATTTTTTGTATTGTTTTAATGTATGTGTATTGGTTCATTGTATGTATTTTAACTAATAATACGTTATGTTTATTCAAGGTATTGTGTATATCAGACAATAAAGTAACCTTGTAATTTTCTTAAGAAATAGATGTCGTTATAAACAATCAACTAGTATATAAATATAATTAGATAAAAAATGAAGTTAGATAGAAGTATTCCGTTTTTTATTGTATTGCTCAAGGCGCCAAACAAATGAGAATGCGAATGTTGAAATCATTTCCAACATTTGTTGTTGATGATTTACTTGAAATTATCAGAGATATTGTTGGTGGTAAGATAGTTATAAGCAAATCACAAAAGGAAACGATGAAGATATTAAAAACTCGTACTTGTTTGCAAATAGTAAAAAATAGAAGATTATTGAGAAAAGTTATGTTGGAAATGAAACCCTTGCCCAATTGTTTTATATAGTTTGTCATCTAAATATACTGTTATAAATTATTAAAAAAAAAAAAATAAAATATTTTCGAAGTTCACTAAATTTTGATTTAAATATTTAATTATGATGAAATAATTAAATCTTTTGTCAACCATTTTTAAAAATTCAACAATCAAATGCAAGTATGTATGTATGTATGCATTATAATAGATATTTTTAGAATACTTTTAATAATTTAAAATACTGCAAACGTAATAAGTTTATA
>JACMZG010000008.1:2079728-2092337 GCA_018340805.1 Microvelia longipes
CTGAGAATAACAACAGAACTCTAACAAAAGATGAAAACGATTACTTAAATTTTTTAACATTAAAGAAATTTAGTACAAAAATAGATGAACCAACCAGAGTAACAGAGAATTCTAGTACCATCATAGACCATGTTTTCGTAAATGACACGTTGTTACCAAGATCTAGCGCTCATGTTATAAAAACAAATATCACTGACCACTACTCACTCAGTGTAACAATACAGGATAAAATTAACAAAAATGTTAAAAATTTGTTCACTCAAACTAAAGATTATGTTAAACAAATTATAAATCATGATCAATTAACTGAATTGTTGCAAGGAGAAGAGTGGTCAGAGATATTTAGTGAAACAGACGTAAATAAAATAACAGAAACGTTTATCTCAAAAATACAACATTACATGACTATCAGTTCTAAACCAGGCAAAAGTGTAAAAAGTAAGAAATATATCAAAATTAAGCCGTGGATAACTGATGGTCTGGTAATGAGTATTCGAATAAGAGAGAAAATGGCTACTAAAATTAAAAAACAACCCTTTAATACTAAGTTAAAAAACAAGTATTCTAAATACAACAAAATACTCAACAAATTAATCAAAAAAACAAAAAACGAATACTATCAAAACAAAATATTAAAGGGTAAAGATGATACTAGGATTCTCTGGAGAACAATAAATGAGGCAATAACTGGACAAACCAGACAAAAAGAAATAATTAAAAAATCAATAACGAGAAAGGAGAAGTTATTGATGCAGTAGTAAATTGTAAACAAGCTGCAAATGTATTTGGAAATGATTTCTCTTCTATAGGTGAGAAAATGGCCAGTAAATTAATAACTTATGAAGACACACAGACAGAAACTACATACAGTACCGATGACAGCATAGTAAGTATAGACGAAATCCAAGTAAGCAAAAAAGACATCATGGATGCAGTGTCAGACCTCAGGGGTGGATCTGGACCTGGTCATGATCTTATTACAGTTGATGTAATAAAGAAAAATATAAATTACCTAGTCGAACCTATTCTATATATTACGAAGTCATCTCTGAACCAAGGTATATTTCCTAACATACTAAAAAAATCCATTATAAAACCAATCTATAAAAAAGGAGATAAAAAAGAACCTGAAAACTACAGACCTATATCCATGCTTTCAAACATTTCTAAAATCATTGAAAAAGTGGTAAAAAAGTACCTTGTAGAATTCTTAGAAAACAATAGAAAATTGCCACTTTTACAATTTGGTTTTCGTAAAGGTCTGAGTACAGAAGATGCCATTTCAGAGGTGACTTCGTACATCACGAACCAGCTTGATTCAGGTCTTAAACCGGTGGCTGTCTTGCTAGATCTTTCCAAGGCTTTCGATTCTGTCTCCTTAAATATATTAATTAAAAATTAAGGAAAGTGGGGGTAACAGGTACCTTGTTAAAGTGGTGCGAGAGCTACCTTTTAAACCGTACCCAAGTGGTTGAAATAAATAACCAACAAAGTGAAGAAAGGACAGCTAACTATTCTATACCTCAAGGAACCGTGTTAGCACCTACTTACTTTTTAATTTATATCATAGATCTGTTTAAAATTAATTTTAAGGGACAGATAGTTGGATTTTGTGATGATCTTGTTTTATTAGGTACTGGTTTAGACTGGAATCAAGTTCTACAACAAATAGAATCGGACTTAATTACTATAAAAAACTGGTTAATAATCATTTATTGACATTAAATGCAAAAAAAACCCAACTAATGACTTTCACGCACGATAAAAGAACACAACCGGACATACGATCTATAAGTATACACGATAGAACAAATTGTTTAAATATGTTTCCAGCCAAATGTTTCTGTCCTAAGGTTGAAAAAGTAGAAAAAGCAAAATATCTAGGACTGACCCTAGATGAAAACTTAAAATGGAACCACCATATTCAAAATTTGCAAAATCGTTTGAGACAAACCCTTTATATAATGCTAAGAGCTCGGGGGTTCCTGACAGTGGACCAGAGGCGCATCCTGTATTTCGCTATATCTGATTCTATTATAAGATATGGTTTAATAGGATGGGGTGCTGCTCCTTCCACTCTCAGGAGACCCATTGAAATATTACAAAAATCTATAATCAGAGTAATGCTATATAAAGACAGAGAACAGAGGTCTGGACCTTTATATAAACAATTAAATATATTAAACATTGAATTTATGTGGGAAATGACTTCTCTTCTCTTTCTTTATAAACACCAAAAATTAATAGAAAGAGTGACAGGCATTACTAGAGCAGCAAAAAAAGAAACTCTCGTAGAACCTTCTATGAAACAACATTAGGACAGAAAACTGGAAATATACCTCAATAAAAATATTCAATAAATTACCTACTTACATAAATTTCACTAAATCAAAAATAACGTATAAAAATACAATCAAAAAATACTTCATTAATAAACAGTACGAAATTTATTTAAAATCACTTAGCAATAAACAGTTAAAAAAAAAAAATAAATAAATAACCATAACATAAACCACATAACATTAAAAATACACAATAATAATAATAAAAATAATAAATAACAATAACAAATAAAAATAACCATAAAAGCAATAATTTATAAATAAAACAATAAATACAATAGGTATTAATAAAATACTGGTAAAATAAATAAATAAAATAGTACAATAAATGAATAATTAGAATAATATAAATAAATACAATTCTACAAATGAGTAACATAACAACGCCTCTTTGTGGCTCAAGACTAATGTCTTATAGCAAAGAGTACGTTTTCTAACATTATAATAAACTTCATAATAAATAATTATTAATAACTTAAAATACAGAAATAAAACAAAAATAAATAAACATACATACATCTATCTTAAACTATCTAGTTATAAGTATTATCTACATGAAATATTATGCGATATATCTTTATATACAGAAATCATTCATTCATTTTGTTTTCTTTTATTTGAAATTATTGCTAATAAGTACAATTTTTATTTTCTATGTATTATATTAAGAAGTTTTGATATTATATATAATTTATATTATTCAATAAAGAAAATATTAAAAAAAAAAAAAAAAAAATAATATGAATCATATTAAAAAAAGTCAAAAAACGGAGAGTCCAAAATGCACAAAAAAAGGTCACATTTCACTACCGTATTTTATTCGGAAAAATCGAACAAACCACACTTGTTTTCTTTCCTAACGTAAATATAGATGTCCAACTTTCGATTTCATAACATTTCAAGAGTTAAATACAATAAATTATATTAAAAAACACCTCCTAAAAATTTTGTCCTATGCTAATACATGGGGAAAATCTTTGTTTAGAAAATGAATTCTTATCACAACTGTTCTTCTCGTTCTTCTTGGATTTCTTCGTTTCTTTTTGTTCTTCTTAGAAAGAATTGCCAACTATGAAGCTGAAGTCCAGCTGTCTATTCAATAAATACATTTTAAGGTCAAAAGGAGAAATAGAGCGAAACGAAGGAGGTTCAGGTTTGAGTGACCGACAAATAGATCAGACGATCTCTCATTCGAACGTCGGGGAAACTCATTCTGATATCGAACCTAGATCTCACACTAGTTCATCTAGACTGTCTCAATTGAGACAAAAACTTAACCATTCAAAGCAACTCGCGGAGTTACTTAGAAAGAGTAAAAGTCTTTTTTACAAAGTTTTGTAAAAAAGACGACATCGAAAGACGCGAATTATTACGACAGGAGGCTATTTTAGAATTGCAAGCCAAAATAAATGAAGAAGAGGCTAGATCACAGGTAGGATATACTTCTGCTAGGTTTGTGAGAAGTAGAACAATGTATCTTACTACTGTAAACTAAGCATATTAGAGGGGGGTCGGGTATATGGGTTAAACAAGATAGGAATTATAATAGTTTTAAAAAGAAGGGATTGATATCGAAAAAAATAAGCATAGAACTTACTATTGAGTGCTCTGCGATAGAAATAAAGTATAAACTAGGTAATAAAAATATTACCAATATAGTATTAAATATTTACAGGTCTGATGCCGGTAGTTTTGAAAATTTTCTTACATCTCTTGAAAAGCTATTAGGTAAGATAGCATGTAATAAGAATAATATCATTTTAACTGGGGATTTAAATATTGACTCTATGAAGGACAAAAAAGACAAAAGAGAACTGTACGAAATCTTTCAAAGAAATAACTTAACTAACACCTGTAGTAAACCGACAAGAATTACTGAAACGACTGCCACTTCCATAGACTATATGGTGACTGATATAAGTAAACATTTAATAAATAGTAATGTAATAGAATTAGGATTATCTGATCACTGTGCTATATCTACTAAAATTCAAAATAAAAAATTAACAAAAAGTAAAAGGTGCAATTTATTGAATGCAGAATAATTACTGACAGAAATCTAGAAAAATTGGTCTATGCTTTAGATAATGAAACATGGGATGAAATTAAAAAACTTCTGAGATACCTGGAGTGTCAATGAAATGTATGATTGTTTCCATAGTAAATTATTAGATATAATAAACTATTCATGCCTGTGAAGAAATTTCAAATTAATAAAGCTAGAAGTAAAAAAGATGTATTGACTGCAGGTTTGATTGTATCGGGGGAAATGCTAAGGGTTCTACACGCGGAAAAGAAAATTGACAAGGATATAGTTCCATATTATAAAAAATATAAAGCTATATATAAGAAACTTATTAAAATAGTCAATAAGGATGTAGTTAGGGAAAAAATAGATAAGATAGATACAAATAATACAAAAGAACTTTGGAAAATAGTAAACGAACATAATGGAAATTAGGTAATGACAAAATAATAAAATTCAAATAAAGTTAAATGAAAAAAATAATAAGGGATAGCAAAACAGTAGCTGATGCTTTTAATAACCATTATATTAACTTACCGGGGTTAACCTTGACTCTGTTACGAATCAAGAATTAATGATTATATTAGTACAATAGACAGGGTGGAAAACTCTATTTTTCTTAAAAAGTTTACTGAAAGCGAAATTTATAAAATAATAAAAAACTTAAAAAATTCTAACTCTAATGACGTATATTACTTAAATAATAAAATATATAGCAGATAGTATTGTAAGACCTATAACTATAATTGTAAATAAAATGTTAAAGGACGGGTTTTTTCCTGAAAAACTTAAAGTTTCTAAATTAATTCCTATTTATAAACAGAAAGGGAATTCCCAATTAATTGAAAATTATAGGCCTGTCTCGAATCTTCCAATAGTTTCTAAAATTTTTGAAAGGGCAATACATGACGTATTTATGAGTTTTTTAAGTAAATTTGGTGTTTTAGTTGATGAGCAATATGGGTTTAGAAAATCAAGATCAACCATATCAGCATTAAATAATCTGTTAACTAACTTGTATGATAATTTAGATAATAGTGAAAAAATTTTGGCAATACTTGTTGATTTATCCAAGGCTTTTGACTTGGTTGATCATCAATTACTGCTGAAGAAACTGAACAGATTAGGTATAAGGGGTACTGCATGGGAACTAATAAAATCTTATCTTGAAAATAGGACTCAGTTTGTTTTAATTAAAAATGAAAAGGAGAAATTAAGTCTGAACCTAAAATATTGGTTAGAGGAGTACCACAGGGTCTATACTTGGACCTTTGTTGTTCCTTATATATTAATGACCTTACAAAGGCCATTAAGTCTAATAAAATATTCTATATGCAGATGATGTAACTATGGTTTTTGTTGGTTCAAATGATGACATATTTGGAAAAAACCGCTAATATGGCCTTAAAACAACTAGCAAGGTGGATTAGACTAAATAGATTAAAGCTTAATGAATCTAAAACAGAATTTATTCGAGTAGTAAATAGGGTAAATGGAACAGAGTAAATAATAATTTAAATTTAATATATAATGACAATAATATCGCTGAATGTAAAATTACTAAATTATTAGGAGTTAAAATAGATCAAACAATTAGCTGGGTGAATCAAATTGAAGAAACAAACAAGAAATTAAACTCAAGCTACTATATAATCAGGGAGCTTAAAAATTTTAACTGAAAATGAGCTTCTACAGGTTATAATGGACTTGTCAAGTCAAAGTTGTATGGTGTTGAGCTCTGGGGCAATGCTCCTTGTGCGCGTAAATCTTTAATTATTCAAAAGAAAATACTTAGATGCATAGGCAATATACCACCTAGAAAATCCTGCAAGGCATTATTCAGGAAATTTAAAGTTTTAACAATACCAGCCATATATATACTAAACCAGCTAGTTCAAGTAAAGAAAAATTTTGGCAATTATACAAAAAATGGAGATAAGCACCACTATAATACCAGAAATAAAATTTATTAAGAATAAACCAACATAAAACTTCAAAATATAAATTTAGTTCAGATTACTCAGGGGTAGTATTGTACAACTCATTACCACAAAATATAAAAGACATTGCTGAAATAAAATGTTTTAAATCAAAATGCAAAGAATTGCTCATCAAAAAACCCATTTATAATTTTATCAGAGTTTTTAATTAAATAATAATTATGTCATGCATTGTTAAGTGTATTCTAATTATTTGATGTATTTTATTAAACTATATATGACCTCAAGCTATTGTATATTTTTGTATACTTATTGGCAAATAAAAATAGTTTTTATTTTTTTTTTTTTTTTTTTTTCAATCTATAGTCAGAGGGCATATGGCTATAAGGAGAAATTAGTTCGGCAATGGGTAGAAAACCAAAAACCAACTGATGAACCCACTGATAAAAACATGATTTTTTTTGAAAAACCAATATCTAAAAATATTACTAGCCAACAACCAAACCCAGCACCTTTGTCCAGACCGTCAGCAACTAAACAATAATTACTTAAACAAACATCCCTGTATTTGCAGCACAGAATAAACAACATGTAGAAGAGCTACCGGAAATCCACTCTAATGGAAATAATACAATGTCAAACTTTATATAAAAAGACAGGTCGTAAAAACAGATTTACCAAAATTTGATGGAAACCCCATTGATTATCCGACATTCATAAATCAGTTTAAGCATACAACTGAAATTTGTGGAATAGATGAGGACGAGAATATGTTAAGGCTACAGACAGCTTTACAAGGCAAGGCTAGGGATGTAGGTTAGTCCTTACTATCCGTACCAGGGAGTGTTAATGAAATTGTTAACTTGTTAGAGATGCGTTTCGGCAGACCAGATTTCATTATGCGAGCGTTATTAGTTAAACTTAAAGATGTTCCTCAACCAAGAGATGACAATTTTAATCTCTGTTAGACTACTACACCGCGGTAATGAACTTAGCGACAGCTGCGCGGAAATTTGGGCTATATCCAGAATACTTAGCCAATCCTATAATACTTGAAGAAATAATACAGAAATTGCCGCCTACTTTCAGACTGCAATGGGCAGAACATCTACAAGACAAAGACATAACGAGGCCTACTTTAACAACTGTAAAGGAGTGGATGAGAAGAAAAGCCCAAGCAACATGTTTGGATCAAATCTTATTCTAGGGAAGAAAGATGATAAAGAAAAATCTTTTTCAGGAAGGAACAACACCATAAGTATCTACCCTGTAAATAAAGTAGACATGACATGCACTTTTTGCAAGATTGCTTCACATGCAATCCATGAATGTCCAAAATTTCAAGAACAGGATGTTGAGAACAGATGGACATGGGTAACAACTAACCATGCATGTTTTAAATGTCTCCGAAAATTTCATAGAACATCAGAGTGTAAAAAGAAGGGGTACTGTGGGGTGGATGGCTGCAAAAAGCCACATCACTGTATGTTGCACAATAGAAGGAGTAAAGGAAGACCTGACGAAAAGCTGACAGTAAAAACAAAACATAACTTTAACTTGCAACATTTAGACAGTTATGAAAATTCGAGCAAAACATTGCTTAAAATTATACCTGTAACCTTGCTGGGAACAGGCGAAAAGGTAATAGAAACATTTGCTCTTTTAGATGACGGCTCGACAGTGACTATGATGGAAGAAGAAGTAGCTAACAATTTGGGGTTGAATGGGCCGGATGAAGAGATTTGTTTACGATGGACGAATGGAGTCATTAAAACGGAAAAATCGAAAAGGGTGAGTTTGAAAATTGCGGGAAAGACAGACAATGAATTTTATGAAATAAATAATGTACTTTCGGTAAAAGATTTAAATTTACCCAACCAGACATTAAACATGAAAAAATTAACTAAAGATTGTAAGCATGTAAAAAAGTATTTGGGGATTCAAAAGAAATTCTAGATTGTAAACCAACAATTTTGATTGGGCTTGACAATTCTTCTTTATTAATGACAACCAAATCAAGTTATGGTTCTTGAAACAGTCCCGTCGCTTCTAAGACTGTTCTAGAATGGGTGATATATGGAAAAACAAATACAAATGTTAGAGAATGCAGTCATCATTCGTTTATTAATTTTTGTTGCATAATCAAAGAAAATTCTAATGTAAATGTTGTAAGAAAAAAACAATCTCTAAATATTTTCAAAATAAAAGCAAAAGACAAAAAGTCAATTAATAAGAAATTAATAAAGAAACACTCTACATTAATTACTCTTCCTTGTAATGAATCACTTAGGAAGAATAAGCTAGGGTTACATCCACGAAGCAAGACTACAACTTCCAGAAAACTTAAACTTGCGAAACATTCAATTTTACGTAAGGAAAACTAAGAAAGAAAAATAGAGGAAAGAGAAAAGATATACAGAAAAAATATTTTATGAAGAAACCCTATTAAAGAAAAATGAAACACCATTAAAAATAGAATAATCGTCACACAATGGGAACCTTTTTCAATTTACCTGCACTGACTCAAGAAGAAATCTGATACTGCGGGGTTGAAATGTTGTGAATGATTTATTTAATATATATGTTTTGATGTGACTTGTCATTATAGTTTTAGAATATTGAAAAATAGATGATATAAAAGACAAAGCTTATTACTTTGCTACTATAAAGCTTAATGCTAAAGAAGATACGAAACATGTATGACAAAACATTTTATCGCGTTTAATGAATATTCGATATTTTCGCTGTCATCATTGCAGGTTACTGACGCCATAAAAATTTATTTTCTGTATAGCACAGCTAGACTTCAAGATTGATTTTTGTTACTATTGTCTGCGTCTTTGGACGCAGTCAATTTAGTGAAAACTACTCAGGAGGTCTTAAAAATACCTGAACGTATAATTCAGGTGAGATCCCGGTTTAGGATTTTATTTGCAAAGACAATACTTTTTCTACATACCTACAGTAAACATGAGGAAAACTAAAAACTTAAAATAGGAAAACTTTGATTCTTTGAAAACTGTATAACTTTGGAAAATGACTTAGGTCAATCACTAATAGGTACAAAAATTCTGGCGCGGTGGTCCGCATGTCGGGCGAATTTTCTTTGGATGCGTATTTCCGTGCTTTTTACATTATATAAGTTTACAACTACTAAATAAATAATTCCGGCGCGGTGGTCCGCTGTCGGGCGAATTTCATTTAGAATGCGTGTTTCCGTGCTAAACAACCCATTTCTTGCTTATGCAAGAACCATGCCCATTGCGTGGTTCAGGTTCATGCTTTAGAACCTAAGCAGTTACTCAATTGTCAAGCACTGCTCGTAACTCATTTTGTCTGTATTTTCCAAAGGAAACGCGCATAATTATCCAGTTGTTGTACAAAACTATGCCTCTAAAATTAGAATTACGCACTATTATTTGCACTAGTTTACAGCTTAGTTACTTATCTTTAAGCTTAGTCAGTTATCTTTAAAGGTTTTAGCGCATTTCCTTTGGAAAATACAGACAAAATGAGTTACGAGCAGTGCTTGACAATTGAGTAACTGCTTAGGTTCTAAAGCATGAACCTGAACCACGCAATGGGCATGGTTCTTGCATAAGCAAGAAATGGGTTCAGTTCAGCGCCCAAAATTACATAGAAAACGACACCCTACTCGAATTTTATTTTTTATCGACCTAAATTTTGGTTTTTGGTAATTTACAATGTTTTTTTTCGATTTTTAGGTCACTTAGAAAGGTCGTATCGACTTCGGACCGGTTTCATTCGATTCAGCGTCACAAGAAACATAGATATTGACCTTTTTCGCGGCAAAAATATTAACCCTGAATGTTGTCAATTTTTTGAAAATTTCGCTGACTCAGCAAACCGGGTTAATGACGTCACAAAAACCTGGTTTTCAATAGGGTTCGTGTCCTCCCGAAGGTTGATTTTTGTACCAAGTTTGGTTAAAATATTAATCCGTTCGAAAGATAGAGTGTTTACAAGAAAGTGTCTAGAAAATATATATATATATTATATATATATATATATATAATATATATATATATATATATATATATATAAAGTCTCGCGAAAATTTTTTTCGTCATTAGGGACCTCTGAAACGGATTGTGTCGTGGTCCGAGGTTCGAATTCCGCCATGACGCCTCCCATTAGGCGAATTTCCAAAGAATTCGCTAAAGGAAAATTAAGAAGAACGTTTTGGACTCGATGTCACCGTTTTGAATAATTATTCTCATTATTGCCACAGGAACGTGTTGAATTTTCCGAAATTTGTCTTTTCACTTTTCCTTATTTATACTGTAGGTATATGGAAAAGAATTTAAAAAATCAAAACTGTGACGTCACGGGTATTATATATGTCAGATTTTTTGAAGGCTTCTTAAATGGTATTTACAAAGTTTTCTGTCTGATGTGTGTAAGTGAGTGTGTGTGTGTGTCTGTTGTGTGTGAGTGAGTGTGTGTGTGTGTCTGTTGTGTGTAAGTGAGTGTGTGTGTGTGTGTTATCATCATAGCTCCCAGAGTATTAATACTAGAGATTATAGCACTACATAGCCTGTAAATCAGTGCATCTATAAATTAGTCTTTATACCAAGTTTTAACAAAATTACTGGAAATCCGTGTTTTAAAGTCAGTAAAATGATAAAATTTACAAAAAAAATCTGAAGTCCTTTAAAGTTATTTTAACAACACCTAAAGATTTTGAGACTCGTACCATTATTATTTCTAGTTCGTAAGTTACCTATAGACATAATTTTAGACTTATTCCGAGGCCATTGTCAATTATATTCATTACTTTATTCAAAGTATTTACTGCCCTAAAAAGCTTATTATAGCTCTAAAATCAAAATTTTTAGCATCAAAATATTGCAAATGTACTTCTCTAAAATAATAGCTCTAGACATGCATGATTTTATATGCTCTCCAAAAAGGCTATGATTTTTTAAATATTTCGATGCCCCTGTAGACTACTTTAGATGCCCCTAATCATCTTATGACTCGGCTCAAACTTTCCCATCACTGTGGATTAATTTTGTAAAAAACTTTCGTGACAATTCGTCCAGTCGTTCTCGAGTTTAGAGGGAACATCGGTAGCGACATTTGAATTTTATTTATATAGATATTGACTTTTTGTGCATTATTTTGGTCATTTAACAAATGTCGTAACTTTAGTTGTATTTATCCGATTTTGTCGAAAAAACACTCGTATTATTGGAAATTTTATCAGCTTTAAAAAATGTCTTCTTTATGTTTTGCCAAAGATTTACAGGGAGTCACTTATTGCAAGAAAACTGGAATTAGTGCGATTTTATAAAATTTTGAGCATGCGCAATATTATGAAAGAGTCCACTCTGGATAGGCAGACTATGGGTTTCCTTCAAAATTTAATTCCTTTTGAAAAATTTTAAAATTTATTCCTTCAGAATAATTTGGTTTTAAGTAGTACAAAATGAGTCACATTTTTTCAGGTCCGGCTCTTGGGTTTATTATTTTTAGAGGAAAAAATATAAAACCTAACCTAGAAGCATTCCAAATATTTGATTTAGCAATAGAAGAAAATAAAGTAGACATAACTTCCAACATTTGGCTCGGAAGAATTCCATGATTAACATACAACGTGGCCAATGTTTGAAGATGCATCACTACCACTTGCTTAATGACTGTGCCGCAGATTATTTCAATTGTTGTCATTCCTGAAAATTAAAGTTAATTATAATTAAAATTTTAGTTATAATCCTGTAACTAGTCAGAGATAGAACTTCTAGTTCGGGTCAATTTTGCTGCTTTCAGCATTTCTACAACCTCCATTACTTGGTGCTCATCTCTCACCTCTTCATATCATTATTTTTTTTAATTTTAATAATAATGTTAAATGTTAATTATTATTTTTTAAGAGAAAAAAATAAACTTTTTAATTTCACATTGGTGTATATTAATCCCCAACAGAACACATGCGTGTAAAACAAGAGCCAAGTTGTGAGATCAATAAATAAGCCAAGTCTTAGGTTCCCAATAATCAAGTACGTAAATATATGAGGTCTTGGTAGTTTGACTTTGTGACTTGGCCATTACGCAGCTTAAGGTAGTGTGGTACTAAGCATCTTCTAGAGTGTAGACATACACTACACTCTATCGTTTAGTTTAAAAATCTTGACAGGTCAGTTTAGACACCACTGATTCTTAAGAAAAAATATCCCTGCAAGATAGTATTAGTCTCTTTGGACACTGTACAGAAGAAAATTTTCTAGAAATGTGAGGGTGGGGTAGAACTAGACTTACCAAAATCTCCCATATAGGT
>JACMZG010000008.1:2098041-2228069 GCA_018340805.1 Microvelia longipes
AAACGTATCCTTCTACATTCATCAGATTTTATTGCTTGTTATTTTATATATATTTCAGTCTTTATGCCAAGTAAATGTAGGAGAAATTACAAGAAAATGGGAAGCAGGAAAAGCATTCGATTGTAACTGTTTTGAACGTAAGCAGAAAAGCATTCGATTTTTAACTGTTTTGAACGTCAGCGGAAAAGCATTCGATTTTTAAACTGTTTTTTGAACGCAGCGGGAAAAGCATGTCGATTTTTAACTGTTTTTGAACGTCAGCGGGAAAAGCATTTGATTTTTAACTGTTTTTGAACGTAAGCAGGAAAAGCACTCGATTTTTAACTGTTTTTGAACGTAAGCAGTGTGACCTAGTAACTTCAAAATTACGTATCGAGCCGGTCAAAATATATGTTTTTTTAACTACACTTTTATTTTGGGAAAGAATTTTGATAACGGTAATATATAAGCTTTAGAGCAGTTAAATATCTATCAGGGTGGAGATAATATAGACTGGCTTGATTCTTGCATAAAGTAATATGACTATTGCTATCTTGAGAATTATATATAAGATACGACTTTACCTGAATTAGGAAAGGAAAGAATGACTCAGCACTTATCGCAACAGGATTATGAGAAGGTAGTTAAAAAGAACTTTAACCACAAACCTAATATCACGGAGTACTTAAAAACCAGAGGCCCCACCTATATGGAGATTTGGTAAGTCTTTTCTACCCCACCCTCACATTTCTAGAAAATTTTTTCTGTACAGTGTCCAAGAGACTAATACTATCTTGCAGGGATATTTTTCTTAAGAATCAGTGGTGTCTAAACTGACCTGTCAAGATTTTTAAACTAAACGATAGAGTGTAGTGTATGTCTACACTCTAGAAGATGCTTAGTACCACACTACCTTAAGCTGCGTAATGGCCAAGTCACAAAGTCAAACTACCAAGACCTCATATATTTACGTACTTGATTATTGGGAACCTAAGACTTGGCTTATTTATTGATCTCACAACTTGGCTCTTGTTTTACACGCATGTGTTTCTGTTGGGATTAATATATACACCAATGTGAAATTAAAAAGTTTATTTTTTTTCTCTTAAAAAATAATAATTAACATTTAACATTATTATTAAAATTAAAAAAAATATAATGATATGAAGAGGTGAGAGATGAGCACCAAGTAATGGAGGTTTGTAGAAATGCTGAAGCAGCAAAATTGACCCGAACTAGAAGTTCTATCTCTGACTAGTTACAGGATTATAACTAAAATTTTAATTATAATTAACTTTAATTTTCAGGAATGACAACAATTGAAATAATCTGCGGCACAGTCATTAAGCAAGTGGTAGTGATGCATCTTCAAACATTGGCCACGTTGTATGTTAATCATGGAATTTTCTCCGAGCCAAATGTTGGAAGTTATGGTCTACTTTATTTTCTTCTATTGCTAAATCAAATATTTGGAATGCTTCTAGGTAGGTTTTATATTTTTCCTCTAAAAATAATAAACCCAAGAGCCGGACCTGAAAAAATGTGACTCATTTTGTACTACTTAAAACCAAATTATTCTGAAGGAATAAATTTTAAAATTTTTCAAAAGGAATTAAATTTTGAAGGAAACCCATAGTCTGCCTATCCAGAGTGGACTCTTTCATAATATTGCGCATGCTCAAAATTTTATAAAATCGCACTTATTCCAGTTTTCTTGCAATAAGTGACTCCCTGTAAATCTTTGGCAAAACATAAAGAAGACATTTTTTAAAGCTGATAAAATTTCCAATAATACGAGTGTTTTTTCGACAAAATCGGATAAATACAACTAAAGTTACGACATTTGTTAAATGACCAAAATAATGCACAAAAGTCAATATCTATATAAATAAATTCAAATGTCGCACCGATGTTCCCTCTAAACTCGAGAACGACTGGACGAATTGTCACGAAAGTTTTTTACAAAATTAATCCACAGTGATGGGAAAGTTTGAGCCGAGTCATAAGAGATTAGGGGCATCTAAAGTAGTCTACAGGGCATCGAAATATTTTAAAAAAATCATAGCCTTTTTGGAGAGCATATAAATCATGCATGTCTAGAGCTATATTTTAGAGAAGTACATTTGCAATATTTTGATGCTAAAAATTTTGATTTTAGAGCTATAATAAGCTTTTTAGGGCAGTAAATAACTTTGAATAAAGTAATGAATATAATTGACAATGGCCTCGGAATAAGTCTAAAATTATGTCTATAGGTAACTTACGAACTAGAAATAATAATGGTACGAGTCTCAAAATCTTTAGGTGTTGTTAAAATAACTTTAAAGGACTTCAGATTTTTTTTGTAAATTTTATCATTTTACTGACTTTAAAACACGGATTTCCAGTAATTTTGTTAAAACTTGGTATAAAGACTAATTTATAGATGCACTGATTTACAGGCTATGTAGTGCTATAATCTCTAGTATTAATACTCTGGGAGCTATGATGATAACACACACACACACACTCACTTACACACAACAGACACACACACACACTCACTCACACACAACAGACACACACACACACTCACTTACACACATCAGACAGAAAACTTTGTAAATACCATTTAAGAAGCCTCAAAAAATCTGACATATATAATACCCGTGACGTCACAGTTTGATTTTTTAAATTCTTTTCCATATACCTACAGTATAAATAAGGAAAAGTGAAAAAGACAAATTTCGGAAAATTCAACACGTTCCTGTGGCAATAATGAGAATAATTATTCAAAACGGTGACATCGAGTCCAAAACGTTCTTCTTAATTTTCCTTTTAGCGAATTTCTTTTGGAAATTCGCCTAATGGGATAGGCGTCATGGCGGAATTCGAACCTCGGACCACGACACAAATCCGTTCAGAGGTCCCTAATGACGAAAAAAATTTTTCGCGAGACTTTTATATATATAATATATATATATATATATATATATATATATATATATATAATATATATGTATTTTCTAGACACTTTCTTGTAAACACTCTATCTTTCGAACGGATTAATATTTAACCAAACTTGGTACAAAAATCAACCTTCGGGAGGACACGAAACCCTATTGAAAACCATTTTGTGACGTCATTAACCCGGTTTTGCTGAGTCAGCGAAATTTTCAAAAAATTGACAACATTCAGGGTTAATATTTTTGCCGCGAAAAAGGTCAATATCTATGTTTCTTGTGACGCTGAATCGAATGAAACCGGTCCGAAGTCGATACGACCTTTCTAAGTGACCTAAAAATCGAAAAAAAACATTGTAAATTACCAAAAAACAAAATTTAGGTCGATAAAAATAAAATTCGAGTAGGGTGTCGTTTTCTATGTAATTTTGGGCGCTGAACTGAACCCATTTCTTGCTTATGCAAGAACCATGCCCATTGCGTGGTTCAGGTTCCTGCTTTAGAACCTAAGCAGTTACTCAATTGTCAAGCACTGCTCGTAACTCATTTGTCTGTATTTTCCAAAGGAAATGCGCTAAAACCTTTAAAGATAACTGACTAAGCTTAAAGATAAGTAACTAAGCTGTAAACTAGTGCAAATAATAGTGCGTAATTCTAATTTTAGAGGCATAGTTTTACAACAACTGGATAATTATGCGCGTTTCCTTTGGAAAATACAGACAAAATGAGTTACGAGCAGTGCTTGACAATTGAGTAACTGCTTAGGTTCTAAAGCATGAACCTGAAACCACGCAATGGGCATGGTTCTTGCATAAGCAAGAAATGGGTTGTTTAGCACGGAAACACGCATTCTAAATGAAATTCGCCCGACAGCGACCACCGCGCCGGAATTATTTATTTAGTAGTTGTAAACTTATATAATGTAAAAAGCACGGAAATACGCATCCAAAGAAAATTCGCCCGACATGCGGACCACCGCGCCAGAATTTTTGTACCTATTAGTGATTGACCTAAGTCATTTTCCAAAGTTATACAGTTTTCAAAGAATCAAAGTTTTCCTATTTTAAGTTTTTAGTTTTCCTCATGTTTACTGTAGGTATGTAGAAAAGTATTGTCTTTGCAAAAAAATCCTAAACCGGGATCTCACCTGAATTATACGTTCAGGTATTTTTAAGACCTCCTGAGTAGTTTTCACTAAATTGACTGCGTCCAAAGACGCAGACAATAGTAACAAAAATCAATCTTGAAGTCTAGCTGTGCTATACAGAAAATAAATTTTTATGGCGTCAGTAACCTGCAATGATGACAGCGAAAATATCGAATATTCATTAAACGCGATAAAATGTTTTGTCATACATGTTTCGTATCTTCTTTAGCATTAAGCTTTATAGTAGCAAAGTAATAAAGCTTTGTCTTTTATATCATCTATTTTTCAATATTCTAAAACTATAATGACAAGTCACATCAAAACATATATTAAATAAATCATTCACAACATTTCAACCCCGCAGTATCAGATTCTTCTTGAGTCAGTGCAGGTAAATTGAAAAAGGTTCCCATTGTGTGACGATTATTCTATTTTAATGGTGTTTCATTTTTCTTTAATAGGGTTTCTTCATAAAATATTTTTTCTGTATATCTTTTCTCTTTCTCTATTTTTCTTTCTTAGTTTTCCTTACGTAAATTGAATGTTTCGCAAGTTTAAGTTTTCTGGAAGTTGTAGTCTTGCTTCGTGGATGTAACCCTAGCTTATTCTTCCTAAGTGATTCATTACAAGGAGAGTAATTAATGTAGAGTGTTTCTTTATTAATTTCTTATTAATTGACTTTTTGTCTTTTGCTTTTATTTTGAAAATATTTAGAGATTGTTTTTTTCTTACAACATTTACATTAGAATTTTCTTTGATTATGCAACAAAAATTAATAAACGAATGATGACTGCATTCTCTAACATTTGTATTTGTTTTTCCATATATCACCCATTCTAGAACAGTCTTAGAAGCGACGGGACTGTTTCAAGAACCATAACTTGATTTGGTTGTCATTAATAAAGAAGAATTGTCAAGCCCAATCAAAATTGTTGGTTTACAATCTAGAATTTCTTTTGAATCCCCAAATACTTTTTTACATGCTTACAATCTTTAGTTAATTTTTTCATGTTTAATGTCTGGTTGGGTAAATTTAAATCTTTTACCGAAAGTACATTATTTATTTCATAAAATTCATTGTCTGTCTTTCCCGCAATTTTCAAACTCACCCTTTTCGATTTTTCCGTTTTAATGACTCCATTCGTCCATCGTAAACAAATCTCTTCATCCGGCCCATTCAACCCCAAATTGTTAGCTACTTCTTCTTCCATCATAGTCACTGTCGAGCCGTCATCTAAAAGAGCAAATGTTTCTATTACCTTTTCGCCTGTTCCCAGCAAGGTTACAGGTATAATTTTAAGCAATGTTTTGCTCGAATTTTCATAACTGTCTAAATGTTGCAAGTTAAAGTTATTTGTTTTGTTTTTACTGTCAGCTTTTTCGTCAGGTCTTCCTTTACTCCTTCTATTGTGCAACATACAGTGATGTGGCTTTTTGCAGCCATCCACCCCACAGTACCCCTTCTTTTTACACTCTGATGTTCTATGAAATTTTCGGAGACATTTAAAACATGCATGGTTAGTTGTTACCCATGTCCATCTGTTCTCAACATCCTGTTCTTGAAATTTTGGACATTCATGGATTGCATGTGAAGCAATCTTGCAAAAAGTGCATGTCATGTCTACTTTATTTACAGGGTAGATACTTATGGTGTTGTTCCTTCCTGAAAAAGATTTTTCTTTATCATCTTTCTTCCCTAGAATAAGATTTGATCCAAACATGTTGCTTGGGCTTTTCTTCTCATCCACTCCTTTACAGTTGTTAAAGTAGGCCTCGTTATGTCTTTGTCTTGTAGATGTTCTGCCCATTGCAGTCTGAAAGTAGGCGGCAATTTCTGTATTATTTCTTCAAGTATTATAGGATTGGCTAAGTATTCTGGATATAGCCCAAATTTTCCGCAGCTGTCGCTAAGTTCATTACCGCGGTGTAGTAGTCTAACAGAGATTCAAAATTGTCATCTCTTGGTTGAGGAACATCTTTAAGTTTAACTAATAACGCTCGCATAATGAAATCTGGTCTGCCGAAACGCATCTCTAACAAGTTAACAATTTCATTAACACTCCTGGTACGGATAGTAAGACTAACCTACATCCCTAGCCTTGCCTTGTAAAGCTGTCTGTAGCCTTAACATTTTCGTCCTCATCTATTCCACAAATTTCAGTTGTATGCTTAAACTGATTTATGAATGTCGGATAATCAATGGGGTTTCCATCAAATTTTGGTAAATCTGTTTTTACGACCTGTCTTTTTATAAAGTTTGACATTGTATTATTTCCATTAGAGTGGATTTCCGGTAGCTCTTCTACATGTTGTTTATTCTGTGCTGCAAATACAGGGATGTTTGTTTAAGTAATTATTGTTTAGTTGCTGACGGTCTGGACAAAGGTGCTGGGTTTGGTTGTTGGCTAGTAATATTTTTAGATATTGGTTTTTCAAAAAAAATCATGTTTTTATCAGTGGGTTCATCAGTTGGTTTTTGGTTTTCTACCCATTGCCGAACTAATTTCTCCTTATAGCCATATGCCCTCTGACTATAGATTGAAAAAAAAAAAAAAAATAAAAAAATAAAAACTATTTTTATTTGCCAATAAGTATACAAAAATATACAATAGCTTGAGGTCATATATAGTTTAATAAAATACATCAAATAATTAGAATACACTTAACAATGCATGACATAATTATTTTATTTAATTAAAAACTCTGATAAATTATAAATGGGTTTTTTGATGAGCAATTCTTTGCATTTTGATTTAAAACATTTTATTTCAGCAATGTCTTTTATATTTTGTGGTAATGAGTTGTACAATACTACCCCTGAGTAATCTGAACTAAATTTATATTTTGAAGTTTTATGTTGGTTTATTCTTAATAAATTTTTATTTCTGGTATTATAGTGGTGCTTATCTCCATTTTTTGTATAATTGCCAAAATTTTTCTTTACTTGAACTAGCTGGTTTAGTATATATATGGCTGGTATTGTTAAAACTTTAAATTTCCTGAATAATGCCTTGCAGGATTTTCTAGGTGGTATATTGCCTATGCATCTAAGTATTTTCTTTTGAATAATTAAAGATTTACGCGCACAAGGAGCATTGCCCCAGAGCTCAACACCATACAACTTTGACTTGACAAGTCCATTATAAACCTGTAGAAGCTCATTTTCAGTTAAACATTTTTAAGCTCCCTGATTATATAGTAGCTTGAGTTTAATTTCTTGTTTGTTTCTTCAATTTGATTCACCCAGCTAATTGTTTGATCTATTTTAACTCCTAATAATTTAGTAATTTTACATTCAGCGATATTATTGTCATTATATATTAAATTTAAATTATTATTTACTCTGTTCCCATTTACCCTATTTACTACTCGAATAAATTCTGTTTTAGATTCATTAAGCTTTAATCTATTTAGTCTAATCCACCTTGCTAGTTGTTTTAAGGCCATATTAGCGGTTTTTTCCAATATGTCATCATTTGAACCAACAAAAACCATAGTTACATCATCTGCATATAGAATATTTTATTAGACTTAATGGCCTTTGTAAGGTCATTAATATATAAGGAACAACAAAGGTCCAAGTATAGACCCTTGTGGTACTCCTCTAACCAATATTTTAGGTTCAGACTTAATTTCTCCCTTTTCATTTTTAATTAAAACAAACTGAGTCCTATTTTCAAGATAAGATTTTATTAGTTCCCATGCAGTACCCCTTATACCTAATCTGTTCAGTTTCTTCAGCAGTAATTGATGATCAACCAAGTCAAAAGCCTTGGATAAATCAACAAGTATTGCCAACATTTTTTCACTATTATCTAAATTATCATACAAGTTAGTTAACAGATTATTTAATGCTGATATGGTTGATCTTGATTTTCTAAACCATATTGCTCATCAACTAAAACACCATTTACTTAAAAAACTCATAAATACGTCATGTATTGCCTTTTCAAAAAATTTTAGAAACTATTGGAAGATTCGAGACAGGCCTATAATTTTCAATTAATTGGGAATTCCCTTTCTGTTTATAAATAGGAATTAATTTAGAAACTTTAAGTTTTTCAGGAAAAAACCCGTCCTTTAACATTTTATTTACAATTATAGTTATAGGTCTTACAATACTATCTGCTATATATTTTATTATTTAAGTAATATACGTCATTAGAGTTAGAATTTTTTAAGTTTTTTATTATTTTATAAATTTCGCTTTCAGTAAACTTTTTAAGAAAAATAGAGTTTTCCACCCTGTCTATTGTACTAATATAATCGTTAATTTCTTGATTCGTAACAGAGTCAAGGTTAACCCCTGGTAAGTTAATATAATGGTTATTAAAAGCATCAGCTACTGTTTTGCTATCCCTTATTTTTTTTTCATTTAACTTTATTTGAATTTTATTATTTTTGTCATTACCTAATTTACCATTATGTTCGTTTACTATTTTCCAAAGTTCTTTTGTATTATTTGTATCTATCTTATCTATTTTTTCCCTAACTACATCCTTATTGACTATTTTAATAAGTTTCTTATATATAGCTTTATATTTTTTATAATATGGAACTATATCCTTGTCAATTTTCTTTTCCGCGTGTAGAACCCTTAGCATTTCCCCCGATACAATCAAACCTGCAGTCAATACATCTTTTTTTACTTCTAGCTTTATTAATTTGAAATTTCTTCACAGGCATGATATAGTTTATTATATCTAATAATTTACTATGGAAACAATCATACATTTCATTGACACTCCAGGTATCTGCAGAAGTTTTATTAATTTCATCCCATGTTTCATTATCTAAAGCATAGACCAATTTTTCTAGATTTCTGTCAGTAATTATTCTGCATTCAATAAATTGCTTCCTTTTACTTTTTGTTAATTTTTTATTTTGAATTTTAGTAGATATAGCACAGTGATCAGATAATCCTAATTCTATTACATTACTATTTATTAAATGTTTACTTATATCAGTCACCATATAGTCTATGGAAGTGGCAGTCGTTTCAGTAATTCTTGTCGGTTTATACTACAGGTGTTTAGTTAAGTTATTTCTTTGAAAGATTTCGTACAGTTCTCTTTTGTCTTTTTTTGTCCTTCATAGAGTCAATATTTAAATTAAATCCCAGTTAAAATGATATTATTCTTATTACATGCTATCTTACCTAATAGCTTTTCAAGAGATGTAAGAAAATTTTCAAAACTACCGGCATCAGACCTGTAAATATTTAATACTATATTGGTAATATTTTTATTACCTAGTTTATACTTTATTTCTATCGCAGAGCACTCAATAGTAAGTTCTGCTTATTTTTTTCGATATCATCCCCCTTTTTAAAACTATATAATTCACTATCTTGTTTAACCCATATACCCGACCCCCCTCTAATATGCTTAGTTCTACAGTAGTAAGATACATTGTTCTATTACTTCTCACAAACCTAGCAGAAGTATATCCTACCTGTGATCTAGCCTCTTCTTCATTTATTTTGGCTTGCAATTCTAAAATAGCCTCCTGTCGTAATAATTCGCGTCTTTCGATGTCGTCTTTTTTACAAAACTTTGTAAAAAAGACTTTTACTCTTTCTAAGTAACTCCGCGAGTTGCTTTGAATGGTTAAGTTTTTTCTCAATTGAGACAGTCTAGATGAACTAGTGTGAGATCTAGGTTCGATATCAGATGAGTTTCCCCGACGTTCGAATGAGAGATCGTCTGATCTATTTGTCGGTCACTCAAACCTGAACCTCCTTCGTTTCGCTCTATTTCTCCTTTTGACCTTAAAATGTATTTATTGAATAGACAGCTGGACTTCAGCTTCATAGTTGGCAATTCTTTCTAAGAAGAACAAAAAGAAAACGAAGAAATCCAAAGAAGAACGAGAAGAAACAGTTGTGATAAGAATTCATTTTCTAAACAAAGATTTTCCCCATGTATTAGCATAGGACAAAATTTTTTAGGAGGTGTTTTTTTAATATAATTTTATTGTATTTAACTCTTGAAATGTTATGAAATCGAAAGTTGGACATCTATATTTTACGTTAGGAAAGAAAACAAGTGTGGTTTGTTCGATTTTTCCGAAATAAAATACGGTAGTGAAATGTGACCTTTTTTTGTGCATTTTGGACTCTCCGTTTTTGACTTTTTTTAATATGATTCATTATTTTTTTTTTTTTTTTTTTTTTTAATATTTTCTTTATTGAATAATATAAATTATATATAATATCAAAACTTCTTAATATAATACATAGAAAATAAAATTGTACTTATTAGCAATAATTTCAAATAAAAGAAACAAAAATGAATGAATGATTTCTGTATATAAAGATATATCGCATAATATTTCATGTAGATAATACTTATACTAGATAGTTTAAGATAGATGTATGTATGTTTATTTTTTTTGTTTTATTTCTGTATTTTAAGTTATTAATAATTATTTATTATGAAGTTTATTATAATGTTAGAAAACGTACTCTTTGCTATAAGACATTAGTCTTGAGCCACAAAGAGGCGTTGTTATGTTACTCATTTGTAGAATTGTATTTATTTATTATTCTAATTATTCATTTATTGTACTATTTTTTATTTATTTTTTTACCAGTATTTTATTAATACCTATTGTATTTATTGTTTTATTTATAAATTATTGCTTTTATGGTTATTTTATTTGTTATTGTTATTTATTATTTTTTATTATTATTGTGTATTTTTAATGTTATGTGGTTTATGTTATGGTTATTTATTTTTTTTTTTTTTTTACTGTTTATTGCTAAGTGATTTTAAATAAATTTCGTACTGTTTATTAATGAAGTATTTTTTGATTGTATTTTTATACGTTATTTTTGATTTAGTGAAATTTATGTAAGTAGGTAATTTATTGAATATTTTTATTGAGGTATATTTCCAGTGTTTCTGTCCTAATGTTGTTTTCATAGAAGGTTCTACGAGAGTTTCTTTTTTTGCTGCTCTAGTAATGCCTGTCACTCTTTCTATTAATTTTTGGTGTTTATAAAGAAAGAGAAGAGAAGTCATTTCCCACATAAATTCAATGTTTAATATATTTAATTGTTTATATAAAGGTCCAGACCTCTGTTCTCTGTCTTTATATAGCATTACTCTGATTATAGATTTTTGTAATATTTCAATGGGTCTCCTGAGAGTGGAAGGAGCAGCACCCCATCCTATTAAACCATATCTTATAATAGAATCAGATATAGCGAAATACAGGATGCGCCTCTGGTCCACTGTCAGGAACCCCCGAGCTCTTAGCATTATATAAAGGGTTTGTCTCAAACGTTTTGCAAATTTTGAATATGGTGGTTCCATTTTAAGTTTTCATCTAGGGTCAGTCCTAGATATTTTGCTTTTTCTACTTTTTCAACCTTAGGACAGAAACATTTGGCTGGAAACATATTAAACAATTTGTTCTATCGTGTATACTTATAGATCGTATGTCCGGTTGTGTTCTTTTATCGTGCGTGAAAGTCATTAGTTGGGTTTTTTTTGCATTTAATGTCAATAAATGATTATTTAACCAGTTTTTTATAGTAATTAAGTCCGATTCTATTTGTTGTAGAACTTGATTCCAGTCTAAACCAGTACCTAATAAAACAAGATCATCACAAAATCCAACTATCTGTCCCTTAAAATTAATTTTAAACAGATCTATGATATAAATTAAAAAGTAAGTAGGTGCTAACACGGTTCCTTGAGGTATAGAATAGTTAGCTGTCCTTTCTTCACTTTGTTGGTTATTTATTTCAACCACTTGGGTACGGTTTAAAAGGTAGCTCTCGCACCACTTTAACAAGGTACCTGTTACCCCCACTTTCCTTAATTTTTTAATTAATATATTTAAGGAGACAGAATCGAAAGCCTTGGAAAGATCTAGCAAGACAGCCACCGGTTTAAGACCTGAATCAAGCTGGTTCGTGATGTACGAAGTCACCTCTGAAATGGCATCTTCTGTACTCAGACCTTTACGAAAACCAAATTGTAAAAGTGGCAATTTTCTATTGTTTTCTAAGAATTCTACAAGGTACTTTTTTACCACTTTTTCAATGATTTTAGAAATGTTTGAAAGCATGGATATAGGTCTGTAGTTTTCAGGTTCTTTTTTATCTCCTTTTTTATAGATTGGTTTTATAATGGATTTTTTTAGTATGTTAGGAAATATACCTTGGTTCAGAGATGACTTCGTAATATATAGAATAGGTTCGACTAGGTAATTTATATTTTTCTTTATTACATCAACTGTAATAAGATCATGACCAGGTCCAGATCCACCCCTGAGGTCTGACACTGCATCCATGATGTCTTTTTTGCTTACTTGGATTTCGTCTATACTTACTATGCTGTCATCGGTACTGTATGTAGTTTCTGTCTGTGTGTCTTCATAAGTTATTAATTTACTGGCCATTTTCTCACCTATAGAAGAGAAATAATTTCCAAATACATTTGCAGCTTGTTTACAATTTACTACTGCATCAATAACTTCTCCTTTCTCGTTATTGATTTCTTTAATTATTTCTTTTTGTCTGGTTTGTCCAGTTATTGCCTCATTTATTGTTCTCCAGAGAATCCTAGTATCATCTTTACCCTTTAATATTTTGTTTTGATAGTATTCGTTTTTTGTTTTTTTGATTAATTTGTTGAGTATTTTGTTGTATTTTGAATACTTGTTTTTTAACTTAGTATTAAAGGGTTGTTTTTTAATTTTAGTAGCCATTTTCTCTCTTATTCGAATACTCATTACCAGACCATCAGTTATCCACGGCTTAATTTTGATATATTTCTTACTTTTTACACTTTTGCCTGGTTTAGAACTGATAGTCATGTAATGTTGTATTTTTGAGATAAACGTTTCTGTTATTTTATTTACGTCTGTTTCACTAAATATCTCTGACCACTCTTCTCCTTGCAACAATTCAGTTAATTGATCATGATTTATAATTTGTTTAACATAATCTTTAGTTTGAGTGAACAAATTTTTAACATTTTTTTAATTTTATCCTGTATTGTTACACTGAGTGAGTAGTGGTCAGTGATATTTGTTTTTATAACATGAGCGCTAGATCTTGGTAACAACGTGTCATTTACGAAAACATGGTCTATGATGGTACTAGAATTCTCTGTTACTCTGGTTGGTTCATCTATTTTTGTACTAAATTTCTTTAATGTTAAAAAATTTAAGTAATCGTTTTCATCTTTTGTTAGAGTTCTGTTGTTATTCTCATTTATATTAATGTTTATGTCTCCTATTAATAATGTCCTGTATTTATTTGTACTGTTTACAATAGGAGCTAGTTCTTCTATAAAGACACCACAATTTTCATTTGGGGATCTATATATGGCCACTATGTTTGTAGTCTTTATAGTTGAGAACTAGACAGTTAGCACCGGACATATCATGTTCAGTATACTTCATACAAGACATTATGTCATTTTTTACATAAATGATGATGCCACTATTTTGATTGATATTGTTATTTGTAACTATACTGGAATAGGAATTGATATGATAGATATCAGTTGGTAAGTCTTTGATTCTTGCTTCTGTTAGTATGATAATGTCGTAAGGAGTTCCCAGACTTTGTAAAGAAGCACATAAGTTGTCAAAATTTTTCTTTATGCTTCTTATGTTTTGATGCAATATGTTAATCTTCATTTTGTGTTTTTTATAAACTATTCCACTAAAATCCTAACAGTATATTATTATAAAGACATTGACATAAACACACATAAGTATACGTATGTATTTTATTTATATTTATTTTACTAATATACACAATATAATATAAAAATGTTTATAAGTTATTTTTGTTTACTTTATTTATATTTATTATTTATTTATTTATTTATTTGGATTGTTTGTTTTATTTTTTTTTTATTTTTTTTATTTATTTTATTAATTTTATTTATTTTATTTATATTATTTCTTTTATAATAATTATTGTATTTGTTTTATTTTATGTATTTTGTTAATTTTATTTAAAGAGTTAGTAGTGTAATTATGGTAATAAAATAATTTTAAATAAAATTAATTTAAATTTAAATTTAAGTATTAAAAATCTTATGGTAGCCATATTGGTAGGGATTTTAAACCCATTATTTTCCTGTTTTTCCTCTTGTTTGGTATCCAGTTTTTTGAGTATTTTCTTGTTTTTTCTCCTTAGATTTGTGTTTGTTCGAGTCTGACTGTGCAGAACCGTCATCATGTTTAATGGATGATTTAATTTTCTCGAGTTGTTCTATGTTCAGTATACGTTGGGATTTTGATTCATCATCTTTTTTTATGAAGATTTTTCCATTTTTCGACCAGGCATATTTATAGTTATATTCTTTTTTAAACCGTCTCGCTGCGTATAATATCATCTTATAACTTGGTCCTATATGTTCACTAATAAAAATATCTGTGTTTTCGAAGTTACTGTTTATTCTGTCTGCTGTTAAACGCTTTTCTTTTCCCAGTCTCACCCATTCTTGTTTTTCCCGTATGTTTGATAGTTTGGCTACTATAGACGGAACTCTCGATTGATTCATTGGTTTTGTTCTGTGGCAAACTTGAATGGTATGGTCATTTATATGTACTCCTAGCTCTTTTGCAATTTTGGATACTATTTTATAACAGTCTTCATTTTGAGTTATCGGCACCCCCACTATTTCCACATTTTCTTCCCTAGATTTATGTTCCAAGTTATCTAAATCATTTTTCAGTTTTCCAAAAAGTATTTCTAATTTTATTTTATCTTCTTTAAGAGTTGTTATTTCTTCTTGTAAATTTTTAATTAATTCTGAGTTATCGTTGCTATTTGTTTGACAAATTTCTATTTCCGTTTTCATGGAACTAATATCTGACTTCATTTCATTCATTGCATATTGAATGGTTTTTGTTGATTCCTTTATTTCAGCCATATCAGTAACCAATTTAGCTATTTCTTTAGATGAAGCTGGCTTACAGTCATCACAAATCCAATCTTGAATTTTTTTATTTTCCAGTATTGTTTTAAAATTTTGAATGTTTTTTACTCTAGTACATTTAACATGGAGAGTGTTAAAACAATCACTGCATGCAATTTTTTCCTCCGCATTTGCGTTAATAATATCTTTGCATTTATAACATTCCATAATGTTATTACTCGATATGTATATAATGTTTATATTATGAAAATTGACAGGTATACGATAAGAGATTATACAGAATTACCTTGCACAGTGAGTGGGGGTTTCCTAGAAGAGGGTTTTATTTACATCTGTTTCGGGTGCAACATCCAACCCTGGCTACGCATCTTAATTTATTTCGACCGTTTTAAAATCGATTTTTTTCGAAACTACAAAATTTAGTTAAAATATAACACCATATTCAATAGAGCAATATTTAATTTGTATAGATATTAATTTTCGCGTAAACATTTGTTAAAAAACAGTTAATTTAAATAAAATAATGGCAAGCTATTCTGGAACGTTGTATCTTGATCAAAGAGTAATCAACAACTGAGAGTAATTTAACTCTTGGAATGTTCTGAAATCGAAAGTTGGACATCTATATTATCGAAAAGAAACAAAATGAGTGAGGTTTAGTAGATTTTTCTGAAATAAATACGGTAGTAAAATCTAATGTTTTTGTTTACATTTTGCACTCGTTTGTTTCTGGTGTTTTTGTATTTTTGACTTCTTATTAAGATAATATCGTATATTATTGGTTTCACGACAAAGGTAATTCGTTTATACTGAAAGAAGTATGTATATCAGCATTTGTGGTATGGAATATTAGTAACTTTGTTGATAAGTTGCTCGAGTCACTTCTGTGCATTGATGCCGTGCATAATTTAAGTGAAATGTCAACATCTTCTATTCATTTGTATAATCTAGAAGACGTGCATGCTAGATTTTTGTTAATTAATAAAGGATGCATGGAGACATTGGCACAAGTTGAATCAACTTCATGCATAAATAATTACTGTTGTAAGATGTCAATGTCATTTACTCAATTTATGTTAAAAACCAAATAATCTGTCAATATATAACTGTGCAAGAGACACCTAGGAAATATAACAAGCAAATGCAATACTACACCTGGATTTGTTCCATCATTCGACATTTGTCTTCATTGATGGCTCTACATAACGTCATGCCTCAAGTTTCGTCACGTTTAACTTATCAGGGTGCCGACGGAGCCTGAACTCACTGTAACCTTTGATTAAAATTCCAAAGAATATAATGTGAAGTATTTTACTAGAGATGAGCGGTGCTCTCTTACCACCATCATGCTTGTAAGCAAAACATGTATCATTTGATACTACCGAGTTTTGAAAAACATGAATACTCCACAATATAACTGATCGAGAGACACCTAGGAAATTTAACTTGCAAAATGCAATGCTACAAATTATCTATGTTCATAAAATATTTGTAATGTCAAACTTTATGACTCACACAACTGAAGCTATGCCCACCTCAAGAAAGTCAAGTTTCATCACGGTGAAGCCTTCACGAGCATCTGTTGCAACCTTCGTGCGACTGTAGTCAAACTATTTTATTCTTAATTAGGATTTAAACTTGTATTAAAACCTTTCTTTCATTGTTAAAATTTATATTATAATAAAATTTAGTGAAATTGATTCTTTTATTTTATTCTAATTTCTCTACCACCTACACCAATTTGGGAGGTTTGTCATATAGGTGCCTGGGCACCCTAAATCTATAAGATCTGATATACCTTAGCTTGAGCTTTGTTCAGTCAAAACAAATCACTATTGTATTTCTCATTAAAGATCTGTTTATCTACAATTTCTACCCCCCCCCCTCAGGCTTTGCCTTGTGGGTTACTTGTATACTTTTGTGTTAACTTTTTTGTATTCCTTTTTTTTTTTGTATGTATACTTGTAAATAAAGGAATTGTTCAAAAACACAGACTCATGACTACTCAATTTTTTTTAATTTAAACAGACTCATGATTGATATCTGCCCTATTTTCGCTTATCATGCATACATAAAAATTGGAGGAATCGTCTCAATTTTCCTCTGAGACTTTTTTTATGTATTGCACATTTCTAACAATATAAATTATCAAATTGAAATTTTAGATGCTACTAGAATTCATAATGTTCTGCACAAAAAAGATTTAGACTGAAAAAGGATCAGTCATACCTACTGTAATCAAATGCAGATAGCTTCTGTGGATACAGTAATTGTCATTTTGTAGTTTGTGATATTATAACCCTCTCAATAATTGAAGTCTTTATAAATAAAACCTGGCAAAGAGGAAGGTGCCATGAACTATAAATGTGAATTACATTAGAAGTCATATCTCAAGTTTCATTAAATTGCTGTACCCGCAAATAGAAACACGGTATTCTATACCTAAAATAATAAAATATGCCCGTTTAGAGCCTTGTAGCTCATCAGTTGATAACCCTGCGGGAACCACTACGGGTGGTAGTAGCAACCGTTACGCTCAAATTGTATTCAAAAATTGGCGATAATATATTAAACTAATCTTCTATCAACTGAGAGCGTAACCTGGGATGGTGTCAAAGGTCAGTGTAAAGACTATCGCCTTAACAACCTCGGCCACGGAGCAGTATTCTATTACACTTTTACACAATATTCAATCTGTAGTCTTTTTGCTGGTTAAGTTTAAATTGCATCAGCTATTTGAGGTAATGAGGTTTTACAAGAAAATTCATTCCTATATCCTGAGAAGTCTGGGAACCACACATGTGATGCCTCTCTCGATTCAAAAAACAAGAAAACTATTTTTTAAACAACAAATAATTATCACAATTTGTATGCTGTCTGCTTGACACTGATGGACACCTCAGTCAGGTATGTGTTTGACTGAACAAAGCTCAAGCTAAGGTATATCAGATCTTATAGATTTAGGTGGCCCAGGCACCTATATGACAACCTCCCAATTGGTGTAGGTGGTAGAGAAATTAGAATAAAATAAAAAATCAATTTCACTAAATTTTATTAATATAAAATTTTAACAATGAAAGAAAGGTTTAATACAAGTTTAAATCCTAATTAAGAATAAAATAGTTTTGACTACAGTCGCACGAAGGTTGCAACAGATGCTCGTGAAGGCTTCACCGTGATGAAACTTGACTTTCTTGAGGTGGGCATAGCTTCGCAGTTGTTGTGAGTCATAAAGTTTGACATTACAATATCATTTTATGAACATAGATAATTTGTAGCATTGCATTTTGCAAGTTAAATTCCTAGGTGTCTCTCGATCAGTTATATTGTGGAGTATTCATGTTTTTCAAAACTCGGTAGTATCAAATGATACATGTTTTGCTTACCAAGCATGATGGGTGTAAGAGAGCACCGCTCATCTCTAGTAAATACTTCACATTATATTTTTGGATTTTAATCAAAGGTTACAGTGAGTTCAGGCTCCGTCGGCACCTGATAAGTTAAACGTGACGAAACTTGAGGCATGACGTTATGTAGAGCCATCAATGAAGACAATGTCGAATGATGGAACAAATCCCAGGTGTAGTATTGCTTTGCTTGTTATATTTCCTAGTGTCTCTTGCACAGTTATATATTGACAGATTATTTGGTTTAACATAAATTGAGTAAATGACATTGACATCTTACAACAGTAATTATTTATGCATGAAGTTGATTCAACTTGTGCCAATGTCTCCATGCATCCTTTATTAATTAACAAAAATCTAGCATGCACGTCTTCTAGATTATACAATGAATAGAAGATGTTGACATTTCACTTAAATTATGCACGGCATCAATGCACAGAAGTGACTCGAGCAACTTATCAACAAAGTTACTAATATTCCATACACAAATGCTGATATACATACTTCTTTCAGTATAAACGAATTACCTTTGTCGTTGAAACCAATAATATACGATATTTATCTTTAATAAGAAGTCAAAATAGTACAAAAACACCAGAAACAACGAGTGCAAAATGTAAACAAAACATTAGATTTTACTACCGTATTTATTTCAGAAAAATCTACTAAACCTCACTCATTTTGTTTCTTTTCGATAATATAGATGTCCAACTTTCGATTTCAGAACATTCCAAGAGTTAAAATAATATGAATCATAAAAAAGTCAAAAAACGGAGAGTCCAAAATGCCAAAAAAAGGTCACATTTCACTACCGTATTTTATTCGGAAAATCGAACAAACCACACTTGTTTTCTTTCCTAACGTAAATATAGATGTCCAACTTTCGATTTCATAACATTTCAAGAGTTAAATACAATAAATTATATTAAAAAACACCTCTTAAAAATTTTGTCCTATGCTAATACATGGGGAAAATCTTTTGTTTGGAAAATGGTTCTTATCAGTAGGTTACACCAAACCGTACTGTGGTTATCTCTAGGTTACCCTTGTCCAGCTGTGGATTGAGACATTACCAAAGTTGTTTTTTGAATGACTTTTAGTTGTTACTTAATTCCCTATGTTCTTAACTCGAAGGACCACTTGTTTCGTATCTTCTTTAGCATTAAGCTTTATAGTAGCAAAGTAATAAAGCTTTGTCTTTTATATCATCTATTTTTCAATATTATAAAACTATAATGACACGTCACATCAAAACATATAAATTAAATAAATCATTCACAACAATATATAAGAATAAAGAATTCGCCAAGTTTCATCGTACTATCAGCATTAGTTCAATTTTTAAAAAATAAAGTGTATACGCTTTTTTAAATATCTTTAATAATCGAAAAATTACCTTAATATTACCTAATTGATTTAAAATTAAGCACTAGTGTGTCCTTTATATGTAATAAATAAATATACAAAGTTTCATTTTTATATTAGGAGTATACGCTACGGTTTATGTTAAAATCATTTGTGTTAAGTAGCATTGAGCGAGGTCAGTTCCTGGATGGGTGATCGATTTTTATTAACTATTGTTTTTGCTGTTTAATGAGTGAAGCTAGTTTGAAGGTGTACAGCAAAATAAACTAGGCGATTTTTATATTTTGAGGACAATTAATAGTTATTTATGCACCAAGGGAGTAAAGAATGTCATTATTCCCCTGAGCATTATGTTGGTTCCTAAGGTGAAAGCCGAGGGAACCAAAGGATTTAAATCCTGAGGCGAAGCCGAGGGATTTAGTTGTTTAACTCCTGAGGCGAAGCCGAGGGAGTTATAGCTATTTACTCCCGAGGCGAAGCCGAGGGAGGAAATTATTGCGAGGGAATAATGGCATTTTACTCCCAAGGTGCATACAAGATTTTATCTCCAGACTTCGACATTGAAAATAAAGTAAGAATGTCTTTTTTCATTTCTTTTTTCAAGATTTTTTAACTGAAAATTATCTTATCTTTATTATAAGAAACTCGTCGTTTGGTGAATTATGCAAAAAGTCTTCAACTTGGTTCTTAGTAAAAACATTCGCTTTCTTTGCAACATAACCTTCGTTTTTTTCTTTTTAATAATGCTATTAGTGATGCATAGCTTTTGATATTAAAATTTTCTCTAACAAGCAAAAATGAGTTGATCATTGAATGCAGGGACCGCAGACTTGACGCCTGTTTTGTTTTTCATTCATTATTAAAATAAACAAGCAATGCATTTTCACTTACTTGTTGTAAATTATGATCATGACACCAACTTTTAAAATTGTTACATGCTTTGTCATATAACTTCGTAGGTAACAAGTTTTCTTTTACTAAGTTCGCTTCAATAGCAATGTCAGGAGGTGTATTGTTAAAAAGTTCGTCAATATCGCACACAATATTATCTGACATAATTGAAATATTAGAGTAGAATATTAGAGCAGTTATAAGTAATATTTTAATCTAATTATTAAAGTTTAAGACTGGTTAAACAGTTAAAGCTAAGGTTTTAAACTAAAAAAACTTTGATTTAATGATATTTTGTCAAAAAAAAAACAATGAGTATGCAAATCTTAAAATTATTTTAAAAAATCAGGATAGCCAACTTAATGTTTTTTTACTTTTAAATAAAGAACTAGTTTTTATTTTTTAAATTATTTATTCTTATATTATTATTAGTATTAACTAGTTCTACTTAAAATGATTGTTAATGTTATATTATTTTTTAATACATCTTATTCTTGTATATCTTCTTGTTTATAGGTATCTTAGTTTTCAAATAAAAATAATTATATACTATTCAGTTTGTCGATTATTAAGTTAAGTTGGCAACTATTACTTTTTACTCCCAAGGGAGTGAAAAGTGATTCTTTACTCTCTTAAATCTAGTCATTAAATTTCGTATTATATACCGTCTGGAGATAAAAGGAGTTTTATGCAGTAAGGATTAGCTTAGCAAACCTGGTTTATTTAGGAAAAGATTTAGATTTCCTCGTAAACGATTTTAAAGGACAAAGGGCGTTTTTAAATGTTAAGTTTCAAATGGTTAACTCGAAAAATAGTGCTGGAATTTTCTTCAAATTTAGCTAGAGCTATTCACTTTACTCTTTTATCCTTGTATACCAATCCTAATTCAAAGCAGTCATCATTGTGCTGGCGTGAGCATTTCCCTTGTGAACAATTATTTTAAGATTTTACAATCAGTCTTCGTTCCAATAGTAAAATAACAGTTAAGAATAACGTTTTAAAATGCAGCTAAGAGTTTACATAATATAGCCCAAGAGCCACCACTACAAAATTTGACTCGTTTTGTATTACTTAAAACCAAAGTTTTTCTGAAAATATACCTTAAATTATAAAGGAAAAGCATGGTCTGCCTATCCAGAGTAGAGCCCTTCCTTCATATGAATGCGCTCGCTAAAAATATTAGAAAACAGCACAAATTCCAGTTTTCTTACAATAAGTGGTAGATCGTGCGCAAAACCATAAAGAGCTCATTTTTTAAAGCTGATAAAATTTTCTATAAACCAGTGTTTTTTCGTTAACATCGGATAACTACTAAATAAATAAATAAATAATTTATTTTCTAACTAATTTGGCAGTTTTACAATAAAGTTTTATCTTTTGACTATAATATATTATAATAACTTATTTGAGTAAATTAATATTCATAGATCAAAGTAAAATATTTTACCATTTTTTTTTTTTTTTTTACAATAATTTTTAATTTATATAAATATTACATTTTTGACAGAGGTGAGTGCCCCCAAAAAGCATAAGGCTTGAACTAGGGGGCGGCCGCTATGTATATGACATTTTATATATAGTTTCAGTACCATGCATTTTTATACAATTATATTTTTCTTTAAGAAAGTAGTTTATTTTTTTAATTGAAGTTCGTTTATTTTTCAATGTTTTATAAATGAATAAAGTTAAACTAAAAGATTAGATAGTAAATAAGATATTGCAATATGTCATGTATAAATAATAGCCAGTTATTCTAGATTTGATAATCTATATTATTTAATAATAGGCATATTTTATTAATTCTTACTCTCATTTAAACCTAAGCTACTATGACTAATATTTATGCATATACCTACGTACATACACATACATATTCATCTATACACGTACATACATATACATCTATACATATACATGCATATACACACACATATACATATACATACACATACATACATATTTAAATTGCATAATAAAAGGTTATAATGTAGAGTAATCCTATAATTGTAAACTATTAATTACACATTTAACTCATTTAACTGAATCAATATAATATGTTTTTAGGCTATTATTAATTTTAAATATATAAACATGCATATGATCATAACAATGATATTTAAATTAATTCTGATTTAAGATATAAATTAATAACATAATTAAAACAACACCTAAAACTAACAAATAATAAACTTATAATAAATAAATAACTTTATTAAACTAAAAAAATAATTTACTAACTAATTAATGAAATACTATTAATAGTAATAATGTAATGCTGACTATTTTTTTTACTAATAAATAAACTATAAAAAATCAAAATTATAACACATTAATAAATATTTATCTTTAATTTATTCAATACTGTCAGTCCTAATGAGGACTAATAGTATTTTTTGTCTAATTAGTATTCACTATCTAAAGTTTGTTTAATGGCAAAAAAAAATGCACAAAAAGCCATTATTTTTTTAAAGAAATTTGTTGACTTTGCTTAAATTAAGAGTTTTTTGGTATTTTTGAAACAGCCATAACTTTGGTTGTCCGATTTTGATGATTGAACACTCATTTATAGAAAATTTATCAGCTTTAATAATATAGAGTGTCTCAACCCTAAATGCAGCTAAGTCGTAACACTTGAGTAGCAAGAGCGGATGAAACGCCCGGAACTTAAGGCGATCCTGCAAAGAGGGGGGGGGGGGTGTAAAAATCACTTAAATGGAAATATCTCCGGTTCTCGGCAAAATATCAAAATTCTAAGACGGTACTTCACTTCTAATTTTTATTCTGCACATTTTAAGACTCATTTCAACCTTTCTGGAGCAAAAAAACAGTGGTGCAATTTGAGAACTAAAATTTTTAAAGTAGTTCTCAAATTGCGCCACTGTGTTTGCTCCAGAAGGTTGAAATGAGTCTTAAAATGTGCAGAATAAAAATTAAAAGTGAAGTACCGTCTTAGAATTTTGATATTTTGCTTAGAACCAGAGATATTTCCGTTTAATTGATTTTTACCCCCACTCTTTGCGGGATCCCCTTAAGTGGCAATTGAGAGCCGCAGGCACTCCTGTTAGTATTTTTACCTACTTCAATAGAATATTGCAAGAGTACAGTACTGGCATTGAAATTGAGAAACCGCAGTGTGATCGAGATCATCATTTATCACTTTTTACAGAAAAGTAAAAAACCGTAAAGACTGTAAAACTTGTTATTTTGCAGGGATTTTAGTAACATTATTTGTGTATAAACCTTATCCAGTAATGTTCCTGGGCATCGCAGTAAATATGTCAACAATATTCATGGGCGGTAAGTTTTTAAAACATATTTTTATTGAATTTTTTAAAATTTATTACATGTTTATCTTCAAATTGTCCAGCGAACAGGTTTTTAATAGAAACAAATTAGGAACAAAGTGAAACTTTCATTGATTGGTTCAGTGATTGATTAGATTGATAAAATATAGCCACAAATCTTTTAGATTGATAAAATATAGTCACAAATCTTTTTTATCTTTTTTCACAATCCTGGTAGGGAGGATAATTTTTTTTTATCGTTTTTAACATAATTTAAGTTTACGACTAAAAAATAATTCTGGCGCGGTGGTCCGCATGTCGAGCGAATTTCCTTTGGATGCGTGTTTCCGTGTTTAACTACAATCCTGGTTGGAATGATAATTTATATAGTTTTAGCGAATTTCCTTTGAAAATTCGCCTAATGGGATAGGCGTCATGGCGGAATTCGAACCTCGGACCATGACACAAATCCGTTTCAGAGGTCCCTGATGACGAAAAAATACGTTTCGCAAAACTTTATGTATGTATTATTTATATATTATATATATATATATATATATATATATATATATATATATATATATATATATATATATATAAATATATATATATATATATATATATTTCTAGACACTTTCTTGTAAACACTCTATCTTTCGAACGGATTAATATTTTTTAACTAAACTTGGTACAAAATCAACCTTGGGGAGGACACGAACCCTATTGAAACCAGGTTTTTGTGACGCCATTAACCCGGTTTGCTGAGTCAGCGAAATTTTATAAAAATCGGCAAAATTCAGGGTTAATATTTTTTGCCGCGAAAAAGGTCAATACTTATGTTCTTTGAGACGATGAATCGAATGAAATCAGTCCAAAGTCGATACGACCACTCTAAGTGACCTAAAAATCGAAATAACCATTGTAAATTACCAAAAACCAAAATTTAGGTCGATAAAAAATAAAATTCGATTAGGGTGTCGTTTTCTATGTAATTTTGGGCGCAGAATTGAATGAAACCGGTCCGAAGTCGATACGACTACTTTAAGTTACCAAAAAGTTGAAAAAAACCAGAAAAATTATAGAAAACCAAAATTACGGTCGTTGAAAATTAAATTTCGAGTAAGGTGTCGTTTTCAATGTTTTTTGGGCCTCTGAGTTGAATGCCAGTGGTCCGGAGTCAATACGACCACTTCAACTCAGGGTACCTGGGTTCACATCCTGGAAGGGTCGATAATTTTTTATTGTTTTTTTTTTTTACTTAATATAAGTTTACAACTAGAAATTAATTCTGGCGCGGTGGTCCGCATGTCGGGCGAATTTCCTTTGGATGCGAAAACTCAAACCCAGAGTACCTGGGTTCAAATAATAGTAGGGACAATAATTTTTTATCGTTTTTTTACCTAATATAAGTTTACAACTAGAAAATAATTTTGGCGCGGTGGTCCGCATGTCGGGCGAATTTCCTTTGGATACGTGTTTCCGTGATTTTTACATTATATAAGTTTACAACTACTAAATAAATAATTCCGGCGCGGTGGTCCGCTGTCGGGTGAATTTCATTTAGAATGCGTGTTTCCGTGCTAAACAACCCATTTCTTGCTTATGCAAGAACCATGCCCATAGCGTGGTTCCGGTTCATGCTTTAGAACCTAAGCAGTTACTCAATTGTCAAGCACTGCTCGTAACTCATTATGTCTGTATTTTCCAAAGGAAATGCGCATAATTATCCAGTTGGTTGTACAAAACTATGCCTCTAAAATTAGAAGTACGCACTATTATTTGCACTAGTTTAAAGCTTAGTTACTTATCTTTAAGCTTAGTCAGTTATCTTTAAAGGTTTTAGCTCAATACTGACTGATCTGAGTCAGATTTCAACCTCTGTCTCAAATGATATAGTGTATATTTTCTTCCTTTCTCGCTTCTCTACGGCACTGATGATGGCTGTTAACAGTCGAAAGCCGGCTTTGTAAATATAGTTTTACATTTGTGGAGAGACGGTTACTTTATTTATTTAATCACTACCTCCACGGTTCAGAATACATAAATAAAAAAAAAAGTACGTATTTTAAATTTTAACTTTAAAATAATTCTGACACTGAGGTCTTCCAAGTCCAATACAATTTTTTGTTTTATGTTTTTGGTGTATAATTAAAAAATGGAGGAGTGGCGTCACAATATGATGTTTAATTTTTACGCTATTATTATACGCTATTATTTTTACGCTATAGATGAACTGTACTTCAAATTAGTTCAAATAATGCTGTTTCGTGCAGTCTATAATCTATATGGGATAATTATGCGCATTTTTTTTAAAATAATTTAAATTAAACAACAAATTGTGTCAGGTTTTAAATGCTTAGGTTTTAAAATATGTACCGAAACCCTAAGCAAAAATTGGATTGATTGACAAGAAAACGAGCATTTAAAAAAATGGTCTAGCTTGCGGACCTTCGCACACTAGAATTTTCATTTTATTAGCTAAGCTGTTACATTATTAAATGCATTAAACAATTTAATATTTATTCGTGTTATTAATTTATTATAACATAAAGTATATTGAACTTTTTACTAACTGCAGCTAATTTAGCTTCTAACTCATTTTAAATAATTTTTTCTCACTCAGATTTGGTTTAAGCATTATACATACTGATCAGCTATAAAATCCCAAATGCCTGAACTTTAGTCAAAATAATGTATACTTAAAGAAAATCTTCTTCTTCCTCATTTTTCACCAATGGTCCCATTTAGTTAAAACTGGTTCCAAACATTTTAGATAGCCGATGACCACTAGAAGACACTTCGAAGTTCGTCTTTGAGGACCTGTTTAGTTCGCAGTGGTTCGGAACCAAATTTCGTCCTCTCTGTCTGGGACAGTAATCAAGTAATGAGGGCAGATAATGAGGGTTTCTTTTCCATACTACATCCCCACTCTCAAACACTACCGAACCTAGTGTATATATATATATATATATATATATAATATATATATATATATATATATATATTATATCAATAATGGTCAGCTCAAAGCTAGAGGCTAGAGGGTGCTGGAGAAGTAGTGAAGGACTTATGCTCCTAAAAGTATTATTTTATATTTTGTTGACTTTAACATTTGCTTTTAACATTTCAGGAGGTTTGTGGGCTGTTGAAGGTATTTATTGGCTACTAAAGATATTTGTAACGAAAATTCCGTTTGTAATGCTAGTGATAACTCATCACCTCGTTATGGGACATGGTCTTCCTATCACACATCCCAATGTTTACTTACCTGTAGTATTCTCTGTTTTAACCAATCTACTGTTGGTGTTCTTAATTTTTATCAAACTTAAAATAAATAACTATCAGTTTTGAGACTTCGTTTAGCGGTAAGAGAGGTATTTTTTTAATTAAAAAAAATCTAATTTCGTTAGTGAAATCGAGTAGATCTCTGATCAGGTTTGTTACAAGTTGATGTGATCGCGTGTAGGCTTTACAAGCATAGTAGGATCTTTTTAAACTCGTTATTAAAATTGGTAAAAACAAAAAGATCAGGTACGTTTTACCTCAAAACTATTTCTCATCACTTCGGATTCGCTACGCTCCTCCTCCCTACTTCGCTTTGCTGTTGCTCAGAGTATAAAAATTACCAAATATATACTGCAACACGTCTTCGGACTCGATTCGTTTTTCCTCGGATCAAATTCATTCGTTTCATTCCCAGCGTTCATCCATCCAAGGAATGACCATGCTTAATGCAGCTTAACTTTTATAATCTAGCAAGAACCGTAGGTATACTTGTCTTATTACGTAAAGAGATGTACTCAATCGAATTATTTAATTTTTGTTTTGTTTGTCATAAAACGAAACTAGGTATACTTATTTCTTACGTAAAGGTATACACTTTAACCAAATTTCAACTTAACTGGATTATTTTCCGATGTTTTACAATTTATTAAAAACGTATACAAGGTCATTCGATAACAATTGAACTAATGCTGATAATGAGATTAAATTTGGCACATATTTTAGGCTTTTACATTTACATAGTTACATGCGTGCCGAATTAGATTGAATTAGATCGCATTATTTTTCCGCGCTTTATGGTTTTTCGAGCCAACGACTCTGAGCTGTTACTGCGATAACCTTGAGTAGTGGAAATCATGTTGCATTTACAAGGAAAGCCACTGTGGTGCAAATGATTAATGAACAGTAATTTTTGCATTTAATAAAGTCTGTCGGCAAGCAGGTTCGATTCTTGCAGACCGGGATAACTTTTTATTCAACACAGCTGAATATCAGATTAATTTATGTAAAAAATTATATGAAGAAAACAGAACAGTGGAATCAACCAACAATAATTAAGAACAAATTGTTTATCCTCTATTATCGATACATTTATATAAAATATAGAGATAAAATTCATAGATATATTCAGTAGTAATAAAACTCGTTAAAGAAATTATAAATTAAAAGAAATAAAACCTATAAAGTATTCTTGTCATTTTGCGTAAATTATCTTAAATTAAGTATGGCTGGGGAACAGGGTGATAAAGGAATTACTAAGTTCCTCAATTCTTCCAAAAGACCTAGAAACGAAGAAGAAAATTTAAAAATAGCTGATTTAACCTTAAATCAAGTGCTAGACGCTATGTGGCGCTGTTAGATAAGAAAAAAGTAACAACAGTAGCGGATCTGGAACCTATCAATGAAAGAATTAATTTCAAAAGAAGAAGATTTTCTTCTTACCTTGGAAGAAGAAAATAAGAAATTAAAAAACACTATTGATGTTATGAATTTAAGACTCGATAAAGCAGAAAATGATAATTATGAACTAAGAAATAACTATGAATAACTTCGTAATGATTATACTGAAAACAACATGATAGTCAGTGGACTAAATATAAAAAAAGAAGATAAAGAACACAATAAGAAAAAGTTTACAACATTTATGACAGATACACTTGGCATGGCAGAGGAAATAATACCTGACAATTACAAACCATTGAAAAAAAGTATATTACGAGTAACATTTAAAACTTTTGAGGATAAAATGGAAATAATTAAACAAGGGAAGAAACTAGAAGGAACCAAATTCAGTATGCTAGATGATCTCACGTTCTTGACTAGGAAAAGAAGATACTTTATGAACCAAGTTAAAAAGGAAATTATAAAAATAAGAGAGACTAAAAAGATTCCTAAGGATTATGTTAAGACTAGATTGATTAGAGATGTCCTGTATATTGAAGGACACAAATGCACTTGGTGTGAAGTTAGTGGTGGGGAGTAATGTATAGCTATTCGACTCATAAATGATTTATTACAATGTGATTTCAAACCCTTAGTGGATAATCTTCTAACACCTAAAAATAATCCTACTTCAGAATAGCAATTAATAAACAATAATAAAAATATTAAAGAAAAACGCAAATTTAAATGCAATATCCTAACTTACAACTTTCGTACTTTACAAAACAATGTCAAATTAAATGAACTGATGCACGAATTAGAAAGAGTTAACTGGTCTATTGTTGGACTATCTGAAGTGAGGCGTGATGGCGAAGGAGCTTACGATTTAAATAATGGTAATAGATTCTATTATAATGGATCTGGACAAACTGGTGGAACAGGATTTATAATCAGTAGTCAAATAAAACATCAAATAATATCATTTAAAACTTATTCCACTCGCATAGCAAAGATAATCTGGAAACCTAATGAAAATAAAAAAAGTATGGGCGATTCAAATTATTGCAGATCTATGCATCGACCAGCACTGCTTCTATCCATGAAATTGATTTATTTTATGACCATCTCTAGTTAGCACTAGATGAGGATAAATGTTCTAACATCATAATTATGGGTGACTGGAACTGTAAAGTAGGACAAAAACAAGGTGCGGAGGAAGAAGTAGGGATGTACGGATTAGGAGATAGAAACGAAAGAGGCGATAAGATGGTAGAGTTTTGTGAATCTAATAATTTATTTATCATGAACATGTTCTATAATAAACCTCTGAATTCAAGATGGACTTGGATAAGTCCTGATGGAAATACAAAGAACCAAATAGACTATTTTGTGACAAATAAAAAAGAATTATTCTTTGATGTAGATACTTTTGATAATGTAAACACAGGTAGTGTCATAGAGTTTTAAAGGCTGTAATTAATATAGATATTAAGAAACGATGGCATAGTTATCGGTCTAATAAATTAACATTAGAAGAGTTAAAGGCAAATAATTTTGAAAATATGTTATCGGAGAAGTTAGGTAAGCATAATTTACGAATAAATAATGAGTTAAATCAGGGAAACGTTAATGAATTAGAATCAAAAATTGTGATGAGTATAAAAAATGCCACTAGCAGAATATCCACTGAAAAGAAGTCTACCGAAAAAATTCCTAAAGAAATAACAAAATTGATGAGGAAAAGAAAACATAAAAAACAAAACCGAGTTTTCAGAAATTTCGAAATTAATTAGGAAAAAATTGACAGATTGGTACAGAGAAAAAGGATTGAGGCGATAGAAAATGGTTTAAGTATAAAAAAATGCATTCGACAACAAAGTTTAGGAAAGCGGAAGTTAGTTGCTATTAAAAACATGGATGGAGAAGTGGTACATAATGAAAGAGATATACTTAATACAATTAAAGAATTTTATCAAAACTTATACAGTTTACCGCACGATATATGTAAAATAAAAGATAACAAAGATCAACATGATATTAGAAATATAAAAGATATATTAATTGATGAAGTAAATGATGCAGTCAATAGTTTAAAGTGTGGAAAAGCTGAAGGTATCGATGGCATAGTTAGTGAGCAAATTAAAGCAGGAGGATATCAGTTAGCTAAGGAACTTAGTTCTTTATTTAATGGATGCTTAAGATCAGGAATACTCCAAGACTTATGGTTCAAAGCCCAACTTATTCTTTTATTTAAAAAAGGCGATAAACTAGAGATTAAAAATTATCGACCGATCAATCTTTTATCAGTTATTTACAAACTTTTTATGAAAATTGTCACTAAGAGGATCACACTGAACTTGGAATTACAATCACCACCTGATCAAACCGGATTTAAGAAAAATTTCAGCACAACAGACGCGATACTTGTTGTTCAACAACTTGTTGCAAAAGCTAAAGAGTACAATTATCCTTTAGTTTTGTTAACTATAGATTTCGAAAAAATGTTCGATAAGATATGTCATCACTCTATAGACTCATGCTTAAGAAAATGCAGCGTCGATGCAGAATACCGGACTATAATCAATAAAATTAATTTCAAGTCGGAAATTCAGATTAAAATAGGAAATAAAAAAACTATGATAACACCAGAAAGAGGTACCAGACAAGGTGATGTGCCGTCAGCGAAAATCTTTGGGATGACACTGGAAGAGGCTTTCGAGGAACTTGATTGGAACGATTATGGAATAAACATTAATGGAGAAAAACTTAACGAATTGAAATTCGCAGACGATGTAATTCTTATCGGAAAGAATAAAGAAGAAATAAAATGCATGCTGCATGAACTTATAGTTGGAGGGAGGAAGATTGGTAATTTTGTATTAAGCGATAAAGATAATTTAAATATTAATGTTGAAAAAACAAAAATTATGTATATAAATTTCAACGAGGAAGAATTGTTAATAGAAAAAAGGAAAATAGAAACAGTACAAGAGTTTATATATTTAGGCCAAATTATTGCTAAAAAAGATTGGATGAATAAAGAGGTAAAACAAAGAATTGGATTAGGATGGAAAGCATACAACTGTCCTATAAATTTGTTTAGATCAAATAATATAAAAATAGAAACTAAAGTCAAGCTATGGAATAGTGTAGTAAAGACCAGTTACAATGATAGACATTGGAAAAGAGCTAATAGGAAGGAAATGGAGATGGGCTGGCCATGTTATTAGAACTAATGATGGAAGGTGGACAAAAGAAATAATAGAATGGACTCCTTTGGAATATAGGAGAAATAAAGGTAGACCCAATAGAAGATGGGACCATGAAATGAGAATGTGTTGTGGTGGTGTTACATGGAGAAGAGTAGCCCTAGACAGAAAAGAATGGCAAAGAATGGAAAATGTTTACAAGGAAGTTTGGTTAGGAAAAGAATTTTAACAAACCCTTTTAATTATTTAAGTTGTATGATTATAGTTTAGCTTATGTTTATTAATACTTATGCATGTTTTGTTTAATTTTCTGTTAAATTTAATAATACTTTAATTTACTTCATTTTTGGTTAGTCTGCATGTTTTCTTTTTTTTTAATAGGAAATTTTCAAACTTTAAATAATTTAGTAATTATTATAAACTTAATAACATTAAAAAAATAGTAATTAAAAATATAAAAATAAATAATTGATCTAAATCAATAATATTTTTTCTATTATATGTAAAAATATATTAAATGATAAAATATACAATTAATAAAATAAAAATGAACCTGTATAATAAAACAAAAAATATAAAAATAAATTTAATTATCTAGATTAGAAATATTGCTAAAATTATTACTTTATGATTAGAAAATAATATGTTGTTTAACAAGTATAAGAAAATTAATTAAGCCGAACCAGGCTTTATGGCAACCACAGCTTAGGCTGATCAATGTTGTTACATTATATAAAATTGTAAAAATAGAATTGTAATCTAAAATGTAATTCTACATTAATAAATGGTTTATTATTATTATTATGGTTTTTCGAAATTTTTGCGGGACCATTATTGCGGTTAATGACGTCATAAAAATTTCGGATAGCAAATATAGAAGGATTTTGGTACACATTTTCAGCTCTCTTGCATAAATACACTGGAAGCTACGATGATAACAGACACAAATATACAGGTAGACAACTTTGTGATAACATATTGGGAGGTGTTATAAACACCTAAAACGGACCATTCCGGTGTTTTGTCTTCAAACAAATTACTTTTCCGATATACCTACGGGGTAAAATGTGGAAAAGTAGAAATACAAATCGTTTTAGAGCAAGGTTGGACTGTAAATTTAAGAAAATCAGACACAAAGTCAGTGGTGCTTATTTTAGATTCATCAAAAACAAAAGGAATTTATTTGTTTGTAATATAAATTATAATAATATTTAAGTATCTGACAAAAGGTACCTTTTACAAAGTAATAAAAAGAAAAGTAAATAAATCTTAACTGAAAAGGGTATCCAAAATCTAGCCATATATCCATTACAGTTGTTCCATCCATTAAAGTAAATAGTTAGATAAGCCTTATCCATCCATGAATCCGTTCCAGAGTCAATCCATAAATCACTATTTAAAATAAGTGCCAGTCCGGCTGATAACTGGAGTTTTAAAATGAATGTCTTTGAAGAATGAACGTTTTGTAAGTTTCACAGTTCACTAGATGCAAAGGAAGTTAATTTAATCACCTTTTAAATTTTAATGTTAACACTTAAAAGTATATAAAGTTAAAAAATATAATTTAGAGTGCACAAGGCCTTGTACTAATTAACCTGTCCAGTTCAGGTGAAAGAGACACACTGACTCAAAAAGGTAAACAATTTCAGTCAGGGGGAGTTTAGTTGAGAGTTTAGGTTGACCCTTGGTCAGAGATAAGGCTTGAGTTAGAGTTTTTTCTTAATTAAATTCAGTTAGATAAATAAACATTAAAAAATAAAGATAAACCTGTAAATAAAATTATAAAAAACCGAATAACATAAATAGCGAAAATTAAGGTAATTAAATGCCCCAACATACCGCCCACCAAAAATTAAGATAATTTTTTAGGAGACGAAAAGAGGTTGGGATCGTTAGTAGGTCTAGGATATAAAGGTACTATATTTCTAAGTGGCCTCAAAAAAGTGGAAGTGGGTGTTTTGATGGTCACCACTCGCACTACTGAGTCTGGCCCTGGATGTACCTTAATGATCTTAGCAGTTGGCCATTTCAAAGGATGAACATTGTCCTGCCTAAGAATAACTAAATCACCAACATTAGGAGTGTAAGCAGTGTAGTGCCACTTTTCCCGCTGTTAAAGATGGTGTAAGTAATCCTTTCTCCACACATGCCAGAAGTGCTGAAACATTTTTTGAATTATCTCCCACCTATTTAGTCTATTGTCAGTGACACTTAAAATGCCCTTTTCCAGTCGAGCTAAAGGTGCATATTCGATCAGTAAGTGACCTGGCGGAAGGTAGTTGAAATCATCAGGAAGAGAAGATGTAGGATTTAATGGTCGAGAGTTGAGAGCAGCTTCGACCTTTGCAAGAAGAGTGCTCAACTCCTCGAAGGTAAGAGGTGTTTCCCCTATAACTCGATTAAGATGATATTTGACGGATTTCACCCCTGCTTCCCATAATCCGCCAAAATGGGGAGCAGAAGGTGGGTTGAAGGTCCATTTAAACCTTTTGTTTAAAGAGTAGTCACCAATGGCTTTCTTGGTTTCATCAAGCTTTAGCCAATCCTCCATTTCTCTGATGATTCTCGCAGCACCTACAAAATTTGTTCCGCAATCTGAGAACATTTGAGCAGGTAAGCCTCTGCGGGCTATGAACCTGTCTAAGGTGGCTATGATGGCTTCTGTCGAAAGACTGGAGACAGCCTCCAAGTGAAGGGCTTTTGTTGTAAAACAAACAAAAATACAAAAATATGCTTTCACAATAACTGGTTTTCGCCGAAGAGAGTCTCTTATGAATATTGGTCCAGCGTAGTCAACCCTGACGTTATAATAAGCCTTTCCTTCTGCAAACCTAGAAGATGGTAGATCACCCATTAGAGGTGGAAAGGTATTACCTTTCAGTCTGTAACAGATGTCACACTGAAACAATCTAGATTTTATTATGCGTCTCTCAGAAATCATCCAGAATCGTTGTCGTAAATGAGATGATAAAAGATGAAGTCCAGCATGGAGTAATTCTACATGATGGTAATCGATAAGAAGTTTAGTGAAATGACAGTATGTCAGTAAAAGCAAAGGATGCTTAAGGTGCATTCGCGACGCTCGAGCGCTCGGGTGAGTGTGTTCAGTGGTGGAGGGGGATGGTGGGGACAAAAATTCCCCCACCACCGTACTGACCACACTTGGTCTTGCGAACGCGTTTTTTTCAGGCTTGTGTGTACAGTTGTTAGGATATGTTACTGTTGTTGTCATTTTTTCAAAAATTCAATCATTTAATTAAAAGTAAAACGTATAACTTCAAGAGAAACAGCACAAAACAGTAGAAACACAACACAGAAACAGCACAGCACAGTACATGTGAATATGATGGAGACATAAAATTTTGTATTTCCCCCTAAGAAGGTTTCAATTGAATAGGAGTGGGGAGAAGTGATCGAACTGAACCTGCCGAAAGCACGGTTAGTAGGATCAGTCCCACCACTACTATCCTGGCTTCCCGCTTTTTTTGGCTCCTCCCCCTGGCAACGCCTCTGAGCACAATCATGGTAACTAGAATACACCTCTTGTTCAGAACGCTCTGAACGCTCGAGCGTCGCGAATGCACCCTTAGTATCAAAGGCTAAGTCTGCATTTCTTAGGCGACCGCCCACCCTCAACAACCTATCTCTATCTATAAAAGGATTTAACCTAACAAGTGTTTTAGATAATAAGTGTTGGAGGAAATGAGATTAATTTCATCCTTAAAATAAAATTGTTGAACTATCTTGATCCATCTAAGTTCAGCAAGGTTAATTTCCCCTGGTTCAATAAGGTATTTTGTATGAACATCACTTCGTTTCCTAATTCTGGGAGTGAATCTTAAAACATAGACCATGATTTTAAGAATTTTAAAGTATGAAGGGAATTCTTCCATTCGTTTGATCAAATAGTCGTCTCGTTTGGTTGACACCAAGACCATATCATTATGTTTAAGATCAGGTAATTCAATCTCACTGAGATTAGTTGAAGTATGGTTGGGCCACTCGGTTGAAGGTGCTTGCTACCAGAGTGGTTCGTCCCACCAAAGATTATAATTTAGAAAGTTACGTGGTTGGACGCCACGTGAAGCACAGTCTACAGGATTGTCCTGTGAGCTGATATGCATCCAGTTAACATTAGGAGTTTTATCCTTAATCTGGATAATGCGGTTTGCTACAAAGATTTGAAGTTTAAAAGGAGGCGTTTTTAACCAACCTAAAACTATCATAGAGTCAGTAAAGAAAAAAGTTTCAGCTATATCAAATTTCGACAGAAAAAGGTTTAATGATTCGTAGATTTTAGATAGTAGTAATGCACCGCATAGCTCGAGCCTAGGAACCGTCATAGTTTTGACAGGTGCCAACTTCGTCTTTGCCTTCAACAGAAAGAGTTTGGTTTCTAGCTGAGATGTGGTGACTCGAAGATAAACTGCTCCTGCATAGCCTCGTTCCGAAGCATCGCAGAACCCTACAACAGAGATAACATTATCTAAAATAGGTATATGTCGAGGAATTTGAAGTTCACTGAGGCATGGTAGTTGTGTGACAAACTCGGACCGAGTGTAAGAATACAATCTGGAATAGTTTGGTCCCAGTCTAGTCCAGCTTTCCAAAGAAGTAGTAAAATAAATTTAGCCTGAAATATTACGGGAGACAAGTACCCTAAAGAGTCGTAAATGCGGGCGATGGTGCTAAGTACAGCTCGTTTAGTTGTCCCCTGAGTTAGGTCTTTGATGCAATAACCAAAAGAGTCAGACTGTGGGTCCCAGTGCATTCCAAGGATTTTAATAAATGAATAATCTGAGGAACCAAAACTGACCAACTGTTCTCTATCTTCAGGTGGTATATCTTGGAGAAGTTCCACACAGTTGCTCGACTATTTTCGCAACCTAAATCCTCCTTTAGATAAAATAGTTTGAATATCGCGTTGAAGTGACTGAGCCTCTTTTACCGACACTGTTCCACTAGCCACATCATCCAAGTACGTGTCTTCACATAATACTCTAGCTGCTTCTGGATAGGGGCCGCCTTCATCCTTAGCAAGCTGTCTAGTTACTCTAATGGCTTGATAAGGTGAAGGTACCAAACCATAGGTAACAGTACAAAGTTCGTACTCCTTGATTTCTTCTTTAGGATCAGCACGCCCAAAGAATGTGTTGATATACTCGATCTTCTTCATAACTTCAATTTGCCGATACATTTTTTCCATATCCGCTGTAAAGACAACTGCATGTTGACGAAATAGGTACCAGTCATGAGTGTGTCGTTTAAAGAACCAAATGGTGTTTTCATCGAACCATCAAATACTACACGTAGTTTTGTAGTAGAACTGTCTTCTTTAAACACACAGTGATGTGGTATAAGAAATTCACCAGGTACTTCAGTTAAAACCATGTGCCCTAGACTTATATAATCATTAATAAATTTACTATACTCACCCTTAAGAGTAGAATTTTTATTTAACTTATTTCTAAAGATAAGAATCGTTTTAAGGCTAAGTTTTAGTAGAACCGAAAATGGTCTTTTGTCTTTAAAAGGAAGAGCGACTACATAACGACCATCATCACGTCTAAAGTGTGTTTGTTGGAAGTGCTCCTCACATAGTCGTTCTTCTGGATTTTCTAATTTAGTATTAATTGGCTCTTCTATTAGCCAAAATTTTTTAACTAAATTATCTAGAGAAGTAGGTTTAGGTTGAGTTGTGAGCAAAGTCACAGGCATGGCAGCATGAGCTGAAGTTGAAGGTTTATTATAAGTACCTGTAATGACTTAGCCAAAAACTGTTTTATTTTTGAGAGCTGTGGTCCAAAGGGTAAATAAATAAAAACTACGTTCTTAGTGGAGACGTTTCGACCCACTGGTCATAATCATTCATCTGTAATATATTAAAAATAACATCCAATAAATTTATAGAAAAAGTAATAAATAAGAATACAACATCTACAGAAATAAGTTAAAAATAAGTACTTACAGTTAAAACATAAAGTAAAAGATGGTAAGATTCATAATCACCCCTAAGGGGAAAAGTCAAGAAAATCAAAAGGTATCACCTCATCATCCAAGTCAAGCAAAGAAACTACAAAAACAGAAAAATAAAGGGGAAAATAAAGGTCAAGCAACAGAAGTAAAAAACAGTAAGAGTAAGAAAATTCAAAAGAAAATAACAAACCTGATAAAATATATACAGGGAAAAGCAAGTAGTAAAAGCAGAAAAAGTGAACAAATAAGTAGGTACGCAGGCAAAAAGGAGCAAAAACTAAGCAAAGGTAAAAAAATGATAAATAAATTTATAAAATTTAAATTGATAACAGGGCTGAAAGATAACATGCAGAAGAGCGAAAAGACATAAGAGCAAATAACTGTATGAGCAACAGAAGGTGCAAAAAGAGAAATAAGAAGAAGAAGAGAGAATTAAGTTGTGGGCTGCCTTCTAGGATGAGATGTAAAATTAAGGTATATACCCGCATAAAATTTATTAAGTAGTCTAGTATCAGTTTTTTTATTAACAGTGTTTTCTCTGTTTATGGATATATGGAGGGCTTCTAGAGTCTTCCTTTTAAAGATGTTTGTTTCCTTATCTAGAATTTTAATACCTTCAAAATTAAAAACATGTGAGAATTTGGTAGCATGTTCAGATAGTGCAGTGCCATATGATCCATTATTCACGTTATCTTCATGTTGTTTAATTCTCTCACTTAGAAGTAGACCACTTTCACCTATGTAGGTTTTATGGCAATCTAAACAAGCTACCTGATACACAGTACCAACTTGATCTACTGTTGCTATAGTGTCTTTGAGGTTGCTATATACCAAATCTGCTTTATTAGCCGGTTTGTGTCCTAAAGCAATGTCACTGCAATCAAAACGTGGAAGTAATTTTTGGATATTTTCTGACAAGCCTTTAATGCCCATAAAATTTTTTAGGTATTGTTCTGGGTTGATCTGAGATGCTGTCACTAATTCTGTTATATTCCTAGATGGATTGATACCAGAGTTTGTTTATTATAGATTTCGGGTAGAAATTATCTCTAAGTTTGGTATAAATAATCCTGCGAATTTCATTCCAAAATTTCTTATCAGTGAGACTGATGGCACGGTTAATTATATTCTTGGCAGTGTTCATTTTTTGATGGTGCGAGGGTGATTAGATCTGAAGTTAAGAAACCTGTTGCTCTTAAGTTCTTTGGTATACCATTTTGTAGTAAGAGTGCCATTTTCTTCTCTACATATAGTCATATCTAAATAGTTAAGTTTACCATCACATTCAATTTCACTGGTAAATTTTATGCGGGGATGAAAACTGCATAAGTCGTTCTTAAAAGGTTCAATCAGGTCTTTTTGGAGTATAATAAATAAATCGTCAATGTACTTGACTATAAGTTTAGGTCTGACGTTAGATTTGGTTTTGAGTAGATGATTAAGTACTATACCAGCTACATTGACAGACAAACTAGATCCCATAGGAACACCAAAAAGAATTTCAAATGTTACACCGTCAAATTGAAAATAACCATTGTCGAGACATAGTTGGATACACTCTAGGAATAATTGTTTGTCTTTGACCTTTGTATGGGGTTCGATCTTATCCCACTCATTAGAAATAATTCCATAAAAAACATCAAGAGGAATGTTGGTGAATAATGAGGTGACATCTAATGAGAACATAACTTCATCCTTTTCTATTACAACATTGGTAAGTTTTTGTTTAAGTTCAAAAGCATTTTTAACATCATACTCATTGTTGTTATTAAGGTAATCTAAGGAATGATTTAAAAACTTCGAAAGCTTTTCTAAAGGAGAATTTATTTGCTAACGATTGGTCTAAGTGGGTTACCGTTTTTATGGTTCTTAACCAGGCCATAAATCCTAGGGGGATAACTATGTTTATTATTGAGAGAGGTTCTCTCAAATTCTGTTATAAAGCCTTTATCCAATAGTTTATTAAGAATCTTTCTTTGTTTGTAAATCAATCCTTTAGTTGGATCATTATTACAAATGGAATAGGTCATAGAATCACTTAACAAATCAATCATTTTCTCAATATACATGGATTTAGTAAGCACTATGGTAACATTGGTCTTATCAGATTTGGTTACAATTAAATCAGGATTGTCTTTAAGGAATTTCTTAGTAACATTGAGATCAATATTTATTTGTTTTTCTAAGGTACCAATGCACTATCTGAACATGCTACCAAATTCTCACATGTTTTTAATTTTGAAGGTATTAAAATTCTAGATAAGGAAACAAACATCTTTAAAAGGAAGACTCTAGAAGCCCTCCATATATCCATAAACAGAGAAAACACTGTTAATAAAAAAACTGATACTAGACTACTTAATAAATTTTATGCGGGTATATACCTTAATTTTACATCTCATCCTAGAAGGCAGCCCACAACTTAATTCTCTCTTCTTCTTCTTATTTCTCTTTTTGCACCTTCTGTTGCTCATACAGTTATTTGCTCTTATGTCTTTTCGCTCTTCTGCATGTTATCTTTCAGCCCTGTTATCAATTTAAATTTTATAAATTTATTTACCCTTTGGACCACAGCTCTCAAAAATAAAACAGTTTTTGGCTAAGTCATTACAGGTACTTATAATAAACCTTCAACTTCAGCTCATGCTGCCATGCCTGTGACTTTGCTCACAACTCAACCTAAACCTACTTCTCTAGATAATTTAGTTAAAAAATTTTGGCTAATAGAAGAGCCAATTAATACTAAATTAGAAAATCCAGAAGAACGACTATGTGAGGAGCACTTCCAACAAACACACTTTAGACGTGATGATGGTCGTTATGTAGTCGCTCTTCCTTTTAAAGACAAAAGACCATTTTTCGGTTCTACTAAAAACTTAGCCTTAAAACGATTCTTATCTTTAGAAAATAAGTTAAATAAAAATTCTACTCTTAAGGGTGAGTATAGTAAATTTATTAATGATTATATAAGTCTAGGGCACATGGTTTTAACTGAAGTACCTGGTGAATTTCTTATACCACATCACTGTGTGTTTAAAGAAGACAGTCTACTACAAAACTACGTGTAGTATTGATGGTTCGATGAAAACACCATTTTGTTCTTTAAAACGACACACTCATGACTGGTACTATTTCGTCAACATGCAGTTGTCTTTACAGCGGATATGGAAAAAATGTATCGGCAAATTGAAGTTACTGAAGAAGATCGAGTATATCAACACATTCTTTGGCGTGCTGATCCTAAAGAAGAAATCAAGGAGTACGAACTTTCCTAGAAGGCAGCCCACAACTTAATTCTCTCTTCTTCTTCTTCTTATTTCTCTTTTTGCACCTTCTGTTGCTCATACAGTTATTTGCTCTTATGTCTTTTCGCTCCTCTGCATGTTATCTTTCAGCCCTGTTATCAATTTAAATTTTATAAATTTATTTATCATTTTTTTACCTTTGCTTAGTTTTTGCTCCTTTTTGCCTGCGTACCTACTTATTTGTTCACTTTTTCTGCTTTTACTACTTGCTTTTCCCTGTATATATTTTATCAGGTTTGTTATTTTCTTTTGAATTTTCTTACTCTTACTGTTTTTTACTTCTGTTGCTTGACCTTTATTCCCTTTATTTTTCTGTTTTGTAGTTTCTTTGCTTTGACTTGGATGATGAGGTGATACCTTTTGATTTTCTTGACTTTCCCCTTAGGGGTGATTATGAATCTTACCATCTTTTACTTTATGTTTTAACTGTAAGTACTTATTTTTAACTTATTTCTGTAGATGTTGTATTCTATTTATTACTTTTCTATAAATTTATTGGATGTTATTTTTATATATTACAGATGAATGATTATGACAGTAGGGTCGAAACGTCTCCACTAAGAACGTAGTTTTTATTTATTTACCCTTTGGACCACAGCTCTCAAACCTATTCGACACAGGGTACAAATGTTTAGTTTTTTAGAAAACTGTTTTATTTAAAGCCATATCATCACCGTCTTAAAAGAATGGAGCTCTTTTGATAACTTTTGAATACAAATCAGCACCAAGCAAGAAGTCTATGTCCCCAGGTTCTCCAAATGTTGAATCTGCTAACCTAAAAGAACTAAATTTATTTAAAATATCTTGAGGTATAGGATAGGAAGGAAGATGACTCGTAATATCACCTGAAACAACAAGAGCTTCTGTAAAAAGACGGGGTTTGTTCTATCCTGTGGTTTGATAGTACAACCAATTTTTCCTTTGGTAGACAAAGCCTGTTGACCAACACCAACAATAGAAGACTGTGATGGTGTAAAAGAAATACCTAAAAGACGTACACAGGCTTCTGTAATAAGAAAGCATTCTGAGCCCGAGTCAAGCAAAACACGAACAGGCACAAAGCTATCATCAGCTCTCTGCGTGTGAACAATTGCAGTACCAAGTGTTACTTTCTTAGATCGAGTAATAGTGGTTGCAGAGGTTAATGTTTGACATGATTGTGAAGTTTTCTGAGTATCAGTCTGCACTGAAGAAATACCTGTACTTACATTGGAGGTATTTGAGTTTGTATCAGTCGAGTCAGTTTGAGACTGATTTCTACCAGAGCTATTTTTTATGAAAACTCTGCCTTGGCCATCATTTACGTGTAACAGTGTATTATGAAATTTATTACACCGTTTACATAGAATTTTTGTTTTACATTCACGTGTAGAGTGAGATGTATTTAGATGGTAAATACAACCTGGAAAATCTTTCAAGGAAGTTAGACGCTGTCTTGGAGTGAGATTTCTAAATTTTATGCACTGATTTAAATAGTGAGATTGCTTGCACTGGAAGCAAGAAAGTTCACTAGTATTAGATGAGTTATTACTAGCAAAGAATGTTTGTTTTGTCCTACTATTAGATGGTCGAGATGACTCAGGTTTACTATTACTAGTAAGAGAGCTGGATTTAGCAAGTTCTAAAATCCTAGACCTCTGTTGAACAAACTCAACAAGTTGTTTATAGTTAGGAAACTCAGTGTCTATGTGCTCGACTTCAAATGTTTCCCTAGTAGTCTTATCAATGCAACGAATTGCCAGAGTAAACAAAATAAATCCTAGTTCATCTCTTAAATTAAGAAGTTTGAACGCTCGAATACTATCAGCAACTACATTTAAAAAAGAACGTAAATCTTTTAAGTTTGGTTTTCCTTGGAGAGGTTTAAAATCAAAAAGTTTTTGCAAATAAAGATTAGCAAGTATTCTTTTATTATCATAGCGCTCACATAAAGATTTCCAAGCCAGTCTATAATTAGCACCTAGTATGGGAATGTTTTTAATAACTAAAGAAGGATCTTTACCAAGGTATTGATCTAAATATTGAAAAGTATTATTCTAAGGTGTGTTCTTACTTTAATATTTACGCGATAGTTTAATGATTTTGTATTAAATTCTGTGAAATAATTGTTAGTTGAAAATAAATTAGTTAAAAAAAAAGAGAAATATATATAAACACTTTATTTACAAAATATAAATATGTGAGGCTGGCCTTATAATAAGGTTTTCTTACAACACAGCGTACTTATCAATCTAAAAAGATAATTGGTCAAATTACAACTAAGGGTTCAAATTAAAAATTATGTACATAAATTTACAAAACTTTACATCTATAGATAACAGACTTGTTATTCAACTTATTGTTGTACAGTTAATTTATATGATTAAATTTTATGAATAAATATGATGATTTATTATGCCTAATGAGTCAAGAATTATGTTTTCAGACAGTACGCGGATAAAATCTTGGTCTACACCGATCTTGTCGAAGAATTGTTTTGTTCTTTCTGGTATAGCCCCCCTCGAGCCAAACCACAAACCGTACACGACATAGTTTCTGTCTCCGTGAGAAGCTCTAAAGTGTTCTTTATAATAACTAATGCTCTTTTCGTAGATACTTCTCTTTTCCTCGTGTACTTTGTCAGCTTGGTCAATGTCGTTAGTCTCGTATCTGACAGTAGGATCAATTATAAGAGCAGATTTGTTGTCGGGGTGAAAAGCTACTATGTCAGCATATCTGGAAGAACCTTCCGAATCTATTGAGTACACCTCATCATAACAAATATACTTTTTCTCCTTGAGTACTTCAGTGATCTTATGTTTAACATTGTGGTGGCGCCTAGTCACCAGAAGCATGTTTTGTGGGCACTTTCCAAGCACATGTGCTGGAGTTTCGTTCTCTCTGCCACATTTGCGACAGAGGGTCCAATAACAAAGGTAAAGTACATGTTTTTATTAAAATTTTGAAAAATATCCAGACGGCAATAAAAGGCCTTAAATATAACTTAAAATCACAATTGTTTTTATTATATTAAAATATGTTTGGTTAAAGTTTTAAAATTACTGATTACAATTAATATTAGAAGAGGAAAATCAAATGTCACTCGCTGAATTGTACTAAGTTAAGTAGTGCACCCGAAAAAATGTTTTATTAGCCGCTCGTTTTAAGCAATCGTTGTTTAACCTAGAATTTCAAGATTCGCACTTAAACCTCTATTAGATGTGACAAAACGTATTTCTAACACAAATTATTAACTTTTTATGCTAAAGTGTACAAATAAATGCATTAAACAAAATTTTGAGTACCGTAAATAGTTTGTTTATATTACTACAATGGCTGCAACCATAGGCAAATTTCAGCCAACTCCCTGGTGGAGAAAATGTGAACTACATGCCAGGTCTGACAGAATTTGTTTTTTTCCCTACTTGGTTTTTGTATTACTTTACCTTAGGGTTACTAAGCAGTATTTTGTCCATTGAAAGGGGATCTAAATCTTTTTGGGACCATTTATCTAGGACACAAAAAGATCTTTGGGACCCAGATCTATTTGGTAGGGACCCAAAAGATGTGGGTCCCTAATCTTAAAAGAATCAAGGGTTTCAAAGTATTGTGATCCCTTAAAGATTCCTTTGAGGGGTCAAAGGAAAAGCTTAATTTTCCTTTCAGTACATTTTCAATACTTTCATTTGCAAGTAAATCTAACTATGCAAGCTTGTGAGTTAATCAATACATTAATTTACATATAATGCGATTTTTATGTAAACATGTTTTATTATTGCAGGTATTATGCTATATAAATAGTTAATGATATATACTTCTTGACTTGAACTAGCTTGCATTAATTTTGTAATTAACAACATTAGTCAACCTTGATTTTTATTGCAATTGTGTGTATTGAATCTACCTTAAAAATCCTGAAAAAATAAAAATAAAATTATATGGGAACACGTAAATTAAGAAAAGAATAATTTCGCACAATTTTTAGCAGGCTCGTCTTTTAATCCAAGACTACTCCCGCCTTACCATAACAAGTGACAGTGAGTTCAAGTAACAAACAACAATGAGTACCATAACAAGGTGACAGTAAGTTCAAGACAAACAACAATGAGTCCATAACAAGTGACAAGTTCAAACAACAATGAGTACCATAACAAGTGACAGTAAGTTCAAGTGACAAACAACAATGAGTACCATAACAAGTGACAGTTTTAAGTAACAAACAACAATGAGTACCATAACAAGTGACAGTAAGTTCAAGTAACAAAAGTCAATGAGTACCATAACAAGTGACAGTGAGTTCAAGTAACAAACAACAATGATTACCATAACAAGTGACAGTAAGTTCAAGTAACAAAAGTCAATGAGTACCATAACAAGTGACAGTGAGTTCAAGTAACAAACAACAATGATTACCATAACAAGTGACAGTAAGTTCAAGTAACAAAAGTCAATGAGTACCATAACAAGTGACAGTGAGTTCAAGTGACAACAACAATGAGTACCATAACAAGTGACAGTGAGTTTAAGTAACAAACAACAATGATTACCATAACAAGTGACAGTAAGTTCAAGTAACAAAGTCAATGAGTACCATAACAAGTGACAGTGAGTTCGAGGTAACAAACAAAATGATTACCATAAACAAGTGACAGTAAGTTCAAGTAACAAAAGTCAATGAGTACCAAACAAGTGACAGTGAGTTCAAGTAACAAACAACAATGATTACCATAACAAGTGACAGTAAGTTCAAGTAACAAAAGTCAATGAGTACCATAACAAGTGACAGTGAGTTCAAGTGACAAACAACAATGAGTACCATAACAAGTGACAGTGAGTTCAAGTAACAAACACAAAATGATTACCATAACAAGTGACAGTGAGTTCGAGTAACAAACGTCAACGAGTACCATAACAAGTGACATAGTTCAAGTAACAAACAACAATGATTACCATAACAAGTGACAGTAAGTTCAAGTAACAAAAGTCAATGAGTACCATAACAAGTGACAGTGAGTTCAAGTGACAAACAACAATGAGTACCATAACAAGTGACAGTGAGTTTAAGTAACAAACAACAATGATTACCATAACAAGTGACAGTAAGTTCAAGTAACAAAAGTCAATGAGTACCATAACAAGTGACAGTGAGTTCAAGTAACAAACAACAATGATTACCATAACAAGTGACACTAAGTTCAAGTAACAAAAGTCAATGAGTACCATAATAAGTGACAGTGAGTTCAAGTAACAAACAACAATGATTACCATAACAAGTGACAGTAAGTTCAAGTAACAAAAGTCAATGAGTACCATAACAAGTGACAGTGAGTTTAAGTAACAAACAACAATGATTACCATAACAAGTGACAGTAAGTTCAAGTAACAAAAGTCAATGAGTACCATAACAAGTGACAGTGAGTTCAAGTAACAAACAACAATGATTACCATAACAAGTGACAGTAAGTTCAAGTAACAAAAGTCAATGAGTACATAACAAGTGACAGTGAGTTCAAGTAACAAACAACAATGATTACCATAAACAAGTGACAGTAAGTTCAAGTAACAAAAGTCAATGAGTACCATAACAAGTGACAGTGAGTTCAAGTACAACACCATAACAAGTGACAGTGAGTTCAAGTACAAACACAATGATTACCATAACAAGTGACAGTAAGTTCAAGTAACAAAAGTCAATGAGTACCATAACAAGTGACAGTGAGTTCAAGTAACAAACAACAATGATTACCATAACAATGACAGTAAGTTCAGTAACAAAAGTATGAGTACCATAAACAAGTGACAGCGAGTTAGTAACAAACAACAATGATTACCATAACAAGTGACAGTAAGTTCAAGTAAACAAAAGTCATGAGTACCATAACAAGTGACAGTGAGTTAAGTAACAAACAACAATGATTACCATAACAAGTGACAGTAAGTTCAAGTAACAAAAGTCAATGAGTACCATAACAAGTGACAGTGAGTTCAAGTAACAAACAACAATGATTACCATAACAAGTGACAGTAAGTTCAAGTAACAAAAGTCAATGAGTACCATAACAAGTGACAGTGAGTTCAAGTAACAAACAACAATGATTACCATAACAAGTGACAGTAAGTTCAAGTAACAAAAGTCAATGAGTACCATAACAAGTGACAGTAAGTTCAAGTAACAAACAACAATGATTACCATAACAAGTGACAGGTAGTCAACAAAAGTCAATGAGTAACAAGTGACAGTGAGTTCAAGTAACAAGTAACAAACGTAAGTTCAAGTAACAAAAGTCAAGAGTACCATAACAAGTGACAGTGAGTTCAAGTAACAAACGTCAACGAGTACCATAACAAGTGACAGGTAAGTTCAAGTGACAAAAAACAATGATTACCATAACAAGTGACAGTAAGTTCAAGTAACAAAAGTCAATGAGTACCATAACAAGTGACAGTGAGTTCAAGTAACAAACAACAATGATTTACCATAACAAGTGACAGTAAGTTCAAAGTAAACAAAAACAATGATTACCATAACAAGTGACAGTAAGTTCAAGTAACAAAAGTCAATGAGTACCATAACAAGTGACAGTAAGTTCACAGTAACAAACAACAATGATTACCATAACAGTGACAGTAAGTTCAAAACAAAAGTCAATGAGTACCATAACAAGTGACAGTGAGTTCAAGTAACAAACAACAATGTAACAAGTGACAGGTAAGTTCAAGTAACAAAAGTCAATGAGTACCATAACAAGTGACAGTGAGTTCAAGTGACAAACAAACAATGATTACCAAACAAGTGACAGTGAGTTTACAGTAACAAACAACAATGTTACATAACAAGTGACAGTAAGTTCAAGTAACAAAAGTCATGAGTACCATAACAAGTGACAGTAAGTTCAAGTAACAAACAACAATGATTACCATAACAAGTGACAGTAAGTTCAAGTAACAAAAGTCAATGAGGTACCATAACAAGTGACAGTGAGTTCAAGTAACAAACAACAATGATTACCATAACAAGTGACAGTAAGTTCAAGTAACAAAAGTCAATGAGTACCATAACAAGTGACAGTGAGTTCATGTAACAAATGTCATTACGTTCAATAATAAGTGTCAGTTAGTTTATGTGAGGAAATGTAACTGAGCTTGTTAACCGAGTGTTAGTAAGTTTATTGAATAAATATTAGTGAAACATAACATAACATAACATAACATAATGAGTACCATAACATATGACAGTAAGTAGTAGGTTGGGGCAAAAGAGATTACAAGAAAGAATATCACGCTGCTAAAAAGAATCTTGTTGGTAATTTAATTACTGGACCCTGGCACCCTCAGCCTTATTTAATTTATAATATAATCTTTTATAGTGGAGTAATTAACAATTTTAGCTTATATAAGTTTGGTTTTTAATGCGATGACTCTCTTCTGGTCTAAAATTCTAAAAATGAGCCCTAACAGACCACTTCCAATGCCTCTCAAGTTAATAGCATTTGACAAGAGTTCAATGTATTTAAAAGATAACAATTGTTGTTCTTTATACAAATCTCAATCTAATTAAAAATGTCTCGGGAATTTTAATTACTGTCGATTTAGACTTTAATGACAAAAGTAAAAAAAACCTTCCTTTAAGAACCACACTTAGACACAGGAGGACCCCTAAATACTCCATATACGGAATATTTCAAAAACCATATTCTCATTGACCACATTGAACCCAATCATCAAGTAAAAAGCAACAATTGTCTAGACGGGTAGCTATTTTTACTATTTATTGAATTTCATTTTTACCCATCCTAGCATCCCCTCCCCTTTATCTCATAAGTTATTAAGTTGTTATGATATTTATGCATGTTATCGTTATTTATACCTTATTTATGTTCCTTTACCTGTTTATTTATTAAATGGTTGTACTTTAGGCTAAGTAATAAGTAATATAATCGTCAAAATTTCGCATGTAAACATACCGGTCTAATCTGCCTTGAAAGAAGAATATTACACTTGTTTATTTTTATCATCATATTTATTCACTTCACTGCACGTTAATCAGCTTCACATTTCACTATTTTACTGTTTAAATTTAACATGTTTATGGAAGAAACATGAGAATAACATGGACATGGTACTTCTTCTTCTTCTTCTTTCTTATTTTTTTGTCTTTAACTTAATATGTTCGACATTACTCACTGTTTGTTTAAACCATCTTTTATTTGTTTTTATTTATTTTTTTTTTTTGGAGCCATAGGACCTCTCTTTTAAGTATTTTACAATTTGAAATACGACTATATCATTTGGTGGTAGAACATTAATGATAATAATATAATATTTTCCATACATACATTTGTATAATAATAATAGATATAGATAATGATAATACACACACATACTTTTGCAAAATATAAAAATAAGATATTCTTTTAAGGTAAAAATATTTATATTAGATAAATGTTAATAATATTTTATATTGTATGAGAACAAATAAATAAAAATAAATAAATAATAAAAAATTGCATTTGTTGTATTTACTATGGCTCCCCCCCCCCTGTATATGTTATTTAAAAAGTAAAGGAATAAGTAATTAAAATTAAATCCTCATTTAGGCAAAAAATTATTTACTAGCTGTAATAATTACTACAAACTTTAATTATTAAATACTATCTGTAGTAATAACATACTAATTTTTTAAACTTACTGTTTTAAATTGTATCCTCTATTACTATCTGTTTTAATTTCACTCTGTCTGAAATTAAAACAGAAAAAATAATAATAAAAATATTTATGTTGAATTGATATACATTTTTTTTTTTTTAATGAAATAGTAAAATATTTACAAATACTTTTGTGCTTGTCACAGCCTCTTTTAACACATTAGGATTTTTTTTAAATATTATACTTCTTTGACTTATCTTATTTTTTATTGTTATATCAAATAATACTATATTTGTTTAAAGACTTAGATTTTTGCACTCTACATTGCACTAGCTCCTAATTGAGTATTATTGACAGATTATATTAAGGTATAGGTAACTTGTTTAAAAAAAAAAAAAAAATATATAAAATGAAATTAAATAATAAAGTTATAAATATACTACATACACAAATACATACATACACATAAATATACATACATACACACACAATCTTTAAAATTAAAAAAAATAATTAAAAAATATATATATATAAACAATATTTCACATTTATTCTACTATTGTTGGGAAAAGTAATATACTTAAATACTGTTATAATGCTTCAAATTTGAAAGATTTTAATTAATCCACAAAGATCATTTAAGAAGGTTTCGTTATTTATATGTTCCTTGATGGCAGAATGCGTTGTTTGTTGATTATTGATATTATATTTCTCTCTGAAGCTTTCCCTGTCAGCTTTGATGAGTGGACAGAATGAAATAATGTGTTCCATGTCCTGAATAACTCCTACAGTACACCTATCACACTCTTTATCTGCCAATCCAAACATATGTTTATTTCTGTTTATGTTTCCATGTCCTGATAACAATCTATTTATGGTAATTATATTTTCAATAGGGATATTCACTAGATAATACCATGATTTATTTTCCATTCCTATCAGTTGATTATACCAGAGTCCTTTACCTGCTAGCAGAGAATTGTTATAATGTTCCTTCCATTCTGATTTACTGTTGTTAATTATTTTGTTTTTAAAATCCTCTATGGTAAGTATGGATTCCTCTCTTATTACTTTTCCTGTCTTAGCTCCTTCTTTTGCTAGCTTATCTACATGTTCGTTAAATTTAATACCAATATGGCTAGGTATCCACTGAAATGTGATTCTATGCCCCTTTTCTGTAATTTTGGCAATCTAGTGTGGGTCTTGCAGACATGGTAAAACGAGATAAACAATGGAACCTTTCAGCTGTTATCTATTCGAGTCAGAGTAACCGCCAACGATTGCAACTGCAACCCTCTGTGGCGCACAAGGTTGCAATTACAACTTTTTAGAGTAGCACCTCAACTTATCAACTACAGTCAACAAGTGGTTGATGGAATACTGAACGCATTTTTATGTCAACTATACGCAACCGCTAATAAGTTCAGTAGGAAAGTTTGCTTGCTCGGAAATCTATCCCGAGCAATATTTGCTTAAAATATTTAATATTTATTAATATGCATGAGAGTTTAGTGCCAAATGTACCGTGCCAAAGGATCTAAGTGAAGTTTAGAGTGTAGAACTTAAAGTTTGGAGTAGCCGTTTATGTTTTTTTTTGCTGCCTGCTCTCAATTTATGAATGCCATCACCGGATGACCGTCGTTGAAACGCCTGCCGGTCTCGTCAAATATCTCTGAAACTACAGTTTATCTTGCATGCGTAGCCTATGTAGAGATCTCTTAAGTATACATTTAGAATATTTGATTGAATTTTATTATCTATTGTATGTAATTTATTATTTAAGCTATAGCTTTTGCTCCCTAACCTTGCCTGCTCCTTTTGTTTCTTTTATGCTTTGCTATTTATTTCATATTTATATTAATTTATTCTTAAACAATCAGATTTGCATGAAATTATTTATTGCTTTACCGCTTAGCCTAGAAATAGAATGCTTATCTAAACCTTATATTTTGAGTTCTAATTGCACCCCCTATTTCCTTGGGTATATTTAATGGTCAAGTTTTATATTACTTCGGTAAGCTATATCAGAGCATTTCAAAACTCCTATAGCTCCGACAACAATCATAAGAATAGAACTATTGCTCAGATAAGACACTCTTGTTCTAATTTACCCAATATATTCTCAGATCGGATGAGTTATGCCCAATCTATACAGCGGGCACAGAACACTTCTTTTCGGATTCACAGCATTAAACGACCTCAAACAGGAGTACATCTTACCTTTACGAACAGAAAACTTTTTATACTATTCATATAAATATATGTATTAACTATATAAGCCAAATAAAGTATATGTTACCAAAAACCACTTATGGGGTAAAAACTCCCCGCCAAGTCTTTGGTCCAAAAAAGTAGGGATCAACTTTTCTGTCCCGCCAAGTCATGCCCGTATTGGGTGGAGACGGTCATTGGCGTTTCAAAGTGAAGTTGCTTGGTCGGCAATAGTTAAGGGCCCTATTTACATTGAGAGGCAATCATCAGTTTCTTCTTCTTGGCGGCAAGCCAGTGGTGTGAACGAGTTTTATATTTTCTTTTGTTGTATTTTGAGATATTAAAATTCAGGTGTTCGTGGAGATTAATCATAACAGATTTTAGCAGTTGTCATAATTGCAGCAGTTTTACTTACCTGCATAAATCCAGGAGTATACAAAAGAAATAAATGAATAATAATGAAACGAAAGGGTACGATATAATCAGGCACTATACCCTATATACCCTTGCAAACACTACCTCCAAAGGTGATTCTTTTTTCTGGCACGCCGCCAAGGAGAAGAAGCTGATGATTGCCTCTCAATGTAAATAGGGCCTTTAACTATTGCCAACCTAGCAATTCCACTTTGAAACGCCAATGACCGTCTCCACCCAATACGGACATGACTTGGCAGGACAGAAAAGTTAATTTCCCTACTTTTTTTGGACCAAAGACTTAGCGGGGAGTATTTTACCACATAAGTGGTTTTTGGTAAGATTTCATGACTTTTTGGGCGGCTCCTGTTTTATGTAAAAATAGAAGTAAACATGATACGTGTAGTAGATAAAACTGTACAGAGTGTCAAGGTATTGTATATACTACTCTCAAGCTTTTTTTTCTGCGGCATGTGCAGCATGGAATTATAAATTTAGGATTTATTGATACAGAAATGTTAAAAGGCATAAAAAAATCCAAAAGTCCTTAAACACCAAAATCCATTAATTAATAAAGAGTGTAGATGGGTCAATTTATTTAAAATTAGCGTTCGCTAGCTTAGTTTTAGCTCCGTGTCGAATTTGAGATTTTATCTGGTAGCACTAAACACAGGCGTAAGACGAATTCAAAAAGTCGCCATATATCAAAATGTGTTCAGTAGTTTAGGCTGCAGGTAAGTTTTTCGCTTCGCGTTTAGCGCAAGAATTTGAGATTTTATGAGATAGGAATGCACACGAGCATAAGACGAATCCAAAAAGTCTTCACACATCAAAATCTGTTCAGTAGTTTAGGCTGTAGGTGCGCCAACAAAAAGTGCAGGAAGAATAAAAATAAGAAGTCGTCAAAAATGCCATCTTCAAACATCTTTTTCTCCATTTGTACTAGGCCGATTTGGATGATTTTTTATTTATTTTTGATCTACCAAGCACGCCCTTTAAAGATATTATAATATTATTTATGTACCTATAGGCGTTTTCACGCTATAGACCCTTGAAAACATATAATATACACTCGCAGCTTAAGTAGATTTTTGACTTTTTTTTACTGACTAAGCGGGGTATTTTTACTTTTCTTCTTGACTTGGCGGGGCGGAACGCTGCTGCGATCATAAAAGTAAAGCAGCATGGATTGTAGTCAGTGGCTGGATGGGTGCTCATTTGATTTTATTTGAATTATTATTAAACTCGTTTGATTTAAATCGTTTGTGGTATTTTTTTTTTATTAGATTTGTAAAGCTTCCAACCATTACTATTTTTAATCACGTTTTGAGGAGTCATAAAGAATTCCCAGCATACTTTTATTCTTTTCTTTCTCTTCTGCAAACCAAATATCTTTTCTTCTTTAATTTATTTTTGCATTTAATTCGTGAAAAGTTTCTTCAAAGTAGCTTAAGAATACATAATTAAATAAATAACATTTTTACTCTGACGAATTTAGCAATTGATATCTAAAATCATGTCCTTAAATTTTTAAATCGCTTTCTATTATTCTTGTGGGGTAGAAGTTTTCTTCAGGTGGTTGTCTTAATTTTTTTAGCTAAATTCTACTATGCTTGAGTTTTCACTTGCTCATTATCATAAAGATTTGAAAAAAAAAACATCGAGGCTGTTTATTATGTTAGGTTCCTCAAAATGCCCTTTTAAGCCGAGAGACAAAACCAGGTTTATTACATCTCTACAAGCAGGTCTGTTTAGCTAGAAAATCAACACCATAATCTCCAAAGACCATGACTTGTGTACATTTGTTTCTATACTTTTCTAAAAGCCTTATCCATGAAATCCAGAAAAACTTCTAAATTTACTCTGAGACTTCTATAGACAGCTAATATTGCAGTTTTGTTCACCTTACATTTCAATACTGTTTATGATTTTTAACTTGAGCATTATTACTCGTTACTCATTTTTTCTAAATCGAATTAAACTGGTCTGAAGTCTCTACGACCACTATAAGTAACCAAAAAGTCGAATAAACCTTGGTAAATTATTGGAAAATCTAACAGAAAGTCAATAAACATAAAAATTTCAAGTGGGGTGTCGTTTGCGATAATTTTAGGGCTCTAAGCTAAAATAATATGGTCCGGAATCAATTTGAGCACTTTCATTACTCAAACCCTGGGTACCTAGGTTAGAATTCTGGTAATGACAATAATTTTTGATCGTTTAATTTACTTTATGTAAGTTCATAACTACAAAAAATTCTGGTGCGATGATCCGCATGTCGGGCGACTTTTCTTTGGAATGCGTGTTTCCGTGCTTAAAATTCCATTTCATGCTTAAGTTTCCGGTTTATGCTTTACAACTTGAAGAGTTAGTCGATTATAAAGCACTACTCATTACTTCTTTTTTCTTTATTTTTCTAAGGAAATGTGCTAAAACCTTCAAAGATAAGCATTAATTGAGCTAAATAGTGCAAATAATGGTGTTCACTGCCAATTTTGGAGGCATAGTTTTCTGCAACTAATTGGATACGTATGCGCATTTTCTTTGTAAAATACAGAAAAAGAGCAACAAGTAGTGCTTGATAATTGAGGAACTGTTAAAGTTTTTATGCATAAACTTAAGCAATAAATGGATTGTTAAGCACGGAAACACCCATTCCAATGGAAAATTCGCCCGGGATGTGGACCACCTCGCCAAAATTTATAAATATGTATTTTGTTAGCTGCGCGATAAAACGACATGTTGCTGCTTAAAAAAAGTTCAATGATGTCTAGTTTTGCTCTAGATAAAATCATTAATGATTCTATCTAATTGAAGAACCTCGATTCTGCCAATATGTCGGTCATTCCCTTCAAACTAGAACGATTGTATTATCATAGTCGTTGACATTGATTCAGGGTTGAGAGGTTACTGAATTAATGTTACAGGTTATCTGTATTCAAATTGAGCTGGTTATGCTAATATACTTTTGTAAATAAAATGATTCAGTTAGTGTTCGGTCTCCCGAATTTGTTTATATTTTTCGGCGATTGCAACTAAAGTGATAATTTTATTTTTAAGGTAAAGCAGTTTTATGTTTAAATAAATGTTCTATTTAAATCAATTAAGTTTTCAGCAAGCGCTGTGGGTTATTTTAGATTCATAAACCATCTAAAACCATGTTCATTTGAGTCAATAACTTTCTCTAGAATCAGAAAAAAAAATTAATTACTCTTTCAAAACTTGTGCAATACATTACTCCGACTAACTTCGCATCTTATAGAGTTATCGCCAAAAACATAAGTTGTACTTAAATAAATAAATAAATAAAATGTTTATTTATAGATTGCACATGTTAAAATTTTACATAAAAAATAACTATACATACCTACAAATAGGATATATTCTATTTTTAAATAGATCTTCCCTATTATAAATAAACTAGACATTAATAAACTATTAAAAAAAAAACTTAAATAAATATAATGACTTAGGTCGATTACTTTTTTAAAAATATTTTACAACTATTAATCTTATTTTAAAAAGAGAGAGAAAACAAATGTTTTTATTTACAAAAAAAAGCAGAAAATTAATGCAGCAAGGCATTTGATATGAAAAAAGAAAAAAAATATCAGCAATAATTCTGAAAAAATAATTTTAAAAAACACTAAATATTTAAAAGTTATGCTAGAAAAAACAACCATACATCCTATAAATATAAATAAGTAATAAGAATTATTATATTTTATCCATTTATTTAAATGGGGTTAAGTATGTTTAGTACTTTCAGTATTAAATACTATTTAGTTTCATCATTAGAAATTTCAAGGGAGAAACAGTTCTAAGCATGGCATCAGTAAAAGAAATACCATCATTAAGTTAAGTATTTACCATCATTAAGTTGACTACCAGGAGCTCAAATAACCATTTATTGATTGGCAATCGTCTTGCAATCAGGTTGCTAAAGGGTGCTTTTCTACGATAACTTTAAAATATTACATTGGAACATGTAATAACATACCTCCATATGAATTCATTTAGAAACTGCACTATTTACTAAACATTTCGACACCTTGTTTTGGTACTATGAAAATAGATCTCAATTAGATATGAATAGATAAGAGTGTCATATGAGCATGATAAAGGAGAACGATGAGAAATACTTAGAGAACTCTCGGTCGGTGCAGTGGTGAGAACACCGATATCCTAGTGACTTTAGCATAATCATGACAGCATAATAGTGACTAAAATCAGATGACAGGGTGGGAAAATAGTGTTGAGGAACCAGTGAGGTTGGTCCAATTTGAAATGGTGGGCGTGGTTTAACATCCAAGAATAACCTCATTGGCTCCTTACATTATTTTCCCACGCGGTCAACTGATTTTAGCCGTGTGTTACACTATACTTGAATAATCGAGTTATGCTGATCCCTCATAGCACGAATGTGTTACCAGAAAGCAGCAGGTTCAGTTTTTAAGGAGTTTTCAATTTTTGTATAATAAGCTTTTTCTTCTTGTATATTTTAACTTTTGCTCATTTATACCGTAGGTATATAGGAAAAATATGGTTTCCACAAAATCCGAAACCGGAATGTCATCGGAATTTTCCGTTCCAGGTGTTTTTAAGACCTCCTGAGTGGTTTTTACAAAGTTGTCTACCTGTATGTGTGTGTCTGTAATAATCATAGCTCCTAGTGTATTTATGCTAGAGAGTTGAAACTTTGTACTAAATCAGTCAGTACCGTTGTAGTTTTGCTATTCCGCAAGTAATTGTTTTATTGTTTAGCTAAAATTTCAAAAAATCATAAAACGCGAAAAAATGATGCGATCGAATTGAGATTTGGCACGCATTTCACCATGTATAAGACTTTAATTATTTATTTATTTACAATATAACGGGTTTTTAGACCAATTGCTTATAAATTAAAATAATTATAATTATATAAAATTTACATAAAAAAATATTTTTATAGAATTAAAATGAATAACAATATACAAGTTTTACATTTTTCAGGTTACAGCAGGAACTATCACTATAATAAAAGTGTTGTATACTTTTTAAAATAACTGTAGGCAATATGAAATTAAAACTAAATATTTTAAATGAAAAAAAAAGAATGGTGTCATCTGTTAGATTTTTAAGAAAAATTTTTTTTAGATAAATTAGCAGTAGACTATAAAATAGCAGATATCATCCAGACTCATTATTGATTTATTTTATTTTTAGACGTGAGATGAGTTGATAAAATTTAAAACAAAATAATTATCAATAGATACAATTGAAAATTTAAATTAAAAATAAAGGTGGTTGTGGATCGGCTAAAATATGTGGGAATATGGTAATCTATTAGAGATACTAGGTCACGGTAATCTACATATGAGTTCATTATTTTATAGATAAAAGTAACATCTGCAGATTTTCTACGAGTCTCTAAACTTTGAATTTTTAGGGTGTTCATTAAAGAGTAGTAATTCAATTTTTCAATAGATATCCTGAGTTTATAGTTAATATATCTAAGAAATTTATGTTGAACTCTTTCGATTAAATTACTGTGAACAGAATGATTTGGGGACCAAATTTGAGAGGAATATTCCAGTATAGGTCGGACTAAAGTGCAATAAAGATGAGTTGTAGTTTCAATTTTTTTAAAATCTTTACTCGACCTTATTACAAAACCAAGACATCTCAACGCTTTGGATGTTATTTGATTAATATGTTCAATGAATGTTAATTTACAATCAAAGACAATACCTAAATCTCTAATAGAAGTAACCGAGTTTAAACAGTTATTATTAATATGATAAGTAGATTCAATTGGATTATTAATACGTGAAAAAGTTATGAAGTTACATTTATTAACATCAAGAGGTAACTTGTTAATAATACACCACTCATATAAATGATCTAAAGCTTCCTGTAATATTTTAACATCTAATATGGACCTTATTGCAATATAAATTTTGAGATCATCTGCAAATAGTAAGTATTTTACTTTATTAAGTTTAAGGACTAGATCATTAATAAAAATTATAAATAATAAAGGACCCAAATGAGATCCTTGAGGTACTCCTGAATAGGCATGATAAACAAATGATATTAAAGACTTAATTTTAACAGACAGTGTTCGGCCAGACAAGTAACTGATAAACCAATCTAAATAATTCCATGAAAGCCTAATTGTTTAAAAATTAAAATTACAATACAAACCTTGACAAATGCTTTGCTGAAGTCTGTATACACACAGTCTACTTGTAATTTCTCTTGAAATGACTTAAAAATACTGTCTTGAAAAAGTAAAAAATTAGAAGTAGTTGATCTATTTGGGAAAAACCCGTGCTGGTTTGGACTGATTATTGGTGATATAATTGGAAATATTTTTTCTAAGACTAGACTTTCCAAGATTTTAGCTAAAGAAGATAAAGGATGCAAACAGGACGGTAGTTCTCTACATTTCTCTTATTGCATGATTTATGTATTGGTGTAACAAAACTATGTTTCCAAAAAGTGGGAAATTTCCCTAATTTAAGAGATTCGGAAAAAATTAAGAATACAGGATTTGCCAAAGATTTGCAATTTTTAGAATTATAGGAGGGACATTGTCTGGACCAGCACTTTTGTTAACATCTAAAGAGTTTAATTTCTTTGTTACCTCATCTAATGATATACTAATATTGGAAATGTTTACATTAAAATTATAGCTTACATCTAATTTAGTTAAATCTGCATCACATTTATCAAAAACAGAAGAAAAAAAAATCAGCAAAAAGCTCAATCACTTCACCAGGAGTATCAGTTTCTTTATCTTTATAAAACATAGAATTTGGGATGCTATTGCTATTTGATTTCTGTTTTCTAGTGTAATTCCAGAACTGTTTTACATTAATAAATATAGATTGTTCAACGTTACTTATGTAATTATTGTAACATGTTCTTCTAAGAAATTCATGTTTCTTAAAACACATGTTCATGAAACACGTGTTCCAAAAAAAAGAAAAGACACAAGACTAACATCTTGACACATATACATTTCGTCACATTATCAGCATTAGTTCAATTTTTATCAAATGACTTGTGTATGTTCCTTGACGTATTGTCCTCCTACACTATGTTTCCTTTCAGTAAGACGAGTATCTATATTTCAATATCAATGATTTTTATCGGGTCATAAAAGTTAGGCAGCATTGAGCGTGCTCAGTGCTGTATGAGTGACCGCTAAGAATAAAAATTCTGGCGCGGTGATCCGCATGTCGGGCGAATTTCCTTTGGATGCGTGTTTCGATGCTTTTTACATAATATAAGTTTACAACTACTAAATAAATAATTCCGGCGCGGTGGTGCGCTGTCGGGCGAATTTCATTTAGAATACGTGTTTCCGTGCTAAACAACCCATATCTTGCTTATGCAAGATATGGGTGCTTGCTGTGCCTCTAAAATTAGAAGTACGCACTATTATTTGCACTAGTTTAAAGCTTAGTTACTTATCTTTAAGCTTAGTCAGTTATCTTTAAAGGTTTTAGCGCATTTCCTTTGGAAAATACAGACAAAATGAGTTACGAGTAGTGCTTGACAGCATGAACCGGAACCACGCAATGGGCATGGTTCTTGCATAAGCAAGAAATGGGTTGTTTAGCACGGAAACACGCATTCTAAATGAAATTCGCCCGACAGCGGACCACCGCGCCGGAATTATTTATTTAGTAGTTGTAAACTTATATTATGTAAAAAGCATCGAAACACGCATCAAAGGAAATTCGCCCGACATGCGGATCACCGCGCCAGAATTTATTTTCTAGTTGTAAACTTATGTTAAGTAAAAAAAACGATAAAAAATTATCGACCCTTCCAGGATGTGAACCCAGGTACCTTGAGTTTGAGTGGTCGTATTGACTCCAGACCACTGGCATTCAACTCAGAGGCCCAAAAAACATTGAAAACGACACCCTACTCGAAATTTATTTTTCAACGACCGTAATCTTGGTTTTCTATAATTTTTGTGGTTTTTTCGACTTTTTGGTCACTTAGAGTGGTCGTATCGACTTCGGACCGGTTTCATTCGATTCAGCGCCCAAAAATACATAGAAAACGACACACTACTCGAAATTTATTTTTTATCGACCTAAATTTTGGTATTTGGTAATTTACAATGGTTTTTTGGATTTTTAGGTCACTTAGAGTGGTCGTATCGACTTCGGACCGGTTTTATTCGATTCAGCGTCTCAAGAAACATAAATATTGACCTTTTTCGCGGCAAAAAATATTAATCCTGAATTTTGCCAATTTTTTAAAAATTTTGCTGACTCAGCAAACCGGGTTAATGACGTCACAAAAACCTGGTTTTCAATAGGGTTCGTGTCCTCCCAAAGGTTGATTTTTGTACCAAGTTTAGTTAAAAAATATTAATCCGTTCGAAAGATAGAGTGTTTTCAAGAAAGTGTCTAGAAATACTATATATATATATATATATATATATATATATATATATATATATATATATATATATATAATATATATTATATATATATATATATATAATATATATATATATATATATATATATATATATATATATATATATATATATATATATATATATATATATATATATATATATATATATATATATATATATATAAAGTCTCGCGAAAATTATATTTTCGTCATTAGGTACCTCTGAAACGGATTTGTCGTGTTCTGTCGAATTATTTTTAGTTGTAAACTTATATTAGGTAAAAAAACGATAAAAAATTATTGTCCCTACTAGGATTTGAACCCAGGTACTCTGGGTTTGAGAGCTCGCATCCAAAGGAAATTCGCCCGACATGCGGACCACCGCGCCAGAATTATTTTCTAGTTGTAAACTTATATTTAGTAAAAAAAAAACGATAAAAAATTATCGACCCTTCCAGGATGTGAACCCAGGTACCCTGAGTTTGAGTGGTCGTATTGACTCTGGACCACTGCCATTCAACTCAGAGGCCCAAAAAACATTGAAAACGACACCCTACTCGAAATTTAATTTTCAACGACCGTTATGTTGGTTTTCTATATTTTTTGTGGTTTTTTCGACTTTTTGGTAACTTAAAGTGGTCGTATTGTCTTCGGACCGGTTTCATTCGATTCAGCGCCCAAAATAACATAGAAAACGACACCCTACTCGAAATTTATTTTTTATCGACCTAAATTTTGGTTTTTGGTAATTTACAATGGTTTTTTCGATTTTTAGGTCACTTAGAGTGGTCGTATCGACTTCGGACCGGTTTTATTCGATTCAGCGTCTCAAGAAACATAAATATTGACCTTTTTTCGCGGCAAAAAAATATTAACCCTGAATTTTGCTGATTTTTTGAAAATTTCGCTGACTCAGCAAACCGGGTTAATGACGTCACAAAAACCTGGTTTTCAATAGGGTTTGTGTCCTCCCAAGGTTGATTTTTGTACCAAGTTTGGTTAAAAAATATTAATCCGTTCGAAAGATAGAGTGTTTACAAGAAAGTGTCTAGAAATACATATATATATACATATATATATGTATATATATATATACATATTATATATATATATATATATATATATATATATATATATATATATATATATATATATATATATATATATATATATATATAAAGTCTCGCGAAATGTATTTTTTCGTCATTAGGGACCTCTGAAACGGATTTGTGTCGTGGTCCGAGGTTCGAATTCCGCCATGACGCCTATCCCATTAGCCGAATTTCCAAAGGAAATTCGCTAATAATGCTCTTATCAAGAGTATTACTATAATAATATTATTAAAACGGCAACGTTATCATTTTGTCACTATCGTAAAAGTCGGGGCCCCAGCTGGACTGACGAGCTCGTTTTAAAGACCATCAATCTCCTTTGGCATGGTCTTAGTCTTAAAAACTAAAAGACGCTTCTATAATTCTGTTTTTCCGAGTCGTGGCTAATAAAATATCTAGTGCTGAATAGTGGTAGTTTTCTGGGACTAAAGAGTCAATAATTCTAGATAAAACCACGTCAAGCAAAACACTGTTTTCATTGTGAATCCAATTAATTTGCTCTAAACACAGAGTATATGACATAAGTTGATCAATGCTTCTAATGAATGCTTCTTCTCACTATACAAGGCAGACAAGTAATTTAGTACTTAACAACTACAGACTAACAAGAACAGTTAAATATAATTCGATTCAAGCAGGGCTAAAGCTGTACAACTTACTACCTAAAAATATAAGAGCTCTTGAAGAGAAAATATTTGACAAATTAGTAAAAATTAATCTTTTAAAAAATCCCTTGTACCGTGTGGAAGAATTTCAATCCATAAATTTAACATTGTTACAAATCATGTTATGACTTCTTTTACAATTTACAGAAATGTATATTATGTGAAATAAAGGATAATTTATCTAAACGTCAGCTTTTGTTGAGATTGTTGCCGATGAAATTTTTCCAGTTAATTTTAGGGAAATTCATGTCTCCTAATACTATTATTTAGAAGTCAAAATGCGTTGAATCTATTATATCTTGAAAGTATGTTGACATAGTTTGAAGTGGTATATAATGATTACCCAACAGAAGTGGTTTACATCCAGATAATCGCATCTCCAGCAAAACACTTTCAACCAATATTTCGATATATCTTCCTACATACCTATTAGCCGAATCAATCGCTAAGAAAACTCCGCCTCCTTTTTCAGCCATACTCTGATAAAGCCTATTATTTCGTTCCACTTTGAACCGAGGTGGGAAATAATCAGAATTAGTCGTTAAACGTTAAACCAAGTTTCACTAATAGCTATGATATCAGAAATCAGAATCGATTTCTATTACTCGATGCAATCATCAGCCTAGCAGAAGAAGCTGATGATTGTCTCTCAATGTAAATAGGGCCCTTAACTATTGCCAACCTAGCAACTTCACTTTGAAACGCCAATGTCAGTCTCCACCCAATACGGACATGACTTGGCGGGACAGAAATGTTGATTTCCCTACTTTTTTGGACCAAAGACTTGGCGGGGAGTATTTTACCATATAAGTGGTTTTTGGTAAGATTATTTTATTGTATTTATAAGCGAGTTGTAAAGTTAACTAAAAAGACTCTTTTTAGTCTTTTTAGTTAACTTTAGCGATGTGGTCAGGTTACTTTTCCGATTTTTTCAAAATTTAACCCATAGACCTCTCTAGTAATAATATTTCTATGTTTTTTTACCTTTGCTGAACTCATTGAGAACCGCCGCCATTAAAATAACCTAAAATTTAGTTCTCCTCTATTTTACAGTTCAAATGATTTTTATCTTAATTTTGACAAAAAAACTGTTTTAACGTTCTTAATTTTTATCTACTTTAATATATTTATAGTTCGGTGTTATAATAATCAGGAAAATTAAAAAAAATTGATAACGCTGCCTCTCACAGCCACAGATTAGTATAATTAAACTTTTTTTTATACTTTATTTTTTTTGTGATAACACTATTTTTATTTTATACGATAATTTATTAAAAATAAGCAATTTGTTTCATTGATACACTTACGGGAAATCATAGAAAAGTGAGAATAACTTTCGACTAGTTAGCTGGAAAAAAGCTATGTAGTTTTTTAGCCTCTCAACACCTGTGATCAGTTTAGCTGATCACTGATTTACGTTGAGCACGGGTTATCAACGTACATATACATTGAAATAAAAAAACACTCAAGGTCTAGTTCTAGATAGACGATTAAAGAAAGATAACCTTTCATACTCTTATTGGGTGCAATTGCAAAAACAAGAGACTATTTCCATACAATGTATTAGGATCAATGAACTACTCTAGTAAGGTTATCAGAGAATTTTCTCCATGAAAATGTTATGAGGTTGTCCGGAAGGCGTGGAGAGGGGGAATCGATTGGCTTCGATAATATGTGTGATGTGTGTGTGTGTGTTTGTGTGTTTGTATATATATATTATATATAATATATATATATATATATATATATATATATATATATATATATATATATATATATATATATATATATATATATATATATATTATATATATATATATATATATATATATATATATATATATATATATATATATATATATATATATATATATATATATATAGTGTGTTTCATGTAGAGTGTCAGATAAAATAAAGAAAACCAAAAAGTGTTCTACTACAGTTTATCCGATCTGCCACCATTTCCCATACGTCAAACTTACATATTTTTTTGTTGTGAAATTAAATTCATAAAACATTTAATAAATTTTGAACTATTTAAGATATAATAGCTGAAAGAGCTAAGTTAATTTTTTTTAAATTTTTTATTTTATAAAGAAATAAAAAAAACTTATTTGTATGATAATAATTATTGCTGGAGATGGTTTCAAAATATTTTTTTATTTTTTATTTTTCCTGATTTATACCGTAGGTATATAGGGAAAGTATTGTGTTTGCAAATAAATCCGAAACCGGGATGAAACCGAAATTAATTCATGGACATCCAGGTTTTCGATTATTTTCCAACTTCAATATGTACTTTTCCAAGTTACCTACAGTATTAGACCAAGAGCCCAGGGGTGTTTTGTTAATAAAAAGTGTAATGGCTGGAACCGGTCTCAATTTTTCGTAAATATCTTCCTGAACAAGGATCTGCAATTCTGCGACTCGTATCGGATGGGTGTCCCAGGCAGAAACCTTTGACCCCTACACTTTTTATTAACAAAACACCCCTGGGCTCTTGGTCTATATAAATAAGGAAAAGTAAAAATAAATAAAACCTTTTCCTTATTAAATGTAATAAATAAAATTCTAATATAGTTTATAAACATGATTTAGCAATATTGACTAATTATAATACAGCTCAAGGCTAGTCCAGTCTCTCATGGCACAGGTTCCTTTGACCTCTAGTGGGAGGAATTCTTGTTTTACTGAAGAATATCTACGTTTAGTTTTTTTATTTTTCCTTAAGTTATTCATTTATTCATTAAATTCATTTGTATTTATTTAAAATAAAATGTTTTTAAAATTACATAAAACTATTATAATATATATATATAATATATATATATATATATATATATATATATATATATATATATATATTATATATATATATATATATATATATATATATATAATATATATATATATATATATATATATATACATACATATATATATATATATATATATATATATATATATATATATAATATAATATATATATATATATATATATATATATATATATTATGAAAAGCCTGATTTTATTTATGTGAAAGAAAACAAATGTTTATTAATAAATAAATTAACATTTACAATAAATGCATTAAGCAAATAGTAAAGTATGTATATAATTTATTTTTTAATAATCAATACAGAAATTACATACAATTTATAATTTACAGAATAAAAAATAAGAAAAAACATAATTTACATAGAAATCTATTTTTGTCATATCAGAAATGGAAAAAGAGCCTCCTAGATGAAAACTTTGAAACAGGAGGCTCTCTGTTGCCTTTTATCCAAGAGAAATTAAAATTAAAACTACTACAATGTTGCTAGCCAGTGCTTCGAAGATAATCTTCGAAGCCCTTATACTTTCGAGCGTCTGTCTGTCCGATTTCTCATCTCAGGAACTACAATAGCTAGGAAGTTGAAATTTGGTATACATGTGTAACTATTTTATCCAACAACAGGAAAAATATAGACAACTATCTTACACGCGCATCTGTCGATTTATGAGCGAATGCGCACATTCGAAAAAAATAAATATTTAAAAAAAAAATCATGTAGGGTATCAAATTGCAGGTATTAATGGTTAGAACACTAATATATGCACCGCTTTTTCAAAATGGCGACCATTACACCCGCCAAAAATATTAAAACCACCAAAAAATGGTTGTCCCCCCCCCCCTTCTAACCCATAAGGAGCAGCTCTGAAAATATGAAAAAAATGCTCAATAAAATGCCTATACGGGCCATTGAAATTCTTCGGATAAAAAAGTTCAAAAATTAATTTTAGCAAAGTCAAAATTGCACAAACGCGCACGCGAAAAAACAATACTTTAAAAAAAATCATGTGGGGTATCTAATTGTAGGTATTGATGGGTAAAACACAAATATGCATCGCTTATTCAAATTTAAATTTGGCTTTATTAACAAGCAAGCGCATAAAGGGGAGCGAAGCGTGCCTCAATGTTTTTTAATGCATTTTTTTATTATATACTGATAAGAAGGTACTGATAAGCAAACACATAAAGGCGAAAGAAGCGAGCCCTAGAATGTTATGTAATGTTTTTCTGTTTGCTATAACATTAAGTACTGATAAACACATACAGAAAGGCAAGCGAAGTGAGCCCTAGTGTTTTACATTATTTTTTGTTATATACTCTTAAGATGGTACTAATAAGCAAACACATAAAGGCGAGCGAAGCGAGCCCTTGAATATTATGTAATGTTTTAAAATTTTCTCTAAAATTAGGTATCGACAATCAAACGCATATACGTGAGCGAAACGAGCCTTGAATATTATGTTTTGTTTTTTCTGTTTGTAATAAAATTAGGTACTATTGTAATTACTTTTCCTAAAATCAGTTATTGTCAAACAAACACATATAGGCGATCGAAGCGAGCCAAAGAATATTAAGTAAAAGTATGATTCTATAGTATTAATTATAGTAGTATTAAAAGATGATACTTATGAACCTATCTGAGGAACCCTTATAATGCTTGCAAAGCAAGCACTTTGACGTATTTTTTTCTTAAATATGTTAAAGTATAAACCATATAGTAAATAAAAACCATTGTTTCCCTAGCTTAGTTTTTTCGCTCCGTGTTCAGCGTAGAAATGTCGAATTTCAGATTTTATTAGGTAGGAATGCACACTAGTATATAAAAAGAATCGAAAAAGTTCTCGTATGTCAAAATCCGTTCAGTAGTTTAGGCTGTAGGTGCGTCAACAAAATATTCAGGAAGAATAAGAATAAGAAGTCGCTAAAATGCCTTTTTCAAACCTCTTTTTCTCCACCTCTACTGGGCCATTTTTTTTACATAAATAAAATAAATAAAAATAAAATAAAATGAAAAATAAATTGTACAGTACTAGGTAGTTGTACCATAAGTTATATATAATCTATTTTAACTTTTTTTGCCAAACAACAACACACACACATATATATATATATATATATATATATATATATATATTAATATATATATATATAATATATATATATATATATATATATATAAGAAATATAATAATACAAATTAAAGGGCTATAAATACTTAAATTCATCATACATACATACATTATATATATATATATATATATATATTTATTATATATTATAATATATATATATATATATATTATATATATATATATATATATGAAGAATTTAAGTATTTAAAGACCTTTTATTTCTTATCATAATAACTCTTAATTCATTTTTTTAGTTTAATGAGCTTTCAAAAAACGGTATATCTTACATGGCGGCAGCAAAGTGATTTTATTGCCTTTGAAGTATTATATTGAATTGCTATCGCTCTTCGGTTATCCAATTTCCGCAGCAATACAATGCCGATTTGCTGAGTATTAAAATAATCGGCGATTTATAAAACATTTTCAAAATTAATCCAACCGCCGAAATCTCACTATTAGACACGCCTTAGTAGGTTTTTTATAAATTTGTTAAATTTTAAAAAAGGGTGGGAGACTTACAGTATACCTTATACAGTGTATCTATAGCCTTGGTTTCAGTCACAATCGTTATGTAACTGGTGTAGTATTTTTCTGTTTCGGGTTGTGTGCGGGTCTCAAGTGTGTATAACCCCTTAGTGATCACGGCGCGCTATCAAATCGTAACCTTCTAGTGTACGATCAGTGTTGTTATGTTAACATTAGGAGAGTAACAAGAGCAACAAGATTTGATGCTTTTATTTAACCATCGATAAGCTTAATGCTTAGAGTACTTGTATTGTCTGAAATAAGACAATGTATGTTAAATTAATGTTAAAGAATCGGGTACGGGGTACCTCGGAACTTTTCCCCACCCTTTGGACTCGCTTCGCTCGTTCTCAGAATAGGAATGTTAACAAATGGCCTTGGGTTTTTAAACTTCGGACTCGCTTCGCTCGTCCTCAGAATAGGATGGTTACGAGTGGCCTTGGGTTTTTAAACTTCCGAGGTACCCCGTACCCGTATAAAAAAGCATACAAGAACTTTAAACTCCGCATAATCTTAAATAAGAAAAAGTTCCGATATTTATTCGGTTTTTTTAAATTATTTTAATTTTGGCGGGAATTTGTAATATTGACCAATGTAAAAACTTTTACGTTTAACAAAAGTGTCGCACTAATTAATCATTAAGTTTGCTTATAACTTTTTAGCTAATTAATAGATTTTGATCGTAGTTTTTTATATTTGTTCCTATTTTTTTTTGCGGTTCCAACAACGTGTTATACCTCAAAACACGTGTATATTTTTGGTATTATTAAGCGTCAAAATTTTAAATTTCAAAAGGTAATAATTTCAAAATGGCGGCCAATATAAAAACGAAATTCAGAAGATTTGTTTGTTATATTAAGAGGTATATTCCTGCCAAAATTCAAGTTCATCGGGTCATTTTTCAATTTTTTACGATTTTTTTAAATTTTTGCTGACTAAGCAAATAGGGTTAATGGTGACATAAAATTTTGATATTCCGGGAAGCACAGCTAGACCCAAAGACTGATTTTTGTACCAAGTTTCAACTATCTAGCATAAACACAGTGGGAGTTATGCGTGACACAGACACACACACACAAAAGAAACAAAATTTGAAGCATTTACTACTGAAACAACGGAAAAAACTCAGTATGTTGGAAGTAACAATTTCGAAGTTCATTTTAACAAGACAAAGTTTCAAGATAAAAAGAAATAATAAATTACAAGAAATACGGAGATTAAAAAACAAACAAAGTGTTTAAAATGCATGTAGTACATATGTGGAACATGCTAAAATATACGGCCCAGTAGGGATACTACTGAGGGAAAAAAAAAAAAAAAAAAAAAAAAAAACACGCACACAGACAGACATCAAGCTAAAATTGGTTCAGATGGTCCTGAAAACACCTAAAATGGATAATTCAAGTGAAATCTCGGGTTTAAAATTTGTTGGGTGAAACCAATACTTTTCTCTATCTTCTGTATAAGAAGGTGAGGATAAGTAAAAATAAATAAAATATACTGGGAAACTATTTATAACAAATTTAGCCTTATTCTCAATAATCAGGCTAAACAATAATACAATTCAGTTTCAATTGTATATATACAATTGAACCTGCATTTTTAGCTGAATTTATTTCTCTTTTGATCCCAAATATATTATATAACAAATATATTATATATATATATATATATATATATATATATATATATATATATTTATATATATATATATATATATATATATATATATATATATATATATATATATATTATTTTTATGTTTATAACTTAATTATATATATGTTGTTATATAGTTATATACATAACAAATAAAAACATAAAAAACAATTTTAATCATACAAGAAATAACATTTTTTTTAATAAGATTTAACAGACTGTACAAAAACATTTATATGTATAGCCGCATAAGCTTAAATGCTTGTGCGCGGCACTGAGTTGTTGTCTTTGTTGTTCATACCATTATCTCTCTCTCTGTTTATATATATATATATATATACATGTCCCTGCTGACATGTCCTATGCAATTTGATACCAATATCGGTAATTGCCTGTAATATTTCCCGAGACCATTATTTTTTCCATACAATCTTTTAGAATTGATGAATTCAGTAAGCTTAGTTAATTATAAACGGGTAATGGTTAGGGAAAAATGGCCGGAATTTTATGATATTGGTATCAAATTGTTTGGGATATGACACAGTTTCTAAAATAGTAAACATAAAGGTATGCTGCAATTCAACTTTGCTAAAGTTGAAGAAAAACATTTTGGTCATCAAATTACCGTCGACTGACATGTATGGTAACACATGCCAGACGATCACCAAACAAATACTTGAGTATTTAAACTTCCAGTGGTTAACGTAGTGAGGGTTGATGCCAATTTTGGCACCTATTTTGGCGGTGTATTTTAAATATATCACCCCGTATATGTATGCATGTATAATATATATATATATATATATATATTATATATATATATATATATATTATAATATACTTTTATAATCCTTTCTACTTATTTTTGTAAGATATTACTTCTACTGTTATTTATTTTGTTTATTTAATACTAATTTATATAAAGTTTTGTTTTTATTGAAACACAAGAAGTAACCTTTACGTATAATCAAGGACGACGTCCTTGATGAAAGTAGTGACAATGTATTTTTTTTTTTGTAATATACACATCATTTGCAAGTTTATCATTTAAAAAAAATTAATTGGTATGGATTAAACAGAATTTCAATCAAGTATTTTTAATTATAGCATTGAAAACCTAGTTTTAATTATTCTCGCTTCTTAATAGAAAAAAATATTTTTATCGAATTTAACTGAAGGAAATATTACTTATGGAGGTAAAATTTTCGCATTTTTTAATTTTATGTTGTTTGAGTTGTTTACATGTACATGTAGCCAGAGAGGCTACATATATTATATATTATATATAAATATATATATATATATATATAATATATATATATATTATATATATAATATATATATATATATATTATATATATATATATATATATATATATATATATAAATATATATATATATATATAACAGGGGTTTTCATATAAAGTATCACCAAAAAGAAGGAGGTGTAGTACTTCTCAAAGGGAACAAAAAATGTTCTATTATAAAAACACCGATCTCTAACCGTTTTCCCACAAGGGTCAAATTTAATATTTTAAAAAAATATTTGACCACATCATAAAATTGTTAATAGCATTGAAACTGTTCAAGCTAGAAAGCTAAATTGGTCTCGTTAGAAAGCTGAGTAAATTTCCTAAAGGACAAACTACTACCTATGTCAAATATTTTGAAACTACTGCCCAAAAAGTTGCATGAAAAATTATTTTTTGAAAAAATGGATTTTATGGAATTTTGTGTAGGGCATTAGAGGAAGTAAGAGATGAGCAAAAGTTCAGTTAAGAACGGAAAAAACTTCTCTTATGATTGCTCTTTAAGAAAACCCAAACTTAATTATACATTCAATAGTCAAAATGTTTAAGCCATTCTTCTTAGAAGTTGGAAAAAACTGCTATTTTTTGGCATTTTGCATATCTCTACAATGTTAATTACATGGTACAACTAATAATGCGTTGCATCAAGAACTCACGGCAAAGAATACATAAAAAAAATATTAATTTAAACAAGCGAATGAGTTTATCAAAACATTCGGATGCTTTACTATTTAAAGTATAAACTCAAAGGCTCGCATCGCTTGCTATTTAGGTATCTTTAAACATTTACATAGTAAAAAAGGCTCGCTTCGCTCGCTAGATTGCTTATATTCATAATAATACAAAGTAAAAAAAGGCTCGTTCGCTCGCTAGATTGCTTATATTTGTAATAATACACGTTAAAAATAGGCTCTTCGCTCGTAGATTGCTTATATTATAATAAAATATATTGTAAAAAAGGCTCGCTTTGCTCGCTAGATTGCGTAGATTTATTTAATGCAAAGTAAAAAGGCTCGCTTCGCTCGCTTGATTGCGTATATTTATAATATAAATGGTAAAGAAGGCTCGCTTCGCTCGCTAGATTGCGTAGATTTATATTATGCATGTAAAAAAAGGCTCACTTCGCTCGCTAGATTAGGTATCTTTAACATTTACATAGTAAAAAGGCTCGCTTCGCTCGCTAGATTGCTTATATTCATAATAATACAAAGTTAAAAAAAGGCTCGCTTCGCTCGCTAGATGCTTATATTTGTAATAATACAACGTTAAAAAGGCTCGCTTCGCTCGCTAGATTGCTTATATTATACTAAAATATATTGTAAAAAGGCTCGCTTCGCTCGCTAGATTGCGTAGATTTATATTGATGCAAGTAAAGAGTCGGCTTCGCTCGCTAGATTGCGTATATTTATATAATACATTAGTAAAGAAGGCTCGCTTCGCTCGCTAGATTGCTTATATTAAATTATTAATGCTAGTAAAAAGGCTCGCTTCGCTCGCTAGATTGCTTATTTTATAATAATACAACGTTAAAAGTAGGCTCGCTTCGTCGCTAGATTGCTTTATTTATATAAAATATATTGTAAAAGGCTCGCTTCGCTCGCTAGATTGCTTATATTTAATATTATTGCATAGTAAAAAAGGCTCGCTTCGCTCGCTAGATTGCTTATATTTGTAATAATACAACGTTAAAAATAGGCTCGCTTCGCTCGCTAGATTGCTTATATTTATAAATACAACGTTAAAAATAGGCTCGCTTCGCTCGCTAGTTTGCTTATATTTATAATAAATATATTGTAAAAAAGGCTTCGCTTCGCTCGCTTAGATTGCTTATATTTAATATTAATGCATATTAAAAAAGGCTCGCGTATATGTATAATAATAAATGGTAAATGAAGGCTCGCTTTAAATTATTTTTTTTTGAGTTTTATTTTAGCCGCCATTTTTAAATTAATAAAAAAATTTGAAATGTTGACCATGAAAAATATTTTTTCTTTTCTACTCTTTAAGAGCTTTAAACGATATACAACACGATTTTTTGCTCAAAAATTTTTTATCCGGTCCGCCATATTGGCCGCCATTTGAATATATTTTTCGGAATATACCAAAAACATACAGCTCTGACATTAGTTAATTTACTTGTATAAAGTATCTAATATATTACAATAGATCTTTATCTTGTAAATTCTTATAAAATTAGTAAAAACTAATTTATTATATTAAATTATGGCCGCCATGTTGAATTTTTCGGAATTTTAGTATATAACATTTTTTGTTCTACAATCAAGAGCTTTTACAACGATATATTACTCGAGTTATTCCTTCATTTTAAATTTTTGGGTTCATTATTTTAGCCGCCATTTTTAATTTTTCAAAAAATTTTTAAATTTTGACCATGAACTTATATTTTCTTTTTCTACTCTTTTAAGAGCTTTCAAACGATATACAACAAGATTTTTTCGCTCAAAATTATTTTTTATCCGGTCCACCATTTTGGCTGCTATTTTGAAAATATTTTTCGGAATATTACCAAAAACTACAAACCTGTATACAATTTACCTGTATACAAAATTTTATCAAAATCGGTCAATTTTTACGGCAGTTATCGCGACACGTACAACACAACACACAACAACAAACACACAAACACACAACAAACGCGCCGTCCCAATCTCTGAAATGTAAGAACTCACTTACGTTCGTTCAAAAATTAAAAACTCTAAAAGGGGGAAAAGAGCGGTTTTAGAGAAAAATGTCTAGGAATAAAATATGTTTATATTACCCCCTAGAGCAGTGGTTCCCAACCAGGGGTCCTGGGACCCCATGGGGGTCCCAAATGAGTTTTTAGGGGCCCGGGAGCAATTTTACAAACTATATTGTAAAAATAAAAAAAATAGATTTTTTTTTATTTGTGTGTGTTATTCATAAATAATTAAATTATTTATTTATTTATGATATTTAAATACTGATTAGAGTTAGAATTTTTATTTAATACTATCCGTTCACTGTAAGTATAAGTTATAAATTATATTAAAAATGTTACAACCTATCTTTGTGAGTATGGGTTTAGTAATTTAATAGCAATAAAGACCAAACAAACAAACAAGCTCAATCCAGAATCTGATCTGCACCTAGCAATCAGTGAAAAGATTCCCCATTTTGAAAAAATAATTAATGAGAGGCAGCAACAAAAGAGCCACTAATATTTTTAATAATATTTACCTATGTATGTTTGTTTAATAAACGTTAGTATTCTTTATATCGTCTTTTTGTATTTACCTTGCGCTGTATGTATGAATAATAACAAATTAAATATATATATATATATATATATATATATATATATATAATATATATATAATATATATATATATATATATATAATATATATAGCAAGGGGTCCGGGAAGTAGTTCAAAATATTTTAGGGGTCCCAAGTATAAAATAGGTTGGGAACCACTGCCCTAGAGTCTTCATAGCGTATTATTAGTCACTTTCGAAAAAAAATATTTTGCTAAAATAACACATTGTTTTCACTTTTATACGACAAAAATTATCAGTTTTTGCAACTTCTATCAGCATTAGCTTATATTTTTCACCATTGAATGTATAAAATATTTGGATTTTCTTAAAGGGCAATCATAAGAGAAGTTTTTTCCGTCTTGGCTGAACTTTTGCTCATCTCTTACTTCCTCTAATGCCCTACCACAAAAATTCCATAAAATCCATTTTTTTCAAAAAATCATTTTTCATGCAACTTTTTGGGCAGTAGTTTCAAAATATTTGACATAGTTAGTAGTTTGTCCTTTAGGAAATTTATTCAGCTTTCTAACGAGACCAATTTCATTTTTCTAGCTTGAACAGTTTCAACGCTATTAACAATTTTATGATGTGAGGTCAAATATTTTTTTAAAATATTAAATATGACCTTGTGGGAAAACGGTTGGAGATCGGGGTTTTTATAATAGAACATTTTTTGTTCCCTTTGAGGAGTACTATCACCTCCTTCTTTGGTGGACACTTTATATGAAACACCCTGTATATATGATGGGCCTCTCCTAAAGGCAACCCTGTACGCCCATGTCCATGTATATTACTATGTTTGGTAAAACATGCAAGGAGTTACATTATATTACCAGCATTAATTGCGATTTTGTTGATTGACATACATAATTATATTTAAATTAATTATCAATTAAACAAATCAAGTCCTTTTTCTAATGTGTTTGTAAAAATATCTGATACCGGGATATCACCAGAATTATCCGTTTCTTGTGTTTCCAAGACCTTTCTGAGTAGTTATCACAAAGTTGTCTGTCTGTATGTGTGTGTTATTCTGGAAACCCTGACTTTATTTTATTCAGCGAACCAAGTCATCCACACCCTACTAGAAATTATTGTTTTCCGACGGTATTTAAAGTTTTTCGTATTTTAATTTAAATCGGGTTTTAGGCTTTTTGGTCTTTTAGAGTTTTTTTTAAATCCGGACCAGTTTTATTCGACTCGGCTCCCTAAAAGGTGTTAATAAGGAATCTTTTTAATTTTTTGAAAGAATTAATTTTTGTTAAAACTATTACTGACTCAGCAAACTGGGTATAATGAAATAGGGTTCGTGACCTCCCCAAAGTTAATTTTTGTTGGAATATTTCAAAAATATTAATCTGGTTGGGAGATAAAATGTTTTACAAAGAATCTACATATGTTATAATATATATATATAATATATATATATATATATATATATATATATATATATATATATATATATTATATATATATATATACAGGGTGATTCATATAAAGTGTCTACCAAAGAAGGATGTGATAGTATTCCTCAAAGGGAACAAAAAGGTTCAATAATATAAAACCCCATCTCTTACTTCCTCTAATGCCCTACACAAAAATTACATAAAGTAACTTTTTCCAAAAATCATTTTCATGCAACTTTTTTGGCAGTAGTTCCAAATATTTGACATAGTTGGTAGTTTGTCCTTTAGGAAATTTACTTAGCTTTCTAACGAGACCAATTCGCCTTTCTAGCGAGAACAGTTTAAACGCCATTAAAATTTTTATAATGTGAGGTCAAATATTTTAAAAAAATATTTGACCTTGTGGGAACGGTTCGAGATCCGGGTTTTTATTACAGAAAATTTTTTGTTCCTTTGAGGAGTAGTATCCCCTCTTTCTTTTGGTGACACTTTATATAAACACACAAATATATATATATATATATATATATATATATATATATATATATATATATATTATATATGTGTGTGTGTGGTGTGGTGTATATGTATTGTTAATTTAAGATAAACAATATCTCCCATCCCTTTGCCTCCCTACGTAACCCTAACCGCACCAGTTGATTTTTTGGCTTGAAGGTTTATACTCTTGAATATTATAAAATTCATTTAGATGAATTAGTTACAATACTCTAGAAATACATTCTCTCTATTTCTTTGAGTCTTTGTACAAAAGACTCAAAGTCGCAGTGCAAAAGGTTTTACACTTACCCTCACAATTAATAATTAATAGAAATCAAAATTTATTTGTTTATTTTATAATTTATTAGAAATTTTACTTAACCTCATTTATACCTTATCAAGTATTGTGTTGGCAAAAAAGCGGATACCGGGATGTCACGAGAATTATTAATTTGTCTCCTGAGTGGTTTACTCAAAGTTGTATGTCTGTATGTGTATATGTGTGTACCTGTATTTATGCTAGAGAGTTGATACTTAGTACAAAAATCAGGCTATAGGTACATTTATGCTTTCCGGAAAATATTTGTTTTTGACATCATTAACCAAAAATAATGAGCCAGTAAAACTTTTGAAAAAACCATAAACCCAGCAAAATTCTGTGATTAGATTGAGATTTAACAGGTATGTAGCCATATATAAAACTAACATATGTGCCTATTTTCATCTGTTTATCAGCATTAGTTCAATTTTTATTAGATGACTTGTGTACGTTTTTTTTTAAATTGTAAAATATCGGAAAATAATCTAATTGAGATTAAATTTGGTACAAGTGTACCTCTATGTCATATATACTGTTTTTCGTTTCAATACAAGTATATAATGCAGAGTTCCCTACTTGTGGTTTATCTGTTTAGGGGCTCTTCAAAATTTAAATAAATATCTATGATTTTTGTTGGGTCAAAAAAATTAGCGTGGACAGTGCTGTATGAGCAATCGCTGAGAATAAAACGGATGTATTTACTATCTAAGGGCAAGCGAAGCGAGTTCGAAGACGTGTTACAATATAAATTTAACGACTTGTATATTCTAAGGACGAGCAAAGCTAGACTGAAGTAGGTAAGATAAGCGTAACAAATGCGATGTGACGAAGTAATGTTCCGAAGAGGTTTTTTATTGTTTATTTTAATGAACAGTTTATTTGTAGATTTACACGCAATAGAAAGAAAGTTAGGTTTTATTACCGTTGTAAAGGAAATACAACGAGATACTACGAGGTTATAACTACAAAAAAATCAGGTGCGTAGTCGGAAAATTTCTTTTAAAGTGTGTGAAAACATGTTTGCTTAAGTTTAAAGTTGTACTTGCCACCTTAACTTTGTGCAAGTTATACTATATAGCTTGAGTTGCATGACTACTTGTCACATAATTGTAATAATAATAAGCCATTTATTTGCATTATAAAAGATTTACATTTCATTTTTTACTTAAATTAGGATTAACATATTTCTTCTATACATGCAGTTCGGCCATAAGCCGTGGCACCTCTACTGAGGTAGGTGGGTAACATGCTAATAAAAATGTATAACAAACACTAGCATAATTTATACATATCAGAAAATCATATATTACTGATTACTGATTATTGATACATTATTATTTATTTATCTATACCATTTTTATATAACCATTAATACTAATAATATAATATTATATCCATAAAGGTTAGCATTGAAATTAGAAAATACGATATCGCGAATGTGAAATCAGTAGCCGAGGATACAAACATCGTGACTTTATGTTCTCAATTTCTGAGAACTGATATACTTCGGAACAAGAACCAACTCGCTTCCATAGATGCTTACAAGAACATAAGAATTAGGAAGACTTGCCTGTCGAAGTACGAGAGAAGCGGACGGAATTAAACGAATACAAAAAGATACTTAAAGAAAAAGGTCATAAAGTCATCATAAAGTACTACAAACTTATTGTGGATAGCAACGTGGCTACACTAGAAGAACTAAGAATCAGTGAAGGTCCAATCTGAAGAACTAAGAGACCCAGAAGCCAAGATACTTCACCTAATGAAAATGAAATAAGGGCCGTCGGCCCACCGGGCCACTTCGCGGCCCGGGGGCCCCCCAGTGGCCGCTTTGCGGCCACATTGTTGTTGTTTTGTATTATGTATGGTTTCATTATCGTTTCTTGTTACATGGCATTTTGCCACGTATTTAGCGAATTTTCACAGACTCGTTTCACAGGCCCGCTTCGCGGGCCTGAGAGGCTTTCTCGCAAATTTGATTTTATATAAATAATCCTCTATTATTAATAGTAAGCAATGATATTGCAGTTAACAAGCCATATAAAAAAATAATAATTATATTTAAATACATAACTAATACGTTTTTATAGAGGTATAAAGAATACAAGAAATAAATCCACACGTTGCAAACTGTTGGAGTAACCTTGTATAAAGGGTAAGAAAAGATTTATAGTTTCATCTTTCATAAGTTTTAGTTATCGTCCACCATACAAAAGGGTATAAACTCTTACATACATTTATGATTGTTTATGCAATTTAAAAAAAAATGTCAAATTTTTTTTGTAAACAAATTGTTTATTTGAGTATAACCTTTAGGTGAAAAATATATATTCATGATTTTTTAAAATAAAATACCGTTTCGTCACTTAGGATTGTCCGATTGAGCTGAAACCGGTCGCAATGTTTTTAGAATGACTCGACCATATAAAGACTACTTCGAGGTTCTTCCTCTTTACAGGCCTGCTTAGCTCGGCGTGGATTAGTGGAAGCCATTTTTGTCCTGTCTCTCTGGGACAGTAGGCTTACCAGGATTGAGCAAAGGTAGAGGCTCCTCTAAATATACTACATCCCACCCTCTAACACTACTGAACCCAACAGATATCGTACGAGTCTTTTGACCTACACGTATAACATATATACAAGATTATATATATATGTATATACCGTTTGCGCCATTTGTGATGGTTTGATTGAGCTGAAATTGGTCTTAATCGATTCAGCTAGCCGTCTACCTAAATACGAATACCTTGTTTTGAGCCATTTCAAAGTTTCAAAATTTTTTTTTTTCGACGTCATAATGTTTTTATAAACAATAGCCCTCGTAACATACGAAAGGTAGAAACTCTTACATATATATATATATATATATATATATATATATATATATATATATATATAAACTTTTTAGGACATATATTTTTGTTATCAAGAAGCCAATAGGAACCGATTCCGCTCACTCCCACCCTCAACTTCCGCCATCCGAACAACCTCATAAGCGTCATTTTCATAATGAAAATTCGCTAAAAAAGAAGAAACCTATACTTGGAGCAAGCAGAGGAAGGGGAAGGGGCCGAGGCCAGGGGCGTTTCAATGACTCAAGGTATGGGAACTTAGATAAATTTATTAAAAGCATACCAAAAGATAAAGAATCTTACGATGATATTGCAGGCAAACAGAATCAAAACATCGAACCAGAGCGAAAATCTGATCAGAAACAAGAAAATGATACGATTATCATAGAAAAAGTAGACGACGAAGATATTACTCCACAAACAGGCGAAAAGAAATAGCAACTAATAAATACAATAGCAATTAAATATAAGAAGAAAATTAAACTAAAAATAGGCAAGTTTAATTGTAGAACCTTACAATCAAAAGATAGATTATTAGAACTTGAATATGCAATAAAGAATTTGGACTTAGATATCCTCGGTATTTCCGAAGTCAGGAGAAACTACGAAACTATCTCAGAATTAAAAGGAGGTATAATGCTGCTACATTCAAAAGCAGACAATGGAAATCTAGGTGTGGGATTTATTGTGTCTTGTAGATTAAGAAATAGTATTACAGAATTTAAACCGCTAAACGAAAGGCTAGCACTATTAAGCATCAAGCGTGGTAACAACTCACTATCATTCATACAAGTACATGCACCTACTAGAGACAGTTTAGATGAAGATATAGAAACGTTCTACGCAGAACTAAATATTGAATATGAAGAAGCAAAAAGTAAGTCAAATGTAGTCATTATAATGGGTGATCTAAATGCAAGAGAGGGAGTAAGTATGTTGAATGAAGAGCATAAAGTCGGTCCTCACGGTGTGGGGTGTAGAAACGACCGAGGAGAAACCCTAATAGATTTTGCCAATAGCAAACAACTTAAGATAATGAACTCTTTTTTTGAAGGGAAGCCTGATGACAAATGGACTTGGTGCTCACCAAAAGATCAAAAATTTGAACTAGATTATATCTTATCGAACTCTGCTAAAATATTTGAAAACCTATTCATAGAAAATGGAGGAAGCATGGAGAGAAGAATGATAGGAATCTCAAGAAGAGATAAGAAAAGCAATGCATGGATTAGAGCAGAAACAGGATTAGAAGATATAGCAGCTACAATTATAAGAAAAAAGTGGAACTGGACGGGTCACATACTTAGAGCAAAGGACGAAAGATGGAGCAAGACCTTAATGCAATGGTACCCTATAGACAAAACAAGAAAAGTAGGAAGGCCACCATATAGTTGGGACCATGAAATGTCGGTTTGCTGTGGAGGAAACGCATGGCAAAGAATGGCATGGTATAGAAAAGAGTGGTATAGAATGAGAGATATATACATTAGTGAATGGTTACATAAATAGAGTATCACAATAAAGACTAAACTCAAAATTAATAATATGCTTTCTCTGAAATGCTTTTCCTCAACAGAAGAAAATAATCTTGAATAAAATAAACAAAATAATGATAAGATAATTAAATGGAAATAATAAGAAAAGATAAAAATAATTAAATAAAGTAATAATAATAATTAATTACAATTAGTTAAGATTGTTTAGGAAGAAATCTATAATTTCAAACTAGAAGATAAATATTAATTTAATAAATAAAAAAAAAAAAAAAAAAAAAAAAAATCTGATAACCTGCTAACCTCAGGGAATCAGATGGACGCCTCGGCAAATGCCGAATTGCCAAAATGGCATAAAAAGGCTTACTTACTTGCTTACTATTCATAGAAAAACAGCTAAACTTCACCTCAGATCATAGAATGATAATTGTGCAATTAGAACTGGACAGAAAAAAGTACTACGTAAAACAAAGTAACTCCAACAAAAAGCCTAAAATAAAAGGAGACGGTACGGATTACAATTTATATCTAACAAAACTGTTTGAAAATGAAAATATTATCAACTTCATTTGCATTGAGGGAATATACAACATGATAGTCAAAAACATACTTGAAGCAGCCAAAAGAGAAAATGAAACCACAAAACAAGAGGAAAAACGAAGAAGAATCAAGAAATTATCTGATGAAACAATACAACTAATTGAAGAAAGAGAAAAATATAATAGAATTATAGATAAGACAGAGGACATAAAAAGAAAACATGCAGAAATAAGGAAAGAAGTTAGAAGGAAAGTAAAAGAAGATATCAAAAAATATGAAGAAGAAACTATAAATAATATAATGAGTGAACACGGGTCTACAAAAAAGGTTATAAAAGAAATTACAAAAGTTGATAAACATTGGATGCACAAATTAGAAAATAAAAATAAGACTAAAAAGCTAACAGATAGAAAAGCCATTATTGAAGAAGCAACTGAATTGTATAAGCATATCTACAAAGAAGAGGGGGAAAACAAGCCAGATGCATCTATAAAGAGCGAAAATGAACCAGAAATAATGAGGGAAGAATTAGAGATGGTATTAGAAAGCTGAAAAAGAACAAAGCTCCCGGAGACGACAACATAAATAATGAACTGTTGATGCTTTAATTAACCCATTACACCTACTGTATAACAAAATTCTTAAGGAAAAGAAAATACCTAATAAATGGAAATCAAGTAAAATAAAATTGATACATAAGAAAGGAAGTAAAGAACTCATTAACAACTATAGACCAATTAGTTAATCCTCAACTATCTACAAACTTTTCACTGGAATTATACAAAGAAGAATAATTAAAGAAATATATCATTCTCATTCTATAGAACAAGCGGGATTCCGACCAGGATTCTCAACTATTGACCAACTCCATACAGTAAAGCAAGTTATAGAAAAGTGTAATGAATATAATATACCTTTATTTATGTGCTTCATAGACTTCAATAAAGCCTTTGACTCGCTGAAGCATTGTGAAATATGGCCTGCATTGAGAGAAGCTGGAGTCAAAGAAGAGTATATAGAAATACTAAAAGAAATCTATAAAGACTGTGAAGCTTACATTGCCTTAGAAAATGATGGGGAAAAGTTCAAAATAGAAAGAGGAGTAAAACAAGACTGTCCAGTATCTTCCGTAATTTTTAACTGCGTCTCGAAAAAGCTTTTAAAGAATTAATATGGTGCAAACTAGACTAGTGCACTAGTATTTAGGACTGGTGCAACTAGATATACATGGATATAAGCTAAACAACCTAAGGTTTGCGGATGACGTCCTTCTTTTCTCTACAAGCAAAACTGAGTTAAAAAAACATGATAAACAACTTAATTGAAGTATGCAGAAAATATGGATTGACAATAAATTGGTCTAAATCAAAAGTTATGTCCAACGTATGCCAAGAGCCTTTAGAAGTTGATCAAGGTGTGTTAGATAATATTAAAGAATATGTTTATCTAGGTCAGATAATATCTATAAGCGAATCAATGGGAAATGAAATAAGCCGACGAATAAATAAGATGGAAGAAATTCTGGGCCCTTAAGAAAATATTTAGAAGTAACGCCTCTGATAACATCAAAATTAATACATTACATAGCTGCATATTCCCAGCGATTCTATACGGTAGCCAAACATGGTGCCTCACACAGAAACTCAATAATAAACTGGTCTCTACACAATGCCAAATGATAAGAACGATGCTGAATATAAGTAGATTAGAAAGGCATAAGAATGAGTACCTAATCAAAAGATATGGTGGGAAAAGCCTAATGAAAGAAGGACACATGCTAAAATGGAATTGGGCCTGGCATGTGTATAGGATGAACACAGATAGATGGGCTCGGCTAGCTACTGAATGGACTCCATACGGAAGGACCAGAAGCAGAAGACGACCAGCACGTAGATGGGACGACGAATTCTCTGAAAGATTGGGAAAGTTATGGCATAGAACAGCTACTAATAGGCAAATTTGGAAGAAGACTATTAAAACTCAATTTAAGTAACTTCTAGCCATATTTAACAAATTAATAGGTATTTTTTCTACTAGGTACGGTCGTAGAATCCGGTTTTATAAATAAAAAACTTCAACAACCTCACTTTACCCCTAAATAGGGGAGGCTTTTGCTTCGCTAAGAAGTGTCTTTAAAGCTTTATTATTATTATTATTATTATTATTATTATTATTATTATTATATCCATAGTATTTATAAAACAATTTATTATAATTTCATAATTTTCCATTTAATTTTCTATTACATTTATATATTCTTTCAATCTTTAACTTTTATAGCCAGTTCTTAATTATATATCATTTATTCTAACTATTAAATACACTATTTTAGTTTTCTATATTGTTATAAATAATAATATTATTTATAATACATTTAAAATAATAAAACCCGAGTATAATTATTAAACATAAATTATTGCTTGCTTGCACAGACTAGTTATATATAAATTTACATCTATTCTGACACACATACATTCATACCTATAAATAATTTATCATGCTACTTTTAATATTTACATTGGTAACTAACAAATTAAGAACAAAGTATATATTTATATATACACACATTATTTTTAATATTTATTTAATACAATTATTTATTTATTTAAATTTTTAAATTTAGATTTTCTTTAAAAAAAATTGTTTACTTAAATTTTATTTTGTTTTATTATTTTTTTCTATTTCTTCTGCTTATAATTTTTTATTTATTCTATTCTTTGTACTGACATACCTTCTTAAATATATCTCCCATTCTCATCCATTCCTTTCTATCACTTGCCCGTCTTTGCCATTCTTCTTGATCACAAATTCTCTTCATTTCTTTATCCCATCTCATTTTAGGTCTTCCTCGTTTCCTTTGTCTATCCCTTTGGTACCATTGGATTAACTTTTTGGTCCACCTCTCACCTGTGTCCTTACCACATGGCCTGCCCTGCCCCACTTTCTTTCACTAATAATCTTGCCTATATTCTGTATTCCTGCTTGTTGTCTTACCCACTGGTTACTTTTCCTATCTCTCCTGCTAATTCTCAACATACTTCTCTCAATAGATCTCTGTGTCACTCTCATCTTCTGAATCATTTCTTTACTAACAAACCATGTTTCTACCCTATAAATCATCACAGGTAACACGCAAATGTTCCACAACTTACGCTTCCACTCCATATCTACATGTGATCGAAACAAATGCCAATACTTATTGTAACTGGCCCATCCTAATCATATCTTTCTTTTTATTTCTCTTTCCTCTTGGCCTTTTGCTATTAACTGACCTAAAAATACATTACTACAATACTCCTTTACATTATCTATTTTTTTCTCATCCAATATTAAACTAAAATCTTCATCAATGTTAAACTTCATAAATTTTGACTTTGCTATATTAATTTTTAAACCTATTTTCTTAATTTTCCTATATAGCTTGCATATAGTAGTAGTGCATAAGTCATGTTGTTGCATGACTACTTGTTACATAATTACCTTCTAGATTTTTCCAAGGAAATGCGATATAACACTTAAAAAACTTGTAATGCGTTGTACAAATTTAATCGTTTGCATTACTTAGCAAAATTGTATTTTGATTGTCTAACTTAAATTGTGTGTTTTTAACGATGGTTTTCATAGAATTCAACTCTAAACGGAGATCTACCATTGGCATGAGTCAGTTCATGCGCGATTTGAAGCAAATATGTTTGGTCGATGCTCATGCAATTTCCTTGAAACAAAAGGTTGATTAAAATAATTTATAGCACGGAAAAATCAAGTTGTTGTATTTTTATTAAAGTTTATCTTTATTCATAATTGTTTACGCTATTAATCATCAAATAATAATGTTTTATTAATAAATTTTTGCAATATTAATAATTTATTAAAATAAAACATATAATTATGTTTAAACATATAGTTAAGAAAATGTGCGTATTTATCTCACAGATTATAAAATGGATGGCACAGCAATTATAGATATATCACGCATTAGAGGCTCAGTTTGAGCTATTCATAGGGTTTCTCTTGGAAATTCAAAATAATTAAATAACAAGTTATGACGCTATAACTGCAATCTTCAGGTTATAAAGCATGTATTGAAAACTTAAGCAAGAATTAGATTAGACCCAGTTTTACCCCCCCCCCCCCCGGTACTTAGATTCAAACCTGGAAACCATAGCTTTAAGTGTTCGTATTGATTCCGGTCCGGCTTTATTTTCGAGCGCTCCAAAAAAACTGGAAAACGACACTCTACTCCAAATTATTGTTTAGCGGCCGTATTTTAAGTTTTCCGTTATTTTATCACGTTTTTTATGTCTATTTTTAATAATTTAGAATGTTTGTATCGACTCGTTTCAGCGCTCAAACAGCATAAATAAGGAGCTTTTTCTCGGCGATGTTACAAGTTTTTATATATAAATTTAGCTGACTCAGCAAACTGGGTTATTGACGTTACGAAAGCCTGCTGTTAGGTTCGTAACAGCAGCGAAGTCGCTAAGTACCTGCCAAATTCGTAGGAGAAGAGTCACGGTGAATAAGTCCTAGAGTTAACATCTATAAAATCCATCATTTAATTAATGGTCAGCGACAAAATCGGTCCTCCACCGCTGGGCTAGACGTTAATTGAAAGACGAGCCGTTTATATCTCTAAACCACAACTCATAAGCCTACTCCAGGGTCCGTGGACTGGACCGTCAGGAGGAGGTTACTAAGTTACTCTCTCTATATATAAATATTTTTTAAATACATATTAAATAATATACTATAGATTATTATTAATCTGGTTTTTTTTTCGTTTCTATCTCTAAACCATATTTTGCAAAACTGTAATAATTGATTTTCAAATGTTGCTTTACAGGCTAATACAAGAGCTCTGAATGGACAGATATTCTATCGAAGTGAGAAATGTTTATAAGAAATATCTCTTTAATCCAGAGAATACACTAAATGGAATCTCTCTTAAAATTCCTCCTGGTTCTATGTAAGTATTAGCTTTAATATTAATAAACTGCGTAGGCTTCCAGGGTTATTGTCTTGAAGATTTAAGTCTTCTGGTGGTGACTGCGTCAATGTAGATTAAGAATCCGACGTTTCGCTTCCCCTAAGGGAGGCATCATCAGGGATGTAGGACATCAATAGAAACTCAATGCTCTACAAAACTGAACTTCAGTTTTGTAGAGCATTGAGTTTCTATCCATGATGTCCTATATATATCATTTGATATTACCGAGTTTTGCAAAACATGAATAGTTGTAAATGTAACAAGCAAAATGCTTGTTACATTTCCTAGGTGTCTCTCGCACAATTATATTGTGTCAACTATTAATGTTTTGCAAAACTCGGTAGTATCAAATGATATATGTTTTGCTTGCCATGCATGATGGCGGTAAGAGAGCACCGCTCGTCTCTGGTAAGTACTTCACATTAGTGAGTACAGGCTCTGTCGGCGCCCTGATGAGTTAGACGTAACGAAACAGAGTGGGACATGACATTATGTCGAGCCATCAATGAGGACGAATGTCGAATGATGGAACGGTTCCCAGATGTAGCATTGCATTTTGCTTGTTACATTTCCTAGGTGTCTCTCGCACAATTATATGATGTCCTATATCCCTGAAGATGCCTCCTATAGATGGAAGCGAAACGTCGGATTCTTCATCAACATTGACGCGGTCACCACCGGAAGACCTAAATCTTCACAGCTTTAATATTATTGTTAGTTAAATAGTTTTAAATATTAGTTTTCGACAAGACTATTGTAACTTCAGTAACTTGTTAGTCGTTTCATCCCATCTCATCTCATTTCATTGTACGACAACTCTGCAAAACTGATCTGCATAGGGAAGGCTTCACTGTTTAGAGGTCCGAATAGAGGTTTTAAGTTATACATTTCCCATACAGACTTTTATGTTTGGAAAACGATATTTTCCATAGACGAGTCTCGCCATATCACGCAGAAAGGAAAATAGACTCACTCCTCTTCTTCTTCTACATCTTTACATATTTGTACCAATGATAAACTCTAGTTAGGTTGAATAGCGCGATTTTATTATGGATCTTAGCTTGAAAACAGTTTCAGTATTTACACCTGCACTTAATTATTTAAAAATAGATGTAAGATTTGGGTCGGCCAAGTGTCGCTTAAATCGTTGGAGCTTGCGTATCCCTCATTTAAGGGATAAATATGCGCATTTCATTTGAAATTTTAAAAAACCCTAATAGACGCTACTGCACAGGTTATTCAAATTAAATTAAATTTTATATTTAATATACATAGAATTTAGAAATTAGGTTGATAAGCAAGAAAGCGCGCATTTCAAAGACAATTCGCCCCGCATTGGACCTTCGCGCCAAAATAATAGTTGTTTCATTTCATTTATTATTTACTGTTATAATAATAGTTTTGTAAGTTTTAGCCAAATCATAGTTATTCTGTTCAATTAATTTTTTCGTAAAAATCAGATTACAACAACAGGAGTTATAAAATTTGTTAAATAGTAAAAAAATGCAAAAAAGCAAATTTTTTTTCAAAGAAATTTGTTGACTTTGCATAAATTAACCATGTTTTGGTGTTTTTGAAAGAGCCATAACTTTGGTTGTAGTCATCCGATTTTGATGATTAAACTCGTTTTATAGAAAGAACATTGTTTTCAACATTGTATATAGACCAAGAGCTCATGGGTGTTTTGTTAATAAAAAGTGTAATGGCTGGAACCAGTTCTCAATTTTCGTAAATACCTTCCTGAACAAGGATCTGCAATTCTGCCGACTCGTATCGGATGGGTGTCCCAGGCAGAACCTTTGACCCCTTAAGTGCGTTCTGCCTGGGACACCCATCCGATACGAGTCGGCTGAATTGCAGATCCTTGTTCAGGAAGGTATTTACGAAAAATTGAGACCGGTTCCTGCCATTACACTTTTTATTAACAAAACACCCCTGGGCTCTTGGTCTAATAGTATCGGATCTCTAAACATATTTCTTAACTCTCGAAAATAAATAAGCGTCATTTTCATGATGAAAATTCGCTAAAATGCAGTTACTAGTTGTGTTTGTAATTTACATTGGTATATCTATAGGTATGGATTGCTTGGGCCCAGTGGATGCGGAAAGACAACTTTGCTGAAATGTATTATAGGAACTACAAAAATAGACAGTGGCATGATCCATATATCCGCCTCTACGGCTCAACACATAGGTTTTATGCCCCAGGTATTTCACATGTTATCCATCTACGCAATGAAGCTCAAATTTCGATGCTGCTTAACACTAAACATCTATCAAAAACAGTTGATAATGAAAGTTTGTATACTTGATGATCACAAGAAGCTATTGCCAGAGTTCATCACATTTAAAATTCTTAATCCACATTTGTTGGTCCAACGTTCAATTTAGCGGAGTCATTAATGGTGGTTCACTATTTCTGGAGAAAACCCCAAGATTGATCTAGATCGCTCAACTTTACCGTAAAATTGATTTTGTAATATTTTAAGTTTAAATTCTCAAGAATAAACACACTGGTAATTCTCTATATTCTCCAGAACATGCACACTGGTATTTAAAAAGGTTGTATCCCAACAAAAACACTCCGTGAAAAAATGCAGCCAAGTCTTGCGTAAAAAGTTATGATATCATAGGTTACGCCAAGTCTATTCATACGCTGTTTTTATAAATCTTAAGAGATATACATGATTATAAACAAATAAAGAATTATTATTTGATATCCGCAAAATTAACCGCATATATGATGATTCCAAGCGAATCTAAAATAATAGATTCAGCTATTCTTATCAATTCCTTACTATCTATACCTATTTCAATGAAAAATTCAGAGGAAAACTTAGGTAATAATAATAATAATATATAATAATAATAATAATAATAATAATAATAAGCCTTTTATTAAAACTTTTTTTTACAACAGATTCTTAAATATAAAATTTAATTTTACAATATTTTATAAGTTTTAAATCGGCAATAAGCCGAGGCACCCTTAAGGGTTGGAGTTACATCAACTATAATAGATGATTAGATATTTTTGTAGACATTACGTAATACAAATATTACTATTTTTAATTATTTATTTATTTTTTTTTATAAGTAAAACAAGTATTTAATAAAAAGTTATTTTATTGAATTATATTATTTATATCATTATGTTGTAAATAAATTAATTCACACCTACATATGGATATGTAGACATACATACATACATACATACACACACACGCACACATACACACACACACACATATATTAGAATATATTACAATGTTATTGTTATTTGTTGTTTTAGTAATTTTTATTAATTCAATTTTTTATAATTATTTTCAACTTAAATTTAAACCATCCTCATAACATAAAATTATCCTAATACTAAGTAAATTACTTTGTGTCTCTTTCTGACATGAAATAATACTATTAATTATTTATTCCAATACACTGACTATACTAAAAACATGCCATTTCCTAATGGCCTAATAATTAATTTATTTTATTTAATAGTAAATTTATTTAATTTTAACCTAATGTTTAATAACTAATTCAAAATAATTTCAGACTAGTTAATTTTCATACAAGTAAGCTTGGCAGTAAACAGTACTAAGCCTTCTCCATTCACTTCTATCATACGCAATTCTGTGCCATGCACACTTTCTCTCACAAACTTTAGTCATTTCTTCTTCCCACCTGATACATGAAACTTAGGTATAGTGCCTCTAAAAAAAAGCAAAGCCAAAGCCCTTTAACAAAATAATTTGTTTGACCATGTCTTTCTAGGAACTTTACTTGATAATATTTAAGGCACTTGTCGTAAATTTTATTTTTTTCACGATGGACATTTATATCCTGGTCTAAATCATAATTTTCATATATATAAAGGTAGGATCTATCACCAAAACGTCTTTACTATTATCTTTAAAAGCAATGAATCAATGCTGGAAACCTCATCATAGCAAGTATACCCCTTTTGCTTCATTGTGTCAATGATTTTATGCTTGACATTATGGTGGTGACGAGTTACAAGGAGCATGTTATTTGGACAATTACCCAGCACATGTGCTGGTGTTTCAGTCTCTCTGCTGCATCGGCGGCAGAGGGGTCCTAACTCTCCTGTAGACTGGGCACCACTCGTTGGTACACCACGAAGAGGGGCATAATTGATATTCAGCTTGATTGCATTAGTCCACTCAGATCCAATAAGAATGTATCTGTCTATTGCTGATAAATCCATTGAATTTTGTGTAATCTTTAAAGTGACAGACGCCTATACCTTGCCATTTACACTTACACCATTCATTAAAAGCTTTCTCTCGAAGTGACTGTCGAATTGTTTTAGCAGTAAACGTCTCTCTAAGGTTGTCGAGACTGAGACCGAGCCGGTCTAAACATTCTGCGATTTCAACGTCATAACCGAGTATACTTTAAAACTGAATATTGTTAATGTTCTGTAGCTTTTGAAGAATGCTGATGTGCTGTAAAGTAGCTTCCCACGAACACCTTAATATAAAAAGTCCTCTGTACCTGCAAGGAGCATATAACTTTGGAGTAGACGGATTAGCAGGTAGGCCTACTAAGTTAAAAAAGAGGAAGTGGAGTTAGGATGAGGAACAAGACGTAACATTAAATCCTACTTTTTACGCTAGACTTGTATTTTTCACATACGTATGATTATGAAAGGATATTTCTTTCATCAACTATTTTTAAGCTTCTAATTTACTTTCGTGGTTATTTACAGGAATTATCACTGCACGAGGATTTCACTATTAAAGAAATATACAAATACTACGGCACTCTGCATGATATGGATCCTAAAGCCTTGAAATCTCGAACTGATATGCTGACAAATTTACTCGATATCCCTCATGTGACGAGAGTTGTAAAGCAATGCAGGTAAGCTTAACCAAATCTCATTGAGCTTTTTAAAGATATTAAAGTAGTATTAAGTACGAGCCAATCGAAAGGCACGAGCTAATCGAAAGGCACGAGCTAATCGAAAGGCACGATCCAATCGAAAGGCACCAGCCAATCGAAAGGCACCAGCCAATCGAAAGGCACGAGCCAATCGAAAGGCACGAGACAATCGACAGGCACAAGCCAATTGAAAGGCACGAGACAATCGAAAGCCACGAGCCAATCGAAAGGCCCAAGCCAATCGAAAGGAACAAGCCAATCGAAAGGAACGAGCCAATTGAAAGGCACGAGCCAATCGAAAGTCACGAGACAATCGAAAGGCACGAGCCAATTGAAAGGCACGAGACAATCGAAAGGCACGAGCCAATCGAAAGGCCCAAGCCAATCGAAAGGAACAAGCCAATCGAAAGGAACGAGCCAATTGAAAGGCACGAGCCAATCGAAAGTCACGAGACAATCGATATGTTTAGGTCACGAGTGTTAAAGTATATTAAAGTCAGCACAGCTATGCAACTATTCTTTTAAAAGACAGCAAATGTATTTCGTAAACCTGATCGTCGTTAATGCTTGTTTTTCTTTCCGCAGTGGTGGAGAAAAAAGAAGGATCTCATTGGCCATCACTCTGATCCACGATCCAACGATATTGATTCTGGATGAACCAACAGTTGGACTTGATCCTGTTTTATCTTTCAAGTAAGTCTGTACTTGCTAAGCTACAACCATCATGCTAAGTAGTTTGCTACTTAGCGTTTTAAATGTAATCATAGATCAAACAAACAGGTATATAGTTATATGGAACGAACTAAGAAATAAACCAAACAGAACAAGATCTTTGACTTTCTACAAAAAATGATTTAAATTTGATTTTGATTGGCTTAGGTCTCTTTTATGGTGATTAATAAGAAAAGAAAGCCACTTAAGGAACTAAATGAGTTTGTAATACCTATATTCACTACCTATAACGTAGGATATTTATGTTAATATTGGAATAGCAGAGGATGAAATTTTAAAGTCCGGTGTTTTAGACATGTGTGAGGAAAGTACCTTCTTTGTAGAAAAGGTATGCAGAGTTAGAATAATGTTTAAAACACAAAATTTCATCTGTTGCTATTTCATTATTAACATAAATATGAAATATGGCTCCGGTTTACACAAAATAAATATTGTATACTTTTGCCAATAAAGAACTTGTTAAAAAAAGCATAAATATGCTATATTATAGGCAGTGAAATATAGTTATTTCAAGCTCATCTAGTCTCTTAAATGACCTTTCATGAAACATGCTAAGTATGATAACGAACGAATCATACAAAGAGACTTTAGTGCCTTTACCAAGCTCAACTTATTTGAGTTGTAAAATTTACTTTTGTCTACAAAATCAGAACATCTTAATACCTGAATAATTAAAATGAGCGTAAATGGAATCCATTACAAATAATGAAAACTAAAAAGTCTCCCCACAATACAAAACATTACTGGCAAAGCTCTTTCAACCAACAAAGAGGCCATCATCAGTACAAAGTCTACAAACAAGTACAACAGAATAAAAAACCAAAATAAAATAATGTAAAAACACAAAATGTGATGCTTAGTAAAGTTTGTTTTGTGGAAAGACTCCATAGTTTTCATTATCTTAAAACCTGTTACCTCCAGTAGGGAGAAAAGTGTACATTTCTCCCTCTTGTCGAGGGAGATAAGTGACACATAACTCATGGTCTGAATCTACAGAGGGAAAATATGTCTCCTTCGGCTTTGGACTAAAAAACCAAATTGCATAACTCATTAAAAACTCAAAATTATTTTATTTTGTTTAATTTATTTACAATAACACTACTGGTTTGATTGATTTCTTAAGCAAGTAAACATTTGCATTAACTTTTAAATTATAATTTAGGAGGCAAACTATATAAAAAGTTATTAATTGTTTAATAAATTAAAAGGTAACTTTAATAAAACTTACCGTGATTTTAACACTCACTGTTTGTTATATACTATTTTCTCCCTCTTGGAAGTAAAATCTTAAACTTACCACGGTAGAAAAGGTCATTGCTCCCGAGCAGTAATTAACTCCCTCAGCTTCGCCTTATGAGTTAACTGAAAGATTCCCTCGTCAACCCTCGGGAATCAACTAAATAAATCCTAATATGGTCTAATTATTAATAACAATTACACCTAATTCTAATAAACTAAAATTTAAATAATATCGTCCCTTCGGCTTTGTCCTTAGGAGCAATGACTTACTTACTCCCTTGACAAGTTAACTATAAAGTACAATACCACTTTCTACATTTGTATGCCAGGAGTTTTTGTTACCTTTCTTATAACTTAGAAAGCAAATATTATAAAAAGGGTTAAGGAGATTTTCCAATGTGTTTTAAAAATGTCTAATTTAAAAGGGGTGTTGGCTAAAAACTTTAACTCCTCCTCTTTGGACAGAAAAGCAGTTCCAGTGGTTTCTATAAAGTCGTCTGTCTGTATGTGTGTGTTTGTGTGTGATCATCGTAGCTACCAGTGTGTTTATGCTAAAGAGTTGAAACTTAGTACGATAATTAATCTTTAGGTCTATACTATCTGGATAATATAACACCATCTGTTGGGGTGAAAAAGACTAACAGTGATCTATCTAGGTATACTACGTAATTTTTGTCTAGGTATACTTCATAATCTTTGTCTAGGTATACTTCATAATCTTTGTCTAGGTATACTTCATAATCTTTGTCTAGGTATACTAAATAATCTTTGTCTAAGTATACTTCATAATCTTTGTCTAGGTATACTACATAATCTTTGTCCAGGTATTCTACACAATCTTTGTCTAGGTATATTTCATAATCTTTGTCTAGGTATACTTCATAATCTTTGTCTAGGTATACTACATAATCTTTATTAATTCATAATCTTCGTTAATTCATAATCTTTATAATCAATACTATTCAAAATTATTTAGGAATATTACTCAAACTAGACAAATTGCTTTTATTCTAACCTTGTGTCAAGAGTAGTTTTTTTACTCCTGGAGTTACAAGTAAATACTTGAGCACAAAATTGACATATAAGGCGATAAATTAACTGATAATATAATTTTCAGCATATCGAAATATTTAAGATCGTTAGCTGTGGATGAGAAGAAAACAATCATTATTACCACTCACTATATGGAGGAGGCTAGATCATTGGATTTCGTAAGTCTGCTTAGTCATTAAGCAAAACAATTATATCACATTTATCTCTCGGTCTTTCATTCTATAAAAGTTTGCTAACCGAGGATAAATCTAGTGATAAATACCGATTCGATTAAGATATGAATTATTTTAACCTGAGAGCGTAGAAACTGATCCTATATATATATATATATATATATATATATATATATATATATATATATATATATAAACCTATATATCTAAACCAATATCAACCTGTATCTGGAACTGTAGCGTACCCTGGTTGTACTTGTCAATTAATTGTTGTAAAATCTTTTTTATTAATATTCTCTAGCGTCCTTTATCAAATTTAATTACTTAAATATTATAAAAATAACAAACTCTTTGCATCCAATATGACTTTAAACGTACAGTATCATCGCAGTAGCTTGACTCTACTGTGTCCACGTTTTATGAACCAAGTTTATAGTCCAAGAGCCCAGGGGTGTTTTGTTATTAAAAAATGTAATGGCCGGAACCGGTCTCAATTTTTCGTAAATACCTTCCTGAACAAGGATCTGCAATTCTGCTGACTCCTATCGGATGGGTGTCCCAGACAGAACGCACTTCAAGGGTCAAAGGTTCTGCCTGGGACACCCATCCAATACAAGTCGGCAGAATTGCAGAATCTTGTTCAGGAAGGTATTTACGAAAAATTAAACCCGTTTCCAGCCATTACACTTTTTATTAACAAAACACCCCTGGGCTCTTGGTCTATTATGGGAATATCAGTTTTTTTTATCAGACCCCGTTCCTTGTGAATTTCAAGAGGGCCATAGTCGAATCCTTGTGTTGCTCTAAACAATTCTTCTAATTGTGAAACAGATTCGCATGAACTGCACTTTATTTTGTAGGTAAAAATGTTTGTGCACCACACAAAGAGATATATTACTAGAGGGGCCCTATTGGTTGAATTTTGAAACACCGAAAAAGTAACCTGACCACATTCGATTATCATTATCATCAAATAAACAGAACAAAAAAACAGTAAATTATATAGTAGAATGTTTAAAATACATATCACAACACAAACAATCTGCGGGAAGCCGAAAACAATTGATTAATTATAACTTCCTCTTGGAGGAGGTTTCAATGAGGTTACTCAGAGCCCCACTAAAGATGTTTCAGGCCTCTCAATGTATTAAGATAGGCTATGCCCCCTCTAGTATATATCTCTATGGCACCACAGGATAAATAGTTATTTTACCTCGGGAATCAATAGTTCGCTCAGTTGATCTTAACTTGAGCAACGACATAGACTAATTACCTTCCTTAGTTTAGCATGCTTATTAAACTAATCTTAGACGAATTGGCATAGGTTGGATTCATGAGAGGAGGGAGGTTGTTATGTGAAGATTCTCCACAATCACTGATGGCGGAAAACAGCTGCGATACTTTGGACCAAGTTTTCTTGAATTTGATCCACAAATCTGAGGTATAAAATATATTTTTTCTGAGGTAGGGATCGTCTTACACGGCTCACCGAGCTTTTACGGTCTAAGAAGAAGAAGTAGTTATTTGTAGTTTTTTAACTTTATTCGTGTTATGGTTTATTAATTTCATCTTTACGATAAGGCACTGATGATGGCCTCATGCTTGGTTGAAAGTGCTTTGCCAATAAAATATTTTTGTGGAGAGACTCTTTTCTTTCACCCATAATGAACACTGGTGCTCATTTTCATCTAAATGAGGTAGGGAGTTTAGGTTACCTTTATTCCCTGCTAACTTTTTTGTGCAACTGGAAGTTCATCTATTTGAGAAGCGCTGAAGAACACATACAACCCTTTTACTGACTCGCTTTCCAGTAAATATAGTCGCTTCGGTAGAAAAAATATCAATTTCACAGTCCGAGTAGTATAATATACTATCAAATTAAAACACCTAAATACATTTCTAAATATTATGAACTAGGTTTATAGCGGGTGGCTCATCAACCCGGAAAAAAGTTAATTCATATTTTTTAATTATATCTTTTATAAGAAAACCCATAAATGCTATATGCATTAACTCTCTTGTCCACGAGTAAGTAAATAATATGATATATAAATAACTAAAAACACACTAATTATTGTTAATGAAGGTTTGGCTTAAGATTAGCTTCCATTTGCTTAAGATCGGTTTAGGATTTGCATGACAACTATCTTTAGCACAATAACTTAATTAATCCTGGTTTGAATAATTCTTTTTTTGACTAGGTCCAAGAACGTTATGGTCAGGAATCTATTGATTGAGTGAATCTTGTTAAGAGTGCTGCTACCAAAGTGTGAAACCCCCCATTTTAAAAGTATAGGGTCTTGAAACCAGTATGTCACTGGAATTATCCGTTTCAGGGCCGTCAAGTGGTTTTCAGAAAGTTGTCTGTCTGTATGTGTGTCTGCTATTATCGTAGCTCCCAGTGCATTTAAGCTAGAGTTGAAACTTAGTACAAAAATCAGTCTCTAGGTGTAGTGCTTTTTAGAAAATATTATTATGACGTCATTAACCCGCAATAATCACTGTGCAAAATGTCGACAATTCATGAAACGCGAAAAAATGTTGCGATCAGATTGAGCACATTGCACGCTATGTGTAAGAATAACATATAAGCCATTTTTTCAATATGAGCATTAGTTCAATTTTTATCAAATGGCGTTTTTTAAAAAATGGTGAAAATCGGAAAATAGTCCAATAGAGTTGAAATTTGATATAAGTGTTTATCTATACGTAATAAGTAAGTACACCAGTTTCGTTTCAATACGACAAGTATATCCATGATTTTTTGGATCATAGAAGTTAAACAGCATCGAGAGTGGACAATGCCTGGATGAGTAGCCGCTGGGAATGAAACGGATGTATTCGTAAATGTAATTTTACTAACAATTTAAAGTGACGCGTTGTAAACATCCTGTTGAGTTAACCCAAAATCTAACCAGTTCTTCCTCAGGACCTGACTTTAAGTGCTAAGTTTCATTAAAATTGGATAAGTATTTTGAGCTATGATGAGTAGCCGCTGGGAATGAAACGAATTTATTTACAAGAAATTAGATGTATTGGAGTATATATTTAACGACTCATGTATATTCTGAGGACGAGCGAAGCTAGTTCTAAGCTGGGAGGATAAGCGTAGCGAATCCGATGTGATAAAGCAAAGTTCCAATGTACCCTGTACCTAATTTGTTGATATTGTTTCTAGTCTATGACATGGTTTTTATTTTTAGAGAGTGGCCACGGAGTGTCAGGTTGGTAGCCGTGAGGAGCCATCTCACTCTCGGAGTACGAGGAGCCATCTCATCATCTTACAAACGAATCAGGATAAGGCTTATAAAAACACACTCACTTCTCACGTGCCAACGTTTCAAGGAGGGACATGCTTTTCATCAGAGTTATTTATTTTACTTTTTGTTATTTTCTTGTCTCTATTGTTTTTGTTTATTATATTGTCTTCAGGTTGCCCTGATGCTCGAAACGTTGACACGAGAGAAGTGAGTGTTTTTTAAGCCTTATCCTGATTCGTTCGTAATATATATATAATATATATATATATATATATATATATATATATATATATATATATATATATATATATATATATATATATATATATATATATATATATATAATATATATATATATATAATATATATATATATATATATATATATATATATATATATATATATATATATATAGGTCCTGTTGCTTAATCCTTAATATTAATTCAAAAGGTGTAGAGAGGGTTGCTTTGGTCACAAGGTCAATAGTGTTAATAATGTGGTTTAGCAAAATAGGGCTTCCATTGCTCTCTAAATAGCTGATGCCAGTATCCATTAAATATAAAACAAATTAGGGCCCGTATTCAAAGACGTTTCCTAACATTTCTCCTAACTTTCTAACATTTTCCTAACATTTCTCTAATTTCCTAACATTTTCCTAACATTTTTCCTAACATCCTAACATTTCCTAACTCCTAACATTCTCCTAACATTTTCCTAACATTCTCCTAACATTTTCCTAACATTTCCTATCGTGTTTTAAAAGTTTTAGAGGCTTCGCATGATTTTATTTAGTAAGAACCTAAGGTAGTTAAGTCAAAAAGTGATACCATTGTAAGTAACGTAATATATCGCAAAATATCAATGTTATTAACTTATTACCTGAATTTACGACACACTTTGTCATAAACAACAATGCGGCCTTGCTTTGGCGAATGTTAAATATATTAGAAACTTTATTTACATATGTTTTCAGTAAACAGTAGAGTTAATACAAATACAATGTTCAATTATTGTAACAGCTTTCATAAATAAAGCAGTATCAAGCGTTTCAAGTTTGAACGTGGACCAGGTTGTACGAATCCAAAGGTGTCTAAATGAAGACCTGTTAATCAGTGCAACACTGTTTTCATTTTGCTAAATCATGTACACAATTTTGTTTTTCGTATTTTGTCATTAAAATTCATTTTTGTTTGTGTAAATTTTTTTGGTATAATAATGGCTGAATTATTCACTGAATTTCGGACCAACTGAATTTCCTCTTTGAATCGATAGCCCGCCACAAACAGACCATAGAAAATAAAAAAATCTGATTGTGTTAAAATAATTTCAGGGTAAACTCCCTAATAGTAAGGTAAGTGGATTAACAGTAACTTATATTATGTAAATTTATGTAGATAGTTATTAATACGACAAAGTGTGTCGTAAATCCAGGTAATAAGTTAATAACATTGATATTTGCGATATATTACGTTATTTACAATGGTATCACTTTTTGACTTAACTACCTTAGGTTCTTACTAAAAAAAAATCATGCGAAGCCTCTAAATGACTTTTAAAACACGGAAACGATCATTTAAATTTCGTGGCTTAAAAACATTTCCCTTACCTAAACCTAAGGTGAGTGTTAGGAGAATGTTAGGAAAATGTTAGGAAAAAGTTAGGTGTTAGGAAAATGTTAGGATGTTAGGAAAATGTTAGGAAAAAGTTAGGTGTTAGGAGAATGTTAGGAAAATGTTAGGAAAACGTCTTTGAATACGGGCCTAAGATTCATTATACTAGATAATAGTACCTAGTTATATCTTGTGTAATATATGTGTTTTCTTCCTTAAATATTTAGAGAGTGTAGATTAATTTAAAGAGTGGTAAATTTTATTTTTCAATGATTTTTTTCCAAAGAAAATTCGCTTTCAACGTATTTATCATCAACCTTGAAAATGAATGTTGAGGAATAATAAAGCCTATATATGCATAATAAAGCGCCGTTTCTTGTTATTTTCAGGATATTTTGTAGCAAATGAAGGATTAATAACTATTTATGACACACTATTAAAACTAGTTGAGAACATCTGCTTAGAGTGCGGAATAGATCAACGCCTCGCAAAGGGATTAGGTGTAAGTCTTCTACCAGATAATAATTCTTATCTACTTACGGCTGCAAAATTAGTCATTACTGAACTGTTTTTAGACTGGAAAATGTTATTTTATCATCACTGTCGTCAAAACATTTAAAAACAGTACGGGAAATTTGCTTGGAAATACTCAACCTCCTAGGGAGTTATGGTTTAATATTTAAAAAAAAAGTCAAAACAACCAAGGAGGAGAAATGAATGTGTTAAGGTTATTATGTTGCAGGTTATTCAGTTAATTCCGTCTGGTAAACATGATCATTGTTTATAATAATATTTTCTATATATTATTACTTAAATAACAATAATATTATATTAATAGATATATAAATAGATATAAAATATATTAATGGATAATAATATATATTAATAGATATTATTAAGCATTGCACATATTTATGAAATACCTAATAAATATATTATAAATATGCTTACATTTTTTTACCAGATGTTCAGGGTTGTCACATTTTTTATTAGTTTTTTGTTACTTATTTCATTATTACTTTCCTCACTTATACCCGTAAGAAGTATTGTGCTTGATAAAAAATCCGAATCCGTGATGAAACCGGAATTATCCGTTTCAGGCGTTTTTAAGGCCTCGCAAAATTTGTAAGTGGTTTTCGCAAAGTTGTCTGTCTGTATGTGTGTGTCTGTTATCATCGTAGAGCCCAGTGTATTTATGCTAGAAAGTTGAAATTTTGTACAAAAATCGGTCTACCGTGCTATTCGGAAAAATATTTTTTATGACGTCATTAACCCGCAATAATGGCTCAGCAAAAATTTCGAAAAATCATTAAACGCGAAAAATGATGCGAGATTTAGCACGCATGTAGACATAAGTTTCATCTCATTATCAGCATTAGTTCAATTTTTATTGAATGACTTGTGTACGTTTTTTAAAAAGTTGGGAAATATCACCAAGCTTATTGACTTGTTATTTCGCTCTATTATTAAACTACGCCCTTATTATTAAACTAAGACCTAAATTTGAAAAATACTAAGCCTACCTTTCCAGCTTAATTTATATTATGTTTACATCTGTTTTATTTGGGATTTCAGATATCAGAGCCAAACACATACGGAAGGAGTTCACTTCGTACTTATCTGATACCCGGATTTATTCATGCGTAATAGCATTAATTATTACACCTTTTTAATTTTATAGGTATAGTCCACGAATTCCCTGGTTTACATATATACTTGGTGGTATCTTACAGGTAGGTTATTTAATGGTAGTGGATCTTAAGATTACGTTGTCTAATTGTAAAATATGAGGTTTTCGATTTTACGGTATTTATACTTATAAGGACGGAAAGACCATATAGAGAAAATATAAAAATAAGTTAACATAATATATAGTTTGATACAACCAAGTTTTTCAATTTGTGTTGTTTGTCTGAAATTTGTGTTGTTTGTAAATACCTAAAGAACTAAGATGCTTGCTGATTGAGGTCCGCATACCGGACGAATTACCATTGAAATGCGTGCATTCGTGCTTGAAATCTATTTCTTGCCTTAAGTTTCAGGTTAATGTTTTATAACACGTGCTATTCAATTTTTCTTAAATTCTCAATATAAATAAGCATATTGGTACTCTCATAGAAAAGGGACCCCCGATTGGTGGTCCTTATTCTATAAAAGTACCCATGGGCGACATTATAGAAAAGGGACCCCAATGAAAACTGAATTTACATAAAAAACTAAAGATATTCAATCCCTAACGGAACAGAATGTAAAATTTGGGGGTTTAGGTGTTTAATTTAGTAGATAACAAAATCTATAAACAGATAGATGGTCTACCCATGGGAGGTAGTCTATCCGTTAATTTAAGCGGGATCTTTGTGAATTATGTTCTCAACACAGTACTCACAAAAACCAGATACAAACCCAGATTTATTTTTAAATATATAGATGATTTATTTCTAATAATGAAAAAAAGACATGTTGAGTTATTAAAAAGTGAGTTAAATAGATTTTACCCCCTAATTTTATAGTTAGGTTTAGGTTCTACTACAATGGATGATGCCCATTCTGGAGGTGTCGTCAAAGGAATTGCCAATCTCTACAAATCTTGGCAATTCCTTTTCTACGCTTCCTTACTTTAGTTTTATAATCTTCAAATTCCCTAAAGATTTTTCACAAAGGTTTACAATTTTTTATTATAACAGGGTAATTTCTTGATTTTCTTCGTTCGTATAGGTTTCCTATAGTTTTAGGTTGTTTATTACAAATGTTAATAAACAATTCCTTGAGGAAGAGGCAAAGCAAAAAATATTTCTGGCGCGGTGTTCCGCATGTCAGGCGAATTTCCTTTGGATGCGTGTTTCCGTGCTTAACAACAATCCTGGTTGGAATGATAATTTTTATAGCTTTTTACATTATATAAGTTTACAACTACTAAATAAATAATTCCGGCGCGGTGGTCCGGTGTCGGGCGAATTTCATTTAGAATGCGTGTTTCCGGGCTAAACAGCCCATTTCTTGCTTATGCAAGAACCATGCCCATTGCGTGGTTCCGGTTCATGCTTTAGAACCTTAGCAGTTACTCAATTGTCAAGCACTGCTCGTAACTCATTTTGTCTGTATTTTCCAAAGGAAATGCGCTAAAACCTTTAACGATAACTGACTAAGCTTAAAGATAAGTAACTAAGCTTTAAACTAGTGCAAAATAGTGCGTACTTCTACTTAGAGGCATAGTTTTGTACAACCAACTAGATATTATGCGCATTTCTTTGGAAAATACAGAAAAATGAGTTACGAGCAGTCCTTGACAATTGAGTAACTGCTTGGTTCTAAAGCATGAACCGGAACCACGCAATGGCATGGTTCTTGCATAATCAAGAAATGGGTTGTTTAGCACAGAAACACGCATTCTAAATGAAATTCGCCCGACAGGACCACCGCGCCGGAATTATTTATTTAGTAGTTGTAAACTTATATAATGTAAAAAGCACACGCCAAAGGAAATTCGCCGCCCGACATGGACCACCGCGCCAGAATCATTTTCTAGTTGTAAACTTATATTAGGTAAAAAACGACAAAAATGATTGTCCCTACCAGGATTGAACCCAGGTACTCTGGGTTTGAGTGCTCGCATCCAAAGGAATTCGCCCGACATGCGGACCACCGCGCCAGAATTATTTTCTAGTTGTAAACTTATAATAAGTAAAAAAAAAACGATAATAAATTATCGTCCCTTCCAAGATTTGAACCCAGGTACCCTGAGTTTGAGTGGTCGTATTGACTCTGGACCACTGGCATTTAACTCAAAGGCCCAAAAAACATTGAAAACGACACCCTACTCGAAATTTATTTTTTATCGACCTAAATTTTGGTTTTTGGTAATTTACAATGGTTTTTTTGACTTTTTGGTCACTTTTGACTTTTTTTGAGTGGTCGTATCGACTTCGGACTGGTTCCATTTGATTCAGCGCCTCAAAAGACATAAATATTGACCTTTTTCGTGGCAAAAAATATCAACCCTGAATTTTTCCGATTTTTGAAAATTTTGCTGACTCAGCAAACCGGGTTAATGACGTCACAAAAACCTGGTTTTCAATAGGGTTCGTGTCCTCCCAAAGGTTGATTTTTGTACCGAGTTTGGTTAAAAAATATTAATCCGTTCGAAAGATAGAGTGTTTACAAGAAAGTGTCTAGAAATACATATGTATATATATATATATATATATATATATATATATATATATATATATATATATATATATATATATATATAATAAATATATATATATATATATATATATATATATATATATATATAATATATATATATGTATATATATATATATATATATATATATATATATATATATATATATAATATATATATATATATATATATATATATATATATATATATATATATAAGTCTCGCGAAACGTATTTTTTTCGTCATTAGGGACCTCTGAAACGGATTTGTGTCGTGGCCCGAATTCCCGTTCGAATTCCCTCATGACGCCTATCGTATTAGGCGAATTTTTAAAGGAAATTCGCTAAAAGAGGAACTTCGTATGCTCTGTATACGTATGAACTACGTATGGAGTCTAATCATTAATTTTATCAAATGCTGATACCAACACGGACGTTTTTCCAAGTTTTTCTATTTTTACAAGTACATAAAGTTTTAGTTAAACATAAGCTTTTTGTGGGAATTAATTTAGCAGCCCCAATTGTTTTCCAGAGTTTTTCACTAATTATAATGGAACATGACAATTTTTAATCTTATAACCGTTTAGTTGTAATTCTAACATACTAGAAGTATCTTTAGAAAATAGAAAAAATCTTTAGGAAATTTGAAGATTATAAAAACTAAAGTAAGGAAGCGTAGAAAAGGAATTGCCAAGATTTGTAGAGATGGATGTTTTAGAACTAGTGGATCCTTTGACGACACCGTTAGAATGGGCATCATTCATTGTAGTAGAACCTAAACCTAACTATAAAATTAGAGTATGATTTTAAAGTAACAATAAACCCGTATATTATTGTAGACCTGTTACCAAAGTTCGAAGACATATTAGCTAACTTGGCAGGAGGGCAAAATTTCACAACAATAAAGGATGCCTATTTGCGAATAGAAGTGGACGAATAAAAGAAATATTTCGTTTCACCAACACAAACTGGTTATTTTGTATTCAAAAGATTAGCCTTCGGAGTTTGGTCTGCACCAGGTATTTTTCTGGTGTAAAACGTTAGAATATATTTCCAGGTATAAAGACTGTATTATAAACTGTCCCACTTTGGTCCATGTTGTTCCTGACAAGTCCATCATCGTTTCACCTCATACAAGTAAGGTAGGGTAGGTATTGGAGCATTTTTATCACAAAACCTTTTATCACAGTATGGTATTTTATTTTTTATACACAATTTTTATAAAAGTAATTATTTATCACAGTAATAAGTATTTTCATCTGTAAATACTAGAAAATTAAAAAAAATAACTTTTCCTGTCCAAAAATTATAACCATTGTATTCACTACCATAAAATAACCTAACTCTGTGACATAATTTCAACCCAGTGAATTTGTTATGAGATTCAACATTGATGCGTTTATTAAAGAAATTACTGCACGGAGCTATGTCCGAGGTACAATCTTGTATTCAGTCATATTGTGTTAAATACATCTAAAAAATCAAGTTCTAGTTCCGTTCACTGGCCCACTAGATTAAAGCACTAAACCTTTTGTTAAAGTTGAAAAAAATTTGGTTTAGAAAACCTACAAGTATTACTATATGAAATTTCAAGAAAAAACCTGCTTCCGTTGCCGCTAATAAGAACTCATTTCGATTCTGGAAGTCTGGGATGTGTGACTATAGAATCAAGAATTATTCACAATATTATTAATATTTTTTAAAGACACAGGATAGGACTGGAGTAAAAACTTCTTAGGAAAAGTAATAATGAAGACAACAGTCCGAGTTTTGTTAGATTAATTTATTACATCAGAGCTTTCGCACAAGCGATGCTTGCCATCCTCAGTGAATATAATTACAAGAATTGTTATTTGCCTTGTTTGGTATGTATATTTTTATTTCTGTTTTTTGTAATTGGTTTATGGTTTTGTTTACTTGTTATTAGATTCACCGAGAATGCCAAACATCACTTGTGTGAAAGCTTTGATAAAATAAATTAATCTAACACTACTGGGACTCCTGTCTTTATTATTATTTTTCCTAATTAAACTCACAGTCCATTAAACTTAATTCTTAAAAACTTCTTACTTTATTAAATGATTATATTATATTCACGACAATATATCGCTTTTATATTCACGATCCTCTTGTGTGGTCATATTATCTACAATATAGTGATGTTGGAAATACATTAAACCAATGTAAAGTCGATACTAATTAGTTGTATATCATCAGCATAGTGGAATTATGCCGAGACAATGTTATGTTGATAGTCATGGTATTTACAGAAATACATTTTGATTGGGGTTTCTATGAAAAATGTTACCCCCTCCATAATCATTTAAGTTTTGTTTTGAATCATAGAAATAAAGTAATTTATATGATGGTAATCTTGGTGTTTTCTGATTCATCGTAATTTTCTTTTTCAGTATGAAAATGCAAGTCGGGTTCGGGGTGGTTCGGAATTGTTCGCTATGTTCATCCTCACAACTTAATATAAGCCTCGCTCAGTAAAATAAATTTTATTCCCTGTGGTCACCCAACAATGTAATGATCAGGCTCTATACTGCTTAACACTGGTAATCCGGCAAAACAAATCGTGCATATACTAGCCATATTAAACAAAACATTCAATTCTTAGTACGTTACTACGCTGTGGATTACTTATAACATCAAATAACAAATTCCGTGTTTTCCACAAGAATAGATATTCTCCACAAGAATAGATATCTATATTTAAATATAGATATACTTAAATAGCAGAGCCGGCTTTCGCCATCAACTTGGAGCGGACTCTGTTCCAAACCTTTAACGGAGATTTTGGACAACATATTTTGGACTCACCTTTCCGGCACAGTTGATGGCGAAAGCCGGCTCTGCTATTTAAATATAGATATTCTTGTGGAAAAGACGGAATTTGTTGTTTGATTCTATTCTTGTTCATGGCATAAAAATTCTGGCACGGAGGTCCGGAAACCTGGCAAATTTACTTTGAAAACTGCGCTCCTTTGTTTTAAACTTTATCGCTTGCTTAAATGCAGCATTACTACTTAATACTCAATTTATTCAGAATTTTTCAATGCATATTTATCACAGCACAGTATTATTCGTATATAAAGCTCAGATCATTTTAATGTTTTTAGAAAGCTAAAGCACATTTTCATCGAAAAATTCGGAAAAACAAATAGTAATACTACTGATCCAGATTATAAATCATGAACAGAAAATTTAAGCATGATATAAATTGTAAAGATAAGAAGCACGCATTCCAAAGGAAATTCGTCAGGTTTGTGGACCTCGGTCAGAATAGGTAAAGTAAACCTCTCGTCCCAATTACGTGATAATTTAGCTATTTCGGGTTTTTTGGTTTCATCAGCTGGGTTTACTAGATTCTTTATCTAGTTAATCAGATACAACGCCGCTTCTATTTAATTTTTCTTCTTAACGACCATTAGATTGATCGTTTTTTTTCGACTTTTTAATCAACTTAAAGTAGTCGAAACTGATTCCGGTCAGTTTCATTCGATTCAGCGTTCAAATAACAGGATTAATCTTTATCCTCGGCAAAACATTTTAACTAAAATGTTACTGTTTTAATATTTGGCTGACTCAAGCAAACCGGGTATTTATAATAATATACACACATAAAGACAAACCGCTAAGTAAAAACTATTCAAACGTTCTTATGAACGCCTAAATGGATAAGTAAGTAAGTAAATATGTATACTTAAAAATTGGAAAAAATAATTATTCAAGCTTTTGAGGAGGGATAGGTCCTAATTAATACAAAATAGAGGTCTCTATACAATTTTTTGTCTTAAAAAAAATAATTAGAATTACAATCAAATGATACATAGTAAGACATGGCCTAAGCCGTCTGCCTGGAGTTTGTATCTTACATATATTATTATTACATTATACATTAAGGTAGATATTTATTGACACCCAAAATATTATTTTAAACATGTTAGCCTATAATAAAATTTACTCTACTTAATTTATTTTATTAAAAATAATAGCTCCATGCAATTGAACTCTGTTAATATACTACATACTAAAGCAAAACAAAAAGGATCTACATTAGATATGCACATGCAAATCTATATATATAAATATATATATATATATAAATTAAACAAATAAATTAAATGATTAAATTAAAACATACTACACTACTTTCAGGTACCACTTTACTACTAGGTACTATTTTATTAATCATACCATTATTATTATTTTTTATTTATTTTATTTACTTATTTATTTATTTTTGTTTTATTTATTTCTTTATTTTTTGATCGACAATAACAACTTATATTGCTAATTTATGCCTAAATGGATAATTGCGGTGAAAGCTGTGTTTTGTGTAGTTGTAGTTTGTAGTGCAAACGTTAATTTTCTTTTATACCTATGCTATTATAGGAAAAGTAAGAAAAAAAGTTCCTCAACCTGTCTGTTAGAATGATTACCAATAAAAAAGTTTGGGGGGCCCCCCACTAACCCCCCGTTAGTGACGCAATCTTATGAATTTGTTGTGTGTGGGAGGTCCGATAATTTGATATTGTTTTGACGCACTTTTTTTTGCTATGTTTCAGCATGTTCATTTTCTTCATGTATATGGGTACAGCTGTTGCATTGGGTCATCAAAAATCTCGAGGCACATTGACCAGAGACAAAATAAATGGTAGGTTGTAAACATATCCTTTCTACATTTATAAATTTATTGCTTGTATTTTATATATATATTTCAGTCTTATAGCCAAGTAAATGTAGGAGAAATTACAAGATAAATGGAAGCAGGCAAAGCATTAGATTTTTAACTGTTTTTGAACGTAAGCAGTGTGACCTAGTAACTTCAAAATTACGTATCGAGCCGGTCTAAATATATGTTTTTTTAAACTATACTTTTATATTTTGGGAAAGACTTTTGATAACGGTAATATATAAGCTTTAGAGCAGTTAAATATCTATCAGGGTGGAGATAATATAGACTGACTTGATTCTTGCATAAAGTAATATGACTATTGCTATCTTGAGAATTATATATAAGATACGACTTTACCTGAATTAGGAAAGGAAAGAATGACTCAGCACTTATCGCAACAGGATTATGAGAAGGTAGTTAAAAAGAACTTTAACCACAAACCTAATATCACGGAGTACTTAAAACCAGAGGCCCCACCTATATGGGAGATTTTGGTAAGTCTAGTTCTACCCCACCCTCACATTTCTAGAAAATTTTCTTCTGTACAGTGTCCAAAGAGACTAATACTATCTTGCAGGAATATTTTTTCTTAAGAATCAGTGGTGTCTAAACTGACCTGTCAAGATTTTTAAACTAAACGATAGAGTGTAGTGTATGTCTACACTCTATAGAAGATGCTTAGTACCACACTACCTTAAGCTGCGTAAAGGCCAAGTCACAAAGTCAAACTACCAAGACCTCATATATTTACGTACTTGATTATTGGGAACCTAAGACTTGGCTTATTCATTGATCTCAACAACTTGGCTCTTGTTTTACAAGCATGTGTTTCTGTTGGGATTAATATATACACTAATGTGAAATTAAAAAGTGTATTTTTTTTCTCTTAAAAAATAATAATTAACATATATAACATTATACGACTTTACCTACTATATTTATACTACCTACTTGATTATTGGGAACCTAAGACCAGGGGCGTAACTACATTACATTTTTTCAGGGGCCCCCCAATATATATATATATATATATATATATATATATATATATATAATATATATATATATATATATATATATATATATATATTATATATATATATATATATATATATATATATATAATATATATATATATATATATATATATATATTATATATATATATTGTTAATAAATATAATATAGACACACAAAAAAAAAAAAAAAAAAAAAACAAGAGACGTACCGTACTTAATGTTGTCACAACTTAATGTTTGAACATTCGAGCAGTATAATATAAACAATACAGAACAATTATAAAGTATATGTTAAACTTAAACGACTCTTAATTTATAAATTAGAAAACACACACGCCATCCAAAAGAAGCTTATCTAGAAAAAAATAAGGGAGTAAGGGAAAAAAAATCTATACATAAATAGGAAATCAAGAGAATATGGGGAGGGTTGTTATTAGTTGTCGCGAAACCAAAGTTTTTTAGGGGCTCATAACTTGATGATCTTAAGAAAGACTATACTAAGATTACACCCAGGGCCCCATTTTCAGGTGAAGAGATATTATAAAACTTAAACACTCTTTTATACTATCCCCACCTCTAACTCTACTGAACCCCAACAGATATCGTACGAGTCTTTGACCTAGACGTATACATATATACAAACATTAATAATATATATAAATATATAAATATCAATATATAAATATATATATATAAATAGATAGATAGATAGATAGATAGATATAATATATATAGATATATATATATATATATATATATATATATATATTATAATATATATATATAATAATATATATTTATATATATATATCTTTACGTAATAAAATATGTATACTAAGTTTCGTTTTAATACGTCAAGTAAATCTATGGTTTTTTGTTGGATCATAAAAGTTAAGCAGCATCAGCGTGGCTATTGGCTGGATGGGTGACGGATGGGAATAAAACTAATGCATTTACTATCTGAGGAGGAGAAAAGCTATTCAGAAGACTTGTCGCAGTCTAAATTTGGCGACCTGTATATTCTGCCGCTGAGAGAGAAGCGAGTCTGAAGTAGCGAAATCCCATGTTGAGTAAAAGTTTCTATAACCCGTAGCTTATTTTTAAATCCTTCTTATTATTATAAAAGGTCGTTGATATTGAAATATATATATATATATATATATATATATTCTATATATATATATATATATATATATATATACTATATATATAAACGTTTTTTCGGACATATTTTTTTGTTATCAGGAAGCCAATAGGAACCGATTCCGCTCACTCTCACCCATAACTTCCGTCATCCGAACAACCTCATAAGCGTCATTTTCATAATGAAAATTCGCTAAAAGATTATACTAAGCTTTTTTTTATTTTTCGGACACAAGATGGGACGGAATAAAACTTCAACCAAACTGCCTCATTAAAAGATATTTCGCCTTTATTCGGGGTCACAAGACATTTTCATGTTTCAAAGAATACCTGCATCAAAGATGTTTTCCCAGTAGGTATGATTTTTCGCAGTAATGCTTGGAAACCTATTAAGCATTTTTTAACCTTTTATAACTCACAGCGAATGTTAACTTATATCGTACCTTCCCACTTAATTTATAAATGAAATGGATGGTCGGCTAGGCTAAAAATGCTTTTAAGAAAGAATATACTAAGATTAAACGGGGCCCTATTTTTAGGTAAAGAGATAGTATAAAACTCAAACAAGGGGCCCCGCGACTGGATGCTTTTAAGAAAGATTATACTAAGGATTACACCCAGGGCCCCATTTTTAGGCGAAAATATTGTATAGAAATCTTTTAGAGGGCCTCGTGACTTACTGATGTTAAGACACAGACTATACTAATCTCTACGGGGCTTTTTGTACTTTATCTTTTGGGGGCCCCTAACCGTTGGGGGCCCCCCCGCATTGCGGGCCCGTGCGGGCCCATAGTTACGCCACTGCCTAAGACTTGGCTTATTCATTGATCTCACAGCTTAGCTCTTTTTTTTCACGCATGTGTTTCTGTTGGGATTAATATTTACACCAATGTGAAATTAAAAAGTTTATTATTTAAGAAGTAATAATTAACATTTAACATTATTATTAAAATTTAAAACAATAATAATGATATGAAAAGGTGAGAGGTGAGCACCAAGTAATCGAGGTTTGTAGAAATGCTGAAGCAGCAAAATTGACCCGAACTAGAGTTCTATCTCTGACTAGTTACAGGATTTATAACAATAATTTCAATTATAATTTTAACTAGTTAATTTTGCAGGAATGACAACAAATTGAAATAATCTGCGGCACAGTCATTATGCAAGTGGTAGTGATGCATCTTCAAACATTGGCGACGTTGTATGTTAATCAATGGAATTTTCTCTCCGAGCAAATGTTGGAAGTTATGGTTACTTATTTTCTTCTATTGCCTAAATCAAATATTTGGAATGCTTCTAGGTAGGTTTTATATTTTTCCTCTTAGAATAATTAACCCAAGAGCCGGACCTGAAAAAATGTGACTCATTTATTATTTATAAAATCATTAACCCTTATCACTTTATTAGTATCGTCAGTCACCACGATATCACTTATGTGATTTGAAGCCTAAACAACCAGACTAAGATTCGAACTAAAATTTAGAACTACTGTTGGCAACAAATCTACACCTAAATTTCTGACCCCACGTTGGGCGCCAACCTATTATATAGCCCAAAAGGTAACTATAAGGTTGCAAGGTTATGCCCAACTCAGTCGGTAACACTAATAGGGCCATGGTTAAGATTAACCATTTCCAACTAGACATTAACCAGATCTTGAAAGACGGTAATTTTATAGGCGCCACTCCATTTGTGAAAACATCGGTAAGTCTGAACCAGGGAAGAGGTAAGGTAATAAAACACAAAGGTAAACAATATTTACTATACGAACAGAGGCCAGACCCTTTGGAAAATGGAGAATCCAAAGAAGGAATGGGTTAGGAAAAGAGGAAAAGGTAAGCACGCACCACACCACAGACTCTTAGGAAGGGAAGGCCTTTTTTAGCGCCCACAAATATCTTAAAATGTGACAGGTAGGTACTTAAATCCTAGAAGCCATAAAAAGCAAATATGCTTAATAAATTGTGAACTGCGGCATAAATTATGTACAAAAACGTAAATAGATCTTGCCCAGTACATAAATAAAATAATATAAGCTGAATGAATTATTGCTTAAATAAAAATTCTGGCGCGGTAGTCCGCATGTCGGGCGAATTTCCTTTGGATGCGAGCTCTCAAACCCAGAGTACCTGGGTTCAAATCCTAGTAGGGACAATAATTTTTTATCGTTTTTTTACCTAATATAAGTTTAACAACTAAAAATAATTCTTGGCGCGGTGGTCCGCATGTCGGTGTGTCGGGAGAATTTCCTTTGGATGCCGTGTTTCCGTGTTCTTTTACATTAATATAAGTTTACAACTGTAAATTAATTATTCCGGCGCGTGGTCCGCTGTCGGGCGAATTTCATTTTAGATGCGGGTTCCGTGCTAAACAACCCATTTCTTGCTTATGCAAGAACCATGCCCATTGCGTGGTTCCAGTTCATGCTTTAGAAACCTAAGCAGTTACTCAATTGTCAAGCACTGCTCGGAAGTCATTTTGTCTGTATTTTCCAAGGAAATGCGCTAATCATCAGTTGTTTTGTACAAAACTATGCTCTAAAATTAGAAGTACACACTATTATTTGCACTTAGTTTAAAGATTAGTTACTTATCCTTTAAGCTAAGTCAGTGTATCTTTAAAGGTTTAGCGCATTTTTCCTTTGGAAAATACAGATCCGGACCACTGCCATTCAACTCAGAGGCCCAAAAAACATTGAAAACGACACCCTACTCGAAATTTAATTTTCAACGACCGTAATGTTGGTTTTCTATATTTTTATGGTTTTTTCGATTTTAGGTCACTAAAGGAGAGTGGTCGTATGACGTTCGACCCGGTTTCATTCGAATTCAGCGTCTCAAAAAACATAAATATTGACCTTTTTCGCGGCAAAAAATATTAACCCTGAATTTTGCTGATTTTTTGAAAATTTCGCTGACTCAGCAAACCGGGTTAATGACGTCACAAAAACCTGGTTTTCAATAGGGTTTCGTGTCCTCCGAAGGTTGATTTTTGATTTTTGATATATACATATATATACAATATATGATATTATATATATATTATATTATATATATATAATATATATATATATATATATATATATAAAGTCTCGCGAAAATTTTTTCGTCATTAGGGGACCTCTGAAACGGATTTGTGTCGTGGTCCGAGTTCGAATTCCGCCATGACGCCTATCCCATTAGCGAATTTTTTCCCAAAGGAAATTCGCTAAAAGGAATCTAAATGAACGTCTATGGGCTCTATGGCCATAATTTTTTTTTTAAATTCCTTTATTTATTTTTTTTTACAAAAGAGTTACACTAAGTTGTTACAATAAAGTACCCTCTGCTTTATTTCTTGAAAAAGAACTGCGCTGCAGAGGGGAGATCTGCGCTTGTAATACAAACTTAAATATTAATGTACTTAATAAGGAAATATTTTTACATTTTTAATAAATTAGAAAATAGACTAAAATAATATTAAGGAGTGAATTTGAAGTGGATTAAAAATGAAATGATCTAATCTGAAAGTATTCAAGATTACTTAATATGTAAGTATAAACTAAACAAGTAACTAATAAATTATAAATGAACCTAATTACAAACAATCTGTAAATATTAGGATCCTGGGGCCCCTTACAATAGTATACTGCAGACAGTATTCTGTCTGCCCTAACTATACTACTGGGCTTACATGATATATTAAAATAATAAATAAAAAGAAAAGAAAAATAGGTGGCGAATGGGCACCAAACTTCTAGTGCCCACCGCAAAAGAGGTGGTGATGATGGTGAAGGGTAGAGGAAGGTATGTTAGGAGAAATACTGTAACCCACAGCAGATCTTCTGGGATTACCCACAACTAAACTGGTTGGGTCTAACCTGACAGCAGCACGACAGTTCACTAAATTATTGGTCAGTAACCAATATGACCAGCAGCAACAATGCCCTAAGAAATAGGCACACTCAGCCAACCACAACTACAGCAAACAGGAAAAACCAGGTAACTTAACTCCTACCACAATAGAGCTAACTATCCACTATTAATGATCTGGCAACCTTAATCCAACTAAGTTGGGGCCGTAATTGACTAAAACTTTGCCTCAACCAAAACTTAGCACATGGCCCAAACTTTGGCCAAACAGAACCTCCTCACTGGTTACACCTCCCTTCCCTACAAAGGAAAACAGTGCTACCAACTTAAAAAAAGACAAAAAATACCTAAATTAACAAGCAAACCTGCAAAAGCGCAATGGCGACAAAATTTAAACACAAAATTATAAAGACTAATTTAAAAAAAGTTTGAATAACAAACAAAACAATTGCTACAGGACCGGCAGTTGGATTAATTGTAATATAGAGTGTCTCAACCCTAAGTGCAGCTAAGTCGTAACGCTTGAGTAGCAAGCCGCAGGCACCCCTGTTAGTATTTTTACCTACTTCAATAGAATATTGCAAGAGTACAGTACTGGCATTGAAATTGAGAAACCGCAGTGTGACCGAGATCATCATTTATCATTTTTTACAGAAAAATAGTGATGGTCGATCCAAATATTTTGGGCTCGATCCTAAAATCGATCCTTATTGATATGATCGATTTTTTCGAGCCTAAGCTCGACTTCGAGCCCAAGCTCGAGCTCAAGCTCAAACTCGAGATCAAGCCCAAGATAGAGCTCGAGCCCAAGTCGAACTCGAGCCCAAGTCGAGGTCGAGCCCAGGCTTGACATCGAGCCCAAATTCTAGCTATATGAGCGGAATAATAAAATAATGTTGTATGACGTCACACTATTAAAAAATAGGATCGAGGTCGTGCCCAGGTTCGAGCTCGAGCTTTTAATCAAAAACTCCAGCACACTTTTAGCTCGATCTCGACTCGATCCTAGTCAAAAGCTCGAGTACTCGGGCTTTTGGCTCGAGCTTAACCATCACTTACTTCAGAAAAGTAAAAAAAAGTAAAGACTGTAAAAACTTGTTATTTTGCAGGGATTTTAGTAACATTATTTGTGAATAAACCTTATCCAGTAGGATTCCTGGGCGTCGCAATAAATACGTCAATATTATTCTTGGGCGGTAAGTTTTTAAAACATGTTTTTATTGCATTTTTTAAAATTTATTACATATGTTAATTTTCAAACTGTCCAGCGCACAGGTTTTTAATAGAAACAAATTAGGAATAAAGTGAAACTTTCAGCGATTGGTTCAGTGATTGATTAGATATAGCCACAGATACAAATCTTTTTTATCTTTTTTCACAATCCTGGTAGGGACGATAATTTTTTATCGTTGTTTACATAATATAAGTTTACAACTAAAAAAATAATTCTGGCGCGGTGGTCCGCATGTTGGGCGAATTTCCTTTGGCTGCGTGTTTCCGTGCTAAACAACAATCCTGGTTGGAATGATAACTTTTATAGTATTTTACATATATAGTTTATAACAACTAAATAATTAGCGCGGTGGCGCTGGGGTGAATTTTATTTAGAATGTGGTTTCCGTGCTTAACAACCCATTTCTTGCTTAAAGTTCCGGTTCATGTTTTAGAATCTAAGCAGTTACTCAATTGTCAAGAGCACTGCTCGTTACTCATTTTGTCTGTATTTTTAAAGGTAATGCTCGAAAACCTTTAAAGATAACTGACTAAGCTTAATAATAGCTTTAAACTAGTGCAAATAATAGTGCGTACTTCTAATTTTAGAGGCATAGTTTTGTATAACCGACTGAATAATTATGCGCATTTCCTTTGAAAAATACAGACAAAATGAGTTACGAGCAGTGCTTGACAATTAAGTAACCGCTTTGGTTCTGTAGCATGAACCGGAACCTTATGCAAGAAATTGGTTGTTAAGCACGGAAACATGCTTAACATACTAAACATTGATTAGTATTTTTTAATTAAACTTGGTACAAAAATCAGCCTTGGGGAGGAATAAACCCTTTTGAAAACCAGGTTACTGTGATGTCTTTAACCAAGTATTTTTCGGCAGATAAAAAGTTTATGTGTATGTAATTTGAGACGCTGAATCAAATAATCTCTTTGAAGTCGATACGACCACTCAAAGTGTCCAAAAGTGTAGAGTAGGGCGTCATTTTGTATGTTTTTTGGGGTGTAGAATTAAAAAAAAAACCCCTTCCGAAGTCAATCCGAACACCTTAAATTACCAAAAAGTAGAAAAACCTGTTGAAATTTTCTAAGTACCCTAAAAAACGGCCAATGAACAACATATGTCGAGTAGTGTGTCGTTTTTGATGTTTCTTGGGGAGCTGAATTAAATAAAAGCTGTTCGGAATCAACAACATTAATCAAAGCTAGGGTTCCAGGCTCTAATCTTGGTGCCGGTGCTAATTTTTTATCGTCTTATTTACAGTACGTATATTAAATTTTAACTTTAAAATAATTTTGACACGGAGGTCCTCCAAGTGCTCGTTTTTTTGCTTATCAATATAATTTTTTTCTTATGTTTTTGGTGTATGATTAAAAAATGGAGGAGCGGCGTTACAATATGATGTTAAATTTTTACGCTATTATTATACGCTATTATTTACGCAATTATTTTTACGCTATAGATAAACTGTACTTCAAATTAGTTCAAATAATGCTGTTTCGTGCAGTCTATAATCTATATGGGATAAATATGCGCATTTTTTAAATAATTTAAAAAATCAAACAACAAATTGTGACTTAAATATTTGACATAGTTAGTAGTTTGTCCTTTAGAAAATTTACTCAGCTTTCTAATGAGACCGATTTCGCCTTTCTAGCTTGAACAGTTAAAACCCTATTAACAATTTTAAGCTGTGAGGTCAAATATTTTTTAAAAATATTAAATTTGACCGGAGCGGAGATCCGGGTTTATATAGGAATTTTTGTCCTTTTGAGGAGTTCTATCACCTTCTTTTTCTGGTGGACACTTTATTTAAAACACCCTGTTTATATATGTATATATATATATATATATATATATATATATATATATATTATATATATATATATATATTATATATATATATATATATATATAATGCCCGTTTAGAGCCTTGCGGCCCATCAGGGATAACCCATGCGGGAATCACCTCGGGGTAATAGCAACCGTTACGCTCAAAGTGAATTCTAAAGTTGGCGATAATATATCTAAACAATAATCTTCTATAAACTTAGAGCGTAACCTGGGATGCGAACCCCAGACCTCCGTGGGTGGCAAAGGTCAGTGTAAAGACTAACGCCTTAACGACCTCGGCCACGGAGGCGGTTATATATATATATATATAATATATATATATATATATATATATATATATATATATATATACATATATAAATTCTTGTATGTCGTATGTCGGTGATTTATAAGTCAGCTCAAAGCTAGGTGGAGTAGTTGAGGGCTGTTGCTGCCAGAAGGTATTATTTTATATTTTGTTGACTTTATGCTTTTAACATTTCAGGATCTTTGTGGGCTGTTGAAGGTATTTATTGGCTACTAAAGATATTTGTAACGAGACTTCCGTTCATAATGTTAGTTATGACTCATCACCTCGTTATAGGACATGGTCTTCCTATCACACATCCCCATGTTTACTTACCTGTAGTATTCTCTGTTTTAACCAATCTACTGTTGGTGTTCTTAATTTTTATCAAACTTAAAATAAATAACTATGAGTTTTGAGACCGCGTTAAGCGGTAAGAGAGGTATTTTTTTAATTAAAAAAATCGAATTTCGGTAGTGAAATCGAGTAGATCTCTGATTAGGTTTGGTACAAGTTGATGTGACCGCGTGTAGGCTTTACAAGCATAGTAGCATCTTTTTAAACTCGTTATTATCATCTAAGAACTAATCAAAAATTGGTAAAAACAAAAAGATCGGGTACGTTTTACCTCAAAACTATTTCTCATCACTTCGGATTCGCTACGCTCCTCCTCCCTAATTCGCTTTGCTGTTGCTCAGAGTATAAAAATTACCAAATTTATACTGCAACACGTCTTCGGACTCGATTCGTTTTTCCTCGGATCAAATTCATTCGTTTCATTCCCAGCGTTCATCCATCCAAGGAATGACCATGCTTAATGCAGCTTAACTTTTATGATCTAGCAAGAACCGTAGGTATACTTGTCTTATTACGTAAAGAGATTTACTCAATCGAATTATTTAATTTTTGCTTTGTTTGTCATAAAACGAAACTAGGTATACTTATTTCTTACGTAAAGGTATACACCAAAGAATATATAAATAGAAGAAAAATAGTCCTGAAATTTATTATGTCGGACAATAAAAGGTCAGTTCATAATCCAATCAACAGGATGCGCTAGTATGTTTCGCTAATCCAGATAAGAGAATGCGCTACTGTCGTCTTGTTATTTAGCAAACCACTTTTGGCAACACTGATTTATTCGAATATTTTTTGTTTCCTATGCAGCAACCTTGTTTCTTATCAGTTTGTAATTAATTGAAAGTTGTTTTTAAAAATTAGTTGTATATATATTTATTTTTTATTTTTTTGGTATTAATGTAGTTACTTACATTGCAATTATATTCGTAAATTTGTCAAGTAAATGATGTAGTGGGCTTGAAGTATTTGTTCATATAAGAATTATTAAGTTCAATGTTGTGGTTACTGAAGTTTTAACGATTATATCACCCTGTGACAGATATTTTTTAATTTAAAACATCTTTAATTTTGTTAAGGTAAGTTCGTCTTTACGTATTCATTTCTTAATACTAAGCTGTGTGATATTGACTCCAATCAATCTTTGAACATAGAATGTTTTTTTCTTTGTTCTTTTAATGAAAAATATGAAAAGAAAAAAAAATATCTTATTTCTTAAACAAATAACCTTATAAACAACTAAAAATGATTATATAAGTTTAAATTTACTTGTTTACATTCTTTATAAACATAAAAGACATCTAGATTTAAAGCAAATTGATAAGGGCGGCGCAAGATCAAAACTTCTGTGCTCAACAATCCATTTTTTCTTAAGGTTCCGATTTATGCTTTATAACTTCTATCTATATTCTATTCTATCTATATTATTATTCTTCTATTTTATGTATCTTCTTTCATCTATTTATATCTTCTATGCAGCGCTGTTCATGTAACAAGCCCCTGTTTTAATGAAAAATCAACTCAAACCAGAGAGTTGGAGTACTGTGTCCCAACTGAATGAATTTCTACATCACTTTAGTGTAAATCATTTTGATTTACCCTCCGAAAATCAAGAAAATTATTATTGTGGTCCTGCAAGCAGGACCATGTACTTCTCTTATTTATATACTTCATATAAACAAGAAGGCCCCTGTCATCCAATATCAATCAGTCAATTATTTCAATAATGATTGTAAAAATTTACCTCTGTAACTGAGTTCCCTGTGAGCCTTTTGCAAGACTGTGGTGTTATCACTAGTAAATTTAACTTAAAGATTTGTTCCTTCTTGAGTACATCAATTAGCTTATACCTGAGGTAGCTCCAGCAGGGACATCCCTGATGAGCTTAAACCTTTTAACAGGCATTGTATGTATTTAATTTATTGATAAGAAATTATTTTGTTTGCAGAAATGATGGGCATTAATAGAATTTTCCTGCTTAATTAATGATGTGGACTCAGTTATAATTTTTAGTACATCACCAGCCGTAAACACATTATTTTAAGACATGTAATTTTTGAAGTAAATCAATTTGAAGTTAATGAGTTTTTGACTTATTCATTTCCTTATCACTTTCCTGAATACATACAAAGGAAAAGAGATTTTAAAAATTAGCTGAACCCTATTATGTATTTATGCATTTGTTTTGTGCAGAATGCTTAAGCATTTTATTATGATATTTGGAAAACTGTTGACTTTAGTTTTACAACTATTTCTAAACAAGCTATACGTATATTTCAACCCCTTTGGGCCATCTTCTAGCCTAATAAACAAGTGCAAAACATTTAGAAACATAAAAAACAAAAATTATACAACAAGTACTGATAGTACATTGTTGTAATTATAATACACATGGTTTTAATCAGTTGACAATACTGCAGAAAAATACTATAGAGGAACTAATGAGATTGGTTCGATATGGAATTGTGTTTTAACGTCCAAGATTTACCTTATTGGCTCCCTTGCACTACTTTTCCATGCTTTATTACAAAATTTGGTGAGGAATTTTGATATTGATTGCCGAAAGTCGGCTTCCTAAATTAAGTTTTTTAAATAGTGGAAAGACGTTGTTTGGTGATATTATTGACATATATATATATATAATATAATATAATATATATATAATATATATATATAATAATATATATATATATATATACACCACACACACACACACACACACACACACACACACACACCACACACCACACACACACACACACACACACACACACACACACACACACACACACACACACACAATGTGTTTAGAGAAGCCCACCACTTCTTCTGATGAAACTGTGTATCGTGTTAGATCAATTATCTTTAAAAAATTGTCGATCGACAGTTAGAATGGCGTATGAACTAAATTTGTGTTAAATAAAAGTTATCTACAAGGACGGTTGCTCGAGTCCGCCGGAATTGGCTCGCGAAAAACTTTGGATCCTTCATCACGACAACGCTCCATCGCACACGTCAATGGTTGTACGCGATTTTTTTATGATAAAATGAAAATAAAATGTTTATGAATTTTTCATACATATTTATGGGACAGACCTCGTATACATGTAATGTACATTAGAGATAAAATGTTCAATTTTACATTATTAATAAACTTGTAGAATACAACACTTGTACTTTCGCTGCGAAAAGGGTCCTTATTTATATTTTTGGGCGCTTAATCGAACAAAACTAGTCGATGCGACTATTCTAAGAAACCAAAAAGTCAAAAACCGTTAAAATAACAGAAAACAAAAATAAAGGTCGGTAAAAAACTTTTTTGATTGGGGGATCGTTTTTGATGTTTTTCGGGAACTGAATCTAATAAAACCATCCGGAGTCGATAAGGCTACTCAATCCTAGGGGTCCCAAGTTTGAATCTTGTACCAGCGCTAATTGTTTTCGTATTTTTTACAGTATTTAGGTTTATAACTTTTAAAATAATTCTGGTCCACCAGCCAAGCGAATTTCTTTTAAATGCGCTCTCTCTTGCTTATCAATCCAATTTGAGTATTATTTTACTTAAATTATATTATGGTATATATTTAATAACCTGAGCAGTAGCGTTACAACTTTTTCTTTAGTTTTTTCGATTTTTTCAAAGAATCGAAAAAAGTTGTGACGCTACTGCTTAGGTTATTAAATATATCACAAAAAAGTATAACTTGCATTGATAAGCAAGAAAGCGCGTATTTCAAAAGAAATTTGCCCGGCTTGCTGATCTCCGCGCCAGTACTTTACTTTAAAAAGTATTAATAAAATTTGTTTATTGCTGTATTGTGTTTTATTTTTGTTATGTTACTTTTATTTCTATTAGGACCTTTAAGCAGTTTTTGTTAAAAAAAAGAAACTCACTGCTTTTAAATAATTAGAAAGGAATAAAGCAAATGTACAAAAATATGACATTTAGGTTCTTGAAAGCATCCTTTAAGTATTTTTTTTTACTTACTTGTTTTTCTACTTTTTTATTTTTATGGTTTATAGGTTAAGCTCTGTTGTTTGTTTATGTTTACTATTTTAAGAAAATATAGAACAGGTAAAGGTGTTCCTAATTTATAATCCCTTTGAGTAGTTAAAAATCTGAGTAATCAGATAAATATTAGCAAATAATAATACTATATTAAATAAATAATACTATATTAGCAAAAAATGAGGTGGCTCGTGGGGTGGAGGGTGGGGTTCCATACCGTAGTGTGTCCAAAATCCGTTTTAGAGGTCCCCAACAACGAAATCGAACGTTTTGCAAGACCGCTGAATCAAATAAAACCGGTACAGATTCGAAGACGACTCTAAGTGACCAAAAAGAGCGAAAAAGCTACGGAAAATAACCAGAAAACAAAATAACGGTTGATGAAATAAAATTCAAGTATGGTGTCGTTTGCTATGTTTTTGGGGTACTGAATTCAATAACACCGTTCCGGAGTCTATATGACTACTCAAATGTAGGTTTTCAAGGTCCCAATCTTAGTGCCTGGGCTAATTTTTATCGCCTCATTTACTGTATTTTAGTTTATAAGTTCTTTCTCGCTCGGTGCAAGGAGAGAGAATTTTCTTTAAAAAGCGGACTTTCTTGCTTATCAATCCAATTTTCCTTAAGTTTTTGGTATATATTTAAAACCCGAGCAGTAGCGTCGCAACTTTTTGTTTAATTTTGTCGATTTTTCAAAGAAAATGCACAACAATTAGCATAAACTGAGCTTCAAATGGTTGAGAAAACCTGTGCTGTGTAGTATATAATCTAGGGGATAAATATGCCGTTTTTCAATAAAAAATCGCAAAAATTAACAAGTTGTAGTAACGTCACAACTTGTTAATTTTTGCTCAGGTTTTTACTTTTCCTTATTTATACCATAGGTATATAGGAAAAGTATTGTGTTTGCTAAATAAATCCGAAACCGGGATATCCCAATGATATTATCCTTTTCATGTGTTTTTAGGACCTCTTAGGTGGTTTTGCAAAGTTGTATGTGTGTGACAACTTAAAGTAGTTGTATCGACTTCGGATTAGTTTTAATTCTTTCAGCGCTAAAAATTTTATTCACTAAAAAAATTTCCTCACCAAAAAAAATTTAACCTTGAATTGTACCGATTTTTGAAATTTTTGCTGATTCAGTGAACCGGGTTAATGACGTTACAACCTGGTTTTTTAAATAGGGTTCGTTTACTCCCCAAGGTTAAGGTTAACTTTTGTACCAAGTTTAACTTGAAAGTAATATTCCATTCGAAAGATTGAGTTCTTAAAAAAGTCCGCAAGAAATGCGTATATGAATATATATATATGTTTAACGAAACGTATTTTGAAACTTGGAGTTTTAAGATTCAATATTTAGGTTAAAAAAATATTTAGGTCTAGTTGTACTCGTCGATCCCACAGCCGTCATTGATTGACACAGCAAACATTTTGAAATCTTGAAACACGGAAAATAATTGGATTAATGGGAATTTTTATTGGGAAAATTCATACAGTAGTTTTTTAACGTCAAATAAAAAAAATATAAAATTTACAAATTTAAATAATTATGACCATTGTCAAGTTGTGTCATTAAAACGTAAATACGGAATGAAATTATTTCATAATAATAACTTTAGAAAGGCGGGAAGAGTGTTATAGTAAGTGGGGGTAAAGAATTGATAAGAAGGGTTAGTTTCGGACCTGTCCGCTAGAGACCAGCACCTTATAGTGGCGCCTTCTCCCAAATTCACCCCCACCTCCTGTCAGAAATTGTCGTATTTCTTCTGACATTCTTATATTTACTTATTCTTTGGTATACACTTTAACCAAATTTCAACTTAACTGGATTATTTTCCGATGTTTTACAATTTATTAAAAACGTATACAAGGTCATTCGATAACAATTGAACTAATGCTGATAATGAGATTAAACTTGGCACATATTTTAGGCTTTTACATAGCTACATACGTGCCGAATCAGATTGAATCAGATCGCATTATTTTTCCGCGCTTTATGGTTTTTCGAAATTTTTGCGGGACCATTATTGCGGGTTAATGACGTCATAAAAATTTCGGATAGAACATATAGAACACTTTTCTTACAAATTTTCAGCTCTCTTGCATAAATACACTGGAAGCTACGATGATAACAGACACAAATATACAGGTAGACAACTTTGTGATAACATATTGGGAGGTGTTATGAACACCTAAAACGGATCATTCCGGTGTTTTGTCTTCAAACAAAATACTTTCCCGATATACCTACGGGGTAAAATGTGGAAAAATAGAAATACAAATCGTTTAAAAAAACTGAGGTGTCTTTATTGCCCCTTCTACATTCCTTTTTTAAAGAACATCTTATGACTGCTTTACTTGCTGACTCCTCGCTTTTTTCTGCTTAGAAGAATTGAAGATGGATAATTTCCACCAATATCTCCTTATAAACTATTAGGAGAGTCCTATATAATTAAGATGGTCAAGGACGGCGAGTTATTAGTCGAGGTAAGGCCTTGGTAATCTCTAAGAAGCGTGCAACAAGGGACCAATGCTCTTCATGTGATTCGCGAAGGTGTAACCATTCTTGTTAAAGAGCATCCTACGTATCTAGATTAACAATCTTGTTAAACCAACTAACAAATAAAAACACCAAAACCTTTATTAAAACCAGAGCCGGCTTTCGACCTCACGATCATCATCAGTGCCGGAGAGTTGAAGAAGAAGAATCCTAGTCTGACTTATTAGGCAGAGTCATATAGCGGACTGACTCTGATGTAGCTGAGTCCACTATATGACTCTGCCTAATAAGTCAGACTAGGATTCTCCTTCTTCAACTCTCCGGCACTGATGATGATCGTGAGGTCGAAAGCCGGCTCTGGTTTTAATAAAGGTTTTGTGGAGAGATTTTGGTGTTGTTATTTGTTAGCTGTGTTTACTCCACTGCTCAGTTTTCTGTTAATTACTTGTTAAACCAGTTTATGCAAAGAAAAAACTCTAAATGGCCAGGTAAAATAACCAGAAAACACTTGGTTTGCGATAAAGTTTTCGACGTAAATTTACAGAATGTAATAGGTGATGCAGTACAGATTGAAGAATATCTTAAGTAAAACTACGATTGGTTTCGAGGCTAGCGTCATACTAACTGGTTAGGTAAAAAATTAAACGCTGTTGTGATGCTACTACTTATTTTATTTAATATATATCAAAACCTTAAGCAAAAATTATATTATTAAGCAAGAAAGCGCGGCAGTTCAAAGAGAATTCGCTCGGCTTGCATCTCTACGCCATAATTTTATTGTATTCCACTATACTCTCAATAAATACGTCAATAGAATTGAATAGCTTAATTTGGATGAAGCAACTAATAGTCTATACCTAAAGTATGAGTTTTGCAAAACATTTTGCGAGAGACACCTTTAAAATATAACTAGCAAATTACTATGCTACATCTATAAACTCCATCATTCGCCATTTTTCATTCCTGCTGCCTCGACATAGTATCATGTCCCACTCTGTTATTAAGGCTAACTCATCGTGAGACATGTGAACAAAGTATAAAATTTATATTTACTTTAATTTTCTATGACTTCCAATCAAAATTTGTATACACAATTATCAACGATGTATTTTTTAAACAAAGCCAGGAATGTTTCATTTACCACCTATTAAAGACCAGAAAAAAGATTTTTCTAAACCATAGGATTTAAAAAAAAAGTTTAAAAAAAATTACTGCTATTGTCACAATTAATTAAACTTTCCAAAGTACTGGCATTCAACACTTTAATTATATTCTGAATTATTAAAGTTTCAGGCATATTTCCATCTATTTTATAACAAACATTTTCAACCTGGGTAATATAATCTTTTACCTGTTGACCAGGTTGTTGCGTCATAGACTGCAATTATATTTGCTATATGTATTTTGTATTGGCAGGCGAAAAGTTTTCCTGAAACTCTCTCTCGATAGTTGCCCACGATAACAAAGAAGAATATTTATATTCAAGATTTTTATAAAAAGATGCAGCACTTCCTAACAAGTACATAGGGAAATAGAGAGCTTTTTCATGAGAACCCCATGAGTCAAAAAGAGCTATTCTATGAAATTTGTCTAAGAACGATTCAACAGGCTGTGGGCCCTCGTGTCCACATTAGTATACAGGGAAGGTGAGAATCTCGGTATGCCCTGCGCCTCCACCACTTGTCACGAGACTAATTGCCTTCGTGGCTAAATAATTCCAATAAACGGGCAAAAAGGCAGAAAAAGGCAAAACAAAAAAAAGCATGAAAAATGAAGATATAATTAATTGGAAAAGTATTATCTATAATTAAATTAATACTAAATACCGGTATTAAAAATTAGCTCTTACCTTTATCACGGCCTGCACCAGAGAGAGCGATAATTAAATGTTACTCACCCCTCCTACTTGTTCCCCCACCACTCACCCGGCTCTTCACACACAACTACAGCGGTAGATTGATTTTTGTACAAAGTTTCAACTCTCTAGCATAAATACCCTGGGGAGCTAAGACGACAACAGATATAAATACATACAGACGGACATCTTTGAGAAAACCACTCAGGAGGTCATAAACACTTGGAACAGATCATTACGGTGACATCCCGGTTTCGGATTTTTTTGCAAACACAATACTTTTCCTATATACCTACGGTATAAATGAGGAAAAGTAAAAAACTAACTTATGTTAACTATAAAACAGAGTTTTATAACAAATTTTAATATACAAGTTTAAAAGAAATTTATCATTATAAAGGTTGTGACAAGTGCTCTTGAAGTCTTCGCCCCAAAAGGAACTTGATTTTTTTGAGGTGGACATAGATTTGCAGTTGTATAGTTGATACAATTAGATTTTAGACAATCCCCTTATTTGCAGAATTAGAATTTAAATGAAGTAAATAACACTGACATCTAACATATCTAATAGAATTATGCAAGCTGGTTAACAAGTATCAAGAAATGTTCTGAACACACTCAAACGTACATACTGTCAGTACCAGAAATAAGATGAACCTTTACCCTGCTAAATGTAGAACTTCAATGTTTCAGTAATCACCTATGAATTTAGCGATAAGTTGCCACAATAAACTCCCTTAGTCACTAAAAAGTATAGAAAAGATGAGCTTGTTCATAAAATATAGAAACATTTTTTTGGTCGATCACGCTTTATAAGGCCCGTCTACAATCTTAAGTTAAGTTAGGAAGAATCGAAGAAGTGAAGAATTCCTCAGGAAGAATCGAAGAAGTGAAGAATTTTTCACTTAGAACAAACTATTTTGAAATTCCCGCTCTTTAGACTTAAGAGATCCGTAAACACGTCTACAATCTCTGAGTTGTTAAGTCAAGTTTTAAAGTTACAATTAAACATATAGCTGTATTTAGACTACTTTTCTTCCTACCGTCTACACACATTACTTATTGTTTTTACTAACAACGAGAGAGCTCAATAACAATTTTAATACAATTTAAATAAACATTAACACTAATAAACTACTTTTCTTTCTACCGTCAACACAGATTTTATTTATTTATTTATGGTAACAACGAGCAGAGCTCAATAACAATTTTAATACAATTTAAATAACCATTGCTTTTTCAATGATCTTTCCTTCCATTTTTTAAAGACTTTTTGCAAATATTTTTTTAATTTACTTCTAAAATCGACTGTATTTTATTTATTTTAATTAATAAATAAAATCAAAATGGATGAGGTAATTGTTGGGAGCGTTATTTTCCTTATCTCTAGTATGTCTACAGACGTAGGAACCTCATCCATTTCAAAAACTATATAATTCAAAAATAAAAAGGAAAAATATATATTATATAAAAAATATTCAAACAAACAAAACAATCACATATTCAAATAATCACATATTCAAACAACAACAATCAAAACAATCACATCACATCGTTTACAAAATATTGTAATCATTCAAAAACAGATAACGTAGTACATTCTTCTTTAAGTAACTTATAAAAACCATTTTTATGGTTTTCTTAAGTCAAAAGAGCGGGAAAAAGAATTATTTAAGAAGAAAAAGAGATTTTGAAAAATTCTTCACTTCTTCAATTCTTCTTAACTTAACTTAAGATTGTAGACGGGCCTTTATTCCATTAAGGCCTTTGTGTGATTTCATGTAAGTTATGTGCTTTATTTTTAAGTTTCCGTTTAAGTTTTATACTCTGTTATTGTTACTCTAGTTTAATTTTTTTCAAGTTATTGTAATATTTTGACGTGTTAAATCTTTATTTATAAAGCAATTTTAATTAATAAAGAATAATTATAATAACAAGTTATATCCGAAGTTCATTCATGCACGTGCCAATTTCTGAATGCATTCATTATCAGTTATAAAAATCTAGCATACAAGTATTACAGGTAATAAAATTGAATCGAAGATTATATTGGTATTTCTATTTAATTATCTACTGCAACGTTGAGCAGAGATAATTAATATTAATTACTCTCTAAGCACACTTAAGCATCTTATCTACATAGTACCTGGTATTTCAAACCACAAAAGCTGATATTATACTTACTTCTTTGATTATAAACAAATTACCTTAGTTGAATACAAATAGCAATTTGTACTAATTAATATTCAAAATAATACATACGAAATTTGAACGTCGAAGATTAGTAATGCATGTACGATGTTAAATTTGAATAAATCGTTTGAAACATGAAGATAATCCTTGGCTTTAATCACGAGAGCATACCGATAAATTATATACTGATAACTCGAACCAATTTTCAATAATAAATTACATATTTAAACGTAAATAAGGAGAACAAAAGTTCTTTGAAAACATTCTTTTCAGCCGACTTTACATACTTGTTAAAGTTAAAGTAAAATTATTCGAATGTTAAAACTTAAACTTGATGACTCATTGTAAGCCTACAACATTCTAGATCACAAATATAATCATCTCCGATAAAGAAACTTAATACTAATGAAAAAACTGGGTACTAGGTACATGAGAACTTTTCTATTGGGTACCGGGTACATGAGAACTTTTCTATTGGGTACCGGGTACATGAGAACTTTTCTATTGGGTACCGGGGAGAACTTTTCTATTGGGTGGGTACGGTACGGGTACATGAGAACTTTTCCTCACCACGTCAGATTCGCTATGCTTGTCTACAGACATTCATTTTATTCGGAGCGGTAATCCATTCAGGCACAGCGTTTTATGAATATTCATGATGTCATGAATATTCATGTCAAACACACACGCGCACACACACACACAAAGATTGCACTAAGACTGAGAGCGAACATCGTTATATTAACTTTACGACCTACAATAGCTTTGTTGAAGCAGATAAGAGAGTAAACGTTTCTCACCCGGCCCTGTCTTATAACTGTCCCCGATACCGTCACCAGATTGCAAAAAATTAAAGATAACATCGGCTATGGCCGATAATACCAAAACAAACCTAGTACATCAATATATAATCTCCCACCTCTACAATGTTTACAGATTAATTTACAGAGATCCCTTAAGGCCTCTCATTTATTATCTAATTACATATTAGAAAATGAAATAGATATAGTTTTTATTCAAGAGCCTTATACCAGCAATAATAAAATATCAGGCTTTTCTGGGACTAATCATAGAATTTATTGTAAAGGAACTGATCGTAATAGAGCTGCAATTCTTGTCTCAAATAAATGTCTAGATGTTGCTCTTTGTTCTCAAGTATCATCAGAAGATAAAGTTTTAGTTCAGATAAAGTACGGGTCATTTAGTTTTTGGGCTTGCAACGTTTATTTGCCTTATGATAATGATTTGAAGCAGGATATTTCTGAACTTGAAAATATAATATCACATACTTCCCCCACCCCTTCTCTTCTTCTTTGCTTAGATACTAACTCTAGATCAACCACCTGGTTTGATATTACTACTAGAAGCTTATACTTAACCATCTAAGCAAATCTTCCTCCATTTCACAAGGAAGTCCACAAGGCTCGTGTTCAGCACCAGGTTACTGGATTGTTCTGTACAACCCTTTGCTTAAAATCAAGTACCCAGTCCACTCT
>JACMZG010000008.1:2236320-2259742 GCA_018340805.1 Microvelia longipes
GATTTACGGTCAATGGATTGGAATCATGTTTTCGATCAAACTATGGCCAATGAGGCATTTAATCAACTTTATCTGACACTTAAAACAATTGTTGACAACTCTCTGATTAAAACATGTGTAAAAATATCATCCAAACTCAAAAAACTTAAGCCATGGAGTACTACAGGTATAATTATTTCTATAAGACACTTTCACACTGCTTTAGCGAGAAGGTTAAAAAAAGAACCTTTTATTATTAAGTTAAAAATAAATTTAAAAGTTATAGAAATCTTTTAACTAAAGTCATCCGAGAAAGCAAAATAATTTATTATCGATCTGAGCTACTTAAACATAAAAATAATCCTAGAGAGTATTGGAATACGATTAAAAATATCAGTGGTACATCGAAATCCAAATCAATGATTGAAGAGATTATAGATAAAGAAACGAAATCAGTAATTACAGACGATTTCTCTATAGCTCATGAATTTAATAAACATTTCTGCAGTGTAGGGAGGCAGGGTCGCAATGGGTCGGGGGAGGGGGGTGGAGTTCTTACGGGTCCTGCCTGTGAGGATCCCACGTCTTCTCGCGACTGTTCCGTCCCCCCTTCCTCTTTCTTTTTTACTCCAATCACGGAAGATGAATTAATTAATAAATTTAAATCCTTAAAAAGTAATGTATCACCAGGACATGACAAAATGCCAACTTCAATTTTTAAAAAATATAGTTCTTATTTAAGTGGTCCTTTTACCTTTGTTTTTAATCTATGCCTGAAAGCAGGTGTTTTTCCTGATGAACTAAAACAGGCCATTGTTATACCATTGTATAAGGGAGGAGAAAGTATGGATCCCACTAATTATCGTCCTATTTCACTGTTGCCTTCTGTTGCAAAGGTGTTTGAAAAATGCAAAAAAGATCGTGTCTTAAGCTATTTGGATAAAATTGATTTTCTTTCTCCACATCAATATGGATTTAGAAGTGAATTTAACACGGAGAAAGCCCTTTACGAAGTCACAAAACAAATTTCGTTAAATTTTAATAATTCAATAAAAACGATTGGTCTTTTTTTAGATATCCGAAAAGCTTTTGACACGGTCGATCACTATATATTGCTAAAGAAAAATGTATGATATGCTTCAAGAGGGATAACCTATAACTTTTTTAGATCATACCTTAGCAACAGAGGACAGCGTGTCAGGATTAATAATGCACTTAGTAACTCTGAAATACTTGATATAGGAGTACCTCAAGGTACAGTGATGGGACCTATACTTTTTCTTATCTTTATCAATGACTTATTAAGTACCACTACAATAGGTTTACAGGGAAATATCAGAGCTTTTGCTGACGATACATCAATTATCTTTGAAGGAAACACCTGGAATGAAGTTTTTAACAAAGCTAATTCTGGACTAGAATGTTGTTAATTAAATGGTTTAATTAAAAATAAATGACTTTAAATGACCAAAATACAACCTATTTAACTTTCTCTGCCGACATTAGCTGGCACAACCTGTTAATAATGATAATAATTATAAACTTACTTACATAAGCCAGATTGTTTATCAGACAATTAACTGGTGACTGTAAAACCCTTGATTAAATCGTAGGAGACTAAGTATTTAGGATTAGTACTTGACTCTCAATTACGATGGGACAAACATATTATTAATTTGACTAAAAGACTGAGACAGACCATTTACCAGTTTGTTAGATTAAGACAGACATTACAACTTAAAGATCTTAAAATGGTATCCAATCTCTGATATTGCCCCTAATAACTTATGGTATACTTATATGGGGTGGGTTATTAATAACGATAGCACAACCTTTTAATTATTTTGTACAAAAGATTAATTAAAAAATTGCTTGAAAAAAACAAAAATAAGGTATCCTAGTAATCTATTTTATACAGATTTTTATAATCTCCATTAAATATTTATACAAATGTCAGTCATACTCAACTCACTATTTAATTCTATATTGATAGCCATCCTAGGTTAGAAGGTGTTTAAATCAAACGTAGAAGTCACAATTGTGTCTTCTATCTGAGCCATACTTTAAATCACCAGCAGCGTCCAGACACGCTTATTATAATGGGCAGTAACATATAATGCTCTCCCTCATGACGTAAAGAATAGTGCCAGCTTTATATAATTTTTAAAAAGGAATATTTAAATTATGCATTCAATAATATATAAAATTGGATTATTGTATATTATATAAACTCCTAAATAATATAATATTTAATATTTTTAAATCATAGTAAATAATAGCTTAAACATAATTAATAAATAATGGCCGTTAAATAAATACAAATATAGATAATATTAAACAAATTTAATTACATAAATATACCTAAATCCATTGATGTACAAAAGAAAAAAATATTAATTAAAAATAATATAATTATCCAACAAAAGTCTAATTACACATATTATTAAAATAAAAGCCGTCAGATTTGCACTCTTCAAAGCATTGTTAGCAGTTATTATGTTTTTAACATTATTTTTAGCTCAAATTCAATTAAGAAGATTTTATTATTATTTTGTTCACTATATAACCTTTGATAAATATTATTTCCTAATCTATATCAAATCGATATTTTTCTTTCAATATATTTTTAATAATAAACAGCACATATTTATCAACTATTTATATTACTATTTGTATAAGTTATACATTTTATATATTTATCAAATATAAAAGAAATACTTTGCGACCAACTCCCGCACACGATAACTCATGCGGGGGTCACCTATTATAATCATAATTTTTAATTAATTAATTGTAATAAATAACTTTATTATGTCTATAAAGTGTAATTGTGGACTACCTTTATAATAATATGTATAGTGAAATAAAAAATAATTTAATTTTATTTATTTATTTATTTACATCTTTGGTGTCAGCTGAAAGATCATTGGCTAACCTAATGTGGATTGGATCCTTGGTATAGTGATCCAAGTGAAAAAAAGTCAGAGAAGTTGAGAAGCAAACAAACATAATTTTTTTTAGATACTTTAGTGCGTCGGAGTGATGGAAGGTATAAGTAGGTCTACCCTGGTTGAGGTCATCCACCATTGCATCAATTATAATTACGTGCAAGAGATTGCAAATTTGCGTTCTAAGTTATAGAGAAAGATAAGTTAACTGAGGCATATAATGAAGTGTTTGAAGATTGGTTTAAAGGCGGCACTTATTGAGGAGGTTCCTGGTTGAAAAACTCATACCAGCGCACTATTTGCCTCATAGACACGTTGTAAGATAAATAGTCTTACCACGAAGGTTAGACCAGTATTTGATGCTGGAGCGAGATAAGCGAGGATCACCGTCGTGAATGCTTGTCTTTGATACAGGAAAAATACAATTGACTAATACAAATATACTACATCGGTTTAGGTTAAAAGAAGTTGGAATATCGTCAGATATCGCCAAGGCTTTTCTCCAGATAAGTTTGAACAAAAGACCGGATTCTTCAAGATTCCTTTGGTTCGATAAGGAAGGAAACATAATACATTTCGACATACACGAGTAGTAATTTGGGTGTGGTCTGCAGTCCGTATTGTTAGGAGACACTGGTTACCATATTACAAGAAGTTCAGCGTCAGAAGGTTACATATGAACCATGGGTAGTAGAGAAATTAAAAATTCGTTCTATGTTACAATAGTCTTGTTAGTGTACATCGGACCAGGAAGCTAAAATATTTAGAAAACAAGCGTCCTGCGCTGATGGGAAGGACAGTTTTGAGTTAAGGTGTTGGGAAAAAGTTTTCAATTCGGTGAACTGGATTCCTGGCTAACATCGGTTTTAGGAATGACGTGGGATAGAAGGGATGACTCTTTAATGCTTAGTAAGTAGTGCTACGATATTCCTGATATAAAGCAAGGTATTATTAGCAAAAGAGTGGTTTTATCCGCGGCTCAGAAAATCTTTGATCCTTTGGGATTTTCATGCCCTGTTATTATGATTCTAAACATCTTATTCAGAGTCTTGGTTAAGTCAAAAGAGTTGGGATGAAGAAGTGACGAAGAGGTGAAAAAAGAGTTTCTGGTCGGAAGTCTGAACTTCGTCTTGTAAAAAAATTGCGGGTGCCACGATGGTTCAACAAAGGGCGGGATACGAGGTTTGCTAGTCTTCATTGTTTTTGTGACGCCAGTAGTCAAGCCTATGCGGCTGCTGTTTTTATAAGGTCCGAACGGAGAATGAAGTTAACGTCCAGTTGATGCTTAAAAGTAGAGTAGCCGTTGAAAGCAACTTCTATTTCCTAGGCTCGAATTGCTTGGTGCAACCATTGGGGTTCGCTGGTTCAGTCGATCAAGGAGTCTGAAGAGTTCAAGGGTCTACCTGTCTTTTATTGGACTGATTCAAGTACAGTATTATCCTGGATAATCAGACAGGATCATTGGGGTCCATTTGTATAATCGCGTGAAGGAAATTCGAGAGAGTCGACTGCTGAAGAATGGAATCATGTTCCTAGACCTATGAATCCGGCAGACTTGCCGTCAAGAGGATGCTCTCCTCAACAGTTAGTTCAATCAAAATAGTGGGAAGGACCATCATGGCTAAAAAATCCTAGGTCGGACAGGCTCAGTCAAGATGTTTCCTGCGACGAAGAAGAAATAAGCCAAGAGAGAAGGAAGGGTATAACTGCGTCAGCGATAAACGTGCGAAGCGAGATAGAATGGAGCTATAAACATATTGATGACTATCATAAAATGTTGCGTGTGATAGCGTGGGTCAGACGATTTGTGTTTAATTGCAGAAATTCTGATAAAAGAAAAGGATGGCTAACTGTAAAAGAGATTAGGAATGTGGAATTGGAATTTTTACGAAATGTTCAATTAAGATCATTTTGTGGTTTAAATGATAAAAGATTAGCTACATTGTGTCCCTTTGAGGATGAAAATGGGCTCATCAGATTAACTACGAAGATTCCAGATAGTGATTATTTACCTGAATTTCGTTATCCGATCGTTTTGCCTTCGAAACATGTTGTTGTGGAAAGTTTAATAAAGTGGACGCATGTGGTGCATGTCACGTGGGCACTCAAGGTCTCTTAGCGATTTTAAGAGAGAGGTTCTGGATTTTAACGGGTCGGAAAAGTGTTAGATCGGTGGTGAAGAAATGTGTCCGTTGTAGACGCTACGATGCTCAACCGGTTCAAACGGTTGCGGTTCCGTTACCTAAAGATCGTGTAAAAGATGTTGGAACGTTTGAAGTGACAGGTGTGGATTTAGCAGGGCCTTTGATTTTGAAGGACGGAAGAAAATGTTGGATACGCCTTTTTACCTGTGCTGTTTATAGGGGAACCACATGGAGTTTTACATCTTTAAGCACGAGAAGTTTTTTGCAAGTTTGCGAAGATTTGCAAGAAGAGTAGACCTAAAATTCTGTGGACTGATATGGCAAGAACTTTGTTAGAGCGGAGCATGCATTATCAAATCTAGATTGGAAGACGATAGAAGAGAAAAGCTCGGTTGAAAGAATCGAATGGCGCTTCACCCCTCCTGCTGCCCTTTGGTGGGGGGATGTGGAGAGACTGATTGGCTGACGAAAAATTACTTAGGAAGGTTCTAGGCACATCTTCACTGAGTATGAAGAACTTTATACTGTTGTTTGCGACTGTGAAGCAGTAATGAATCAAGACCATTAACATACATGTCTGAAGACGCAGAAGAGTTACGGGCTTTAACACCAGCTTATTTTATGAGAGATTTGTCTAGTGATGAAGTTCCAGATATAGATGAAATTGAAAATTTTTAACTTGGAAGAAGAGCTAAGATGATTCAGTCACTAAGAGAAAATTTTGAGAAAGCGTTTCAGACAAGAATCATTGGTCAGTTAAGTCTTTTTTCAAAGAAAAAGCAAAATTACGAGCTAAAACTTGGAGAAGTAGTTTTGACTGGCCACGAAAATGCGAAGAGGTTAAATTGGCCTTTAGGAGTTGTAAATGAGTTAGTGCCAGGAAGAGATGGCCAATGTAGACTGGTTAAAATTAAAACAGCTTCTGGGGTACTGAGGCCAGTAGATGGAATATATCCTTTAGAAATTGGAGGTGACTCCCAGAATGAAGCTGTAAAATTTAAGTTTAAACTCTCAAATCTACGAGGTGGAAAGTTTCAAGAGCCAAATGGATAGGCAATCTATACTACTAAGTTGAACAACCAGTCGGGAAGATCAGTTAAAAACACCCAGAAGTATTTCAGGCCGGTTTATTGCTCTGTTAATTTTGTCAAGAAGTGTCATATTAAACTCTTATGACATAGAATAAACAAATATAGCTATCAGTTCTTCAGATCAAGCTGACAGTAAAATTTAAAATTGTTAATATCTTTTTAATATAGTGTTACAAGTTTTCATACATTTAGTGTATTCATTCCAACTCTTATTAATTTTGATTTAACTTTAGTATGTTTAATATCGCTGCCTCAATATTTTGAGAGATTTTGGTGTTTATCTCTCAAGGTTGGAATGTGTTGCGAAACGCATTTGTTTGAAGAAACCTGGTTTTTCTAATTTTGAGCAATGTTTGTTTACGTTTTTATAAAAATGCAATAATTATTAATGTCATCTTGTTTAGTACAAAAATACAAGCTTTCTACCGTTTTCATTTAACTGATCTGTTTTAAGTAGTATTAGCTATTATACTTATCGTAAAGGACCTGCAGATAGAACAATAAATATTCCTTACAGCTGGACATTTTATTTTGTATGAACTTTTTCTTTACATGATAAATAATCCCTGCAGCTGGCCATGTTTTTTTAAACTTGGTTTTCACATCATAAACATTTCCTACAGCTGGAAATGTTTTATTTATATGAACTTTGTCTCCAAATGATAAACTTTTCCTACAGCTTGACATGTAGTATTTTTTTGAACTTGGTTCTCCACATAATAAACATTTTCTACATTAAGTTCATACAAATACAACATGTCAGCTGTAGGAATATTTATTATTTGAGACCAAGATCATAAAAATAAAAATATCCAGCTGAAAGTAATGTTTATCATGTGGAAACCAAGTTTATACAAATACAACATGTCCAGCTGTAGGAAATATTTATTATTTGGAGACCAAGATCATAAAAATAAAAAATATCCAGCTGAAGTAATGTTTATCATGTGGAAACCAAGTTTATACAAATACAACATGTCCAGCTGTAGGAAATATTTATTATTTGGAGACCAAGATCATAAAAATAAAAAATATCCAGCTGAAGTATGTTTATCATGTGGAAACCAAGTTTTATACAAATACAACATGTCCAGCTGTAGAAATATTTATTATTTGGAGACAAGATCATAAAATAAAAAATATCAGCTGAAGTAATGTTTTTCATGTGGGAACCAAGTTCATACAAATACAACATTCCAGCTGTAGGAAATATTTATTATTTGGAGACCAAGATCATAAAAATAAAATATCCAGCTGAAGTAATGTTTATCATGTGGAAACCAAGTTTATACAAATAACATGTTCCAGCTGTAGGAATTATTTATTTGGAGACCAAGATCATATAAAATAAAAAAATATCCAGCTGAAGTAATGTTTCATGTGGAACCAGTTTATACAAATACAACATGTCCAGCTGTAGAAAATATTTATTATTTGGAGGTCAAGTTTATAACAATAAAAAATATCCAGCTGAAGTAATGTTTATCATGTGGAAACCAAGTTCATACCATGTCAGCTGTAGGTGGAGACCAAGAATATCCAGCTGAAGTAATGTTTATCATGTGGAAACCAAGTTTTACAAATACAACATGTCCAGCTGTAGGAAATATTTATTATTTGGAGACCAAGATCTAAAAATAAAAATACCAGCTGAAGTATGTTTATCATGTGGAAACCAAGTTTATACAAATACAACATGTCCAGCTGTAGGAAATATTTATTATTTGGAGGTCAAGTTTACAATAAAAAATATCCAGTGAAGTAATGTTTTCATGTGGAAACCTTATACAAATACATGTCCAGCTGTAGGATATTTTTAGCTTTAGAATCTCTTTAGGTAAATTTATTTGTTCGTTGTTTGTGTTATTTGTTTAAAATTTCTGTTTGTTTCTTTTATGAATAGTAATTATTTGCTTTTTTATTAATGTCCATGTCAGGTGTTAAACTGACTAATTTGCTTTTTAAGCTGTTTTGATATTCGTTGCTTTGGTTTGTGATTTATTTTACATTCTTTATATTTGTTTTTATTCTTTTAATTCTTTTTTGGTAAATTTAATACTCCTTTCACTGCACGGTGATCAATTCCGATTGTTAATCTTTGTACTTCTACTTCAACATTTGTAAATATAAGTTTTGAGTTTGAAATTATATAATCTATCTGATTTTTACTTGGCCATCTGGGTCTGCAAGTCCATTTTTCTTCATCATTTTTATTGAAGAATGTATTCATTACATACATTTTTTTCTTTCAACAAAGTTTATTAATGCTTGTCCTCTTTCATTTCTAGTTCCGAGTCCATATGGTCCTATTGTATCGCAGTCTTGCCCTTTTCCCACTTTGGCATTGAAATCTCCCAGGATAAATGTATACTTACAGTTTTTATCTTCATCTAAGATAAAGCTCATCTATGATAAGCTTGCTGAAGATTATCGTAGAAGTCCTCAATTTCTGTGTCTTCCTCTTGTGCTGTTGTAGCATATGTTTGAATATTTTATTTTTGGTTTTCCTTTTAAAAACAGCTTAGATATACGGTGAGTGTAGCTTTTGTACGATTGTATATTTAGGTTATAATTGTTGTTAATGAAGAACCCTGTGCCTCCATTATGCCCGTTGCCATTATAATATAGGTCAATATTATCAGATAAAGCTATTAATCCTTCTCCATCTCTTCTAACTTCACTGACTCCAACAATGTTCCATGTTATAAGCTTTAAGTCTTCTATCATTTGATTTACTCTGTTATGGCTGCGTAGAGACCTACAGTTATACGTATGAAGAATGCAATTTTGCTTCTCAACCTTGGCTGATTGCTATTTATCGGTTACTTTTTTGTTTGGTACAGAGTTGGAAGATTCATTTGATTTAATTTGTATATAGTTTGATGGTAAATTTGTTTGACCTGTACTCACTCCCGTTCTACTGTTTTGGCAAATTTTTATTATGAAAATGACGCTTATTCGGATTATTATTCGGATGACGGAAGTTGAGGGTGGGAGTGAGCGGAATCGGTTCCTATTGGCTTCCTGATAACAAAAACAATATGTCCGAAAAAGTTTATATATATATATTATATATATATATATATAATATATATATATATATATATATATATATATATATATGTATGTATGTAAGAGTTTCTACCCTTTCGTCTGGCGATGGGGTGATCATCGTGGTGACACGATAATAGACTTGTCAGGAACAACATGTACCAAGGTGGAACAGTTTATAATACAGTCTTTATACCTGGAAATATATTCTAACGTTTTACACCAGAAAAATACCTTGTGCAGACCAAACTCCGAAGGCTTATCTTGTGAATACAAAATAACCAGTTTGTGTTGGTGAAACGAAATATTTCTTTTATTCGTCCACTTCTACTTGCATTTCTTTTATTCGTCCACTTCTACTCACAAATAGGCATGCTTTATTGTTGTGAAATTTTGCCCTCCTGCCAACTTAGCTAATGTGTCTTCGAACTTTGGTAACAGGTCTACAATAATATACAGGTTTACTTTAAAATCATACTCTAATTTTAGAAGTCGGTCCTTTTAGAAGAAGTATATAAATTAATAAAAAAAACATTGGGATCAAATCATATGAGAAACCGACATCAAGTGTATAGAAACTTATTTAGAATATTTGAAATTTTGCTGCAACAACTCATATTTCACAGTTGATAACAAAAAATATAAACAGATTGATGGTCAACCCATGGGAGGTAGTCTATCCATTAATTTAAGTGGGATCTTTGTGAATTATGTTCTCAACACAGTACTCACAAAAACCAGATACAAACCCAGATTTATTTTTAAATATGTAGATGATTTATTTCTAATAATGAAAAATTAGGTGGTCCGCGTGTCAGGCGAATTTCCTTTGGATGCGTGTTTCCGTGCTAAACCACAATCCTGGTTGGAAAGATAATGTTTATAGTTTTTTACATTATATAAGTTTACAACTACTAAATAAATAATTCCGGCGCGGTGGTCCGCTGTCGGGCGAATTTAATTTAGATTGCGTGTTTCCGTGCTAAGCAACCTATATATAATCCTATCTACAATTTATTTAATTATATTACATCTAAAACTATTATTTCTAACACCTATAAAATTATTATTAAAATATTTTATCTACATCTATCTCGATTATCTATTAACTAAGCTTGTTAACTTGATTTATTTAATTTATAAGTTGTTAGATCTAAGTATGGAATGCATGATATACGAGGTCTGTCCCATAAATAAGTATAAAATAATTGTTTAGATCTAAGCAGGAATTGGAGAGACGAGACAGTGAGCTTCCCCCTTCACTAACAAGCCAAGCAAACCTGAGCTAGGTGGACAGCGCCTCATGAGTCATCAGTCAGTATCTACAGTCAGTTGGTCCGACCCCTTTCTTAATAACTCGTCGGCATGGAAATCTCTCTTACCGATCATCAGCGTATCAATATCAAATTTCTTGCTAAACTCGGCAAGAATGGTCGAGAAATTCATGTGATAGTGTACAGAGAAGATACCTTGAAGGAACCAAAGGTCCGCAAGTGGTTAAAGCGGTTTAGAGAAGGACGAGAAGACTTCAAGAATGACCCTCCCCCGGACGTCCCACCACTTCGTCTTCTGACGAAAATGTGGATCATGTTCGATCAATTGTCTTCAAAAATTGTCGATTGACAGTTAGAATGGCGTATGAACTAAATTTGTGTAAAAATAAAAGTTACCTACAAGCACGGTTGCTCGAGTCCACTCGGAATTGGCTCGCGAAAAACTTTGGATCCTTCATCATAACGCTCCATCGCACACGTCATTGGTTGTAGGCGAATTTTTGGCGCGCAACTCAATCACAGTCACTGACCAGCCATATTCACCTGATTTGCCACCGTGTGACTTTTTTTGTTTCCTAAATGTAAAATGTTGCTTCGGAGGCGCCATTTGGGGGACGTAGATGACATAAAAGGAGCGCCGACGAGGCAGCTGAAGGGCCTCAAAGTAGAGGACTTTGAAGGATGTTTTCAACATGGAAACGGCGTTGACCAAGTGCGTTTATCAGGGGGGGGAAGTACTTCGAGGGGACAAAATGTTATTTGATGATTAATTGTAAAATAATATGTTTATGATTTTTTTATACGTATTTATGGGACAGACCTCGTATATATATTTTAAGAAATGCTCGCACGCTATTTACTTTATTACTGAATATTTGTTACTTACATCTTATTATTTAATTAGTACATGTTGTTCCTGACAGGTCTATCATCGTGTCACCTCATACAAGTAAGGTAGGGTAGGTATTGGAGCATTTTTATCACAAAACCTTTTTATCACAGTATGTTTTGGTATTTTTTTTATACACAATTTTTATAAGTAATTACTTATTACAGTAATAAGTATTTTCATCTGTAAATACTCAAAAATAAAAAAATAACTTTTCCTATCCAAAAATTATAACCATTGTATTCACTACCATAAAATAACCTAACTCAGTGACATAATTTCAACCCAGTGAATTTGTTATGAGATTCAAAATTGATGCGTTTATTAAAGAAATTACTGCACGGAGCTATGTCCGAGGTACATTCTTGTATTCAGTTATATAGTGTTAAATACATCTATAAAATCAAGTTCTAGTTCCGTTCACTGGCCCACTAGATTAAAGCACTAAGCCTTTTGTTAAGGTTGAATCAAGGATGTTGAATAAAGGGGATGACGCACTAAGTCGAATTGCCATTCAACAAAGTGACCCCATCGAAAATCAAAACATAGTGACGTGAAACACACGTCAAAAACCAACTGCATTTGCTTGGTACGAACTGCGCATGCTTATGATCATTATAACAGCTCAGGTCTTAAAATTTAGAGGCAAAACTTAACTCTCAATGGGTTTCCATTGTTTTGCTTGCGAAGGTTATAAACAAATTGAAAAAAGTTTTACTTTTAACTGTTTTTTGTCAATATTGCTTACAATTAACAACATTAAAGAAAATTTAAAACCAAAATTGAATCATGAAAACTAGCAAAACATTTCACTAGGCTAAAAAAAAGAAAAAATATCAACACATTTAACTTCTACGAAAAGTAAACGGTAAAGCTTCAATTACTCTCACTAAAGTGGCTACCTAGAGTCCAAAATGTAAAAATATAAGCAACAAATGACTTGACAAGCACCAAGTTAACAATAACGAAAGCACTGAAGAAAGTTGAGAAGCAAACTCGACAACCAAGAATTGTATAACAACTTAGCTACATAACCTGCGTTTGGCGCCTTTTTTTAATTATAAAGGAGGTAAGTTTGCTCCTATTTCTCTATTCTTCCATGGGGTCAGAAATGTTCCTTAATACGTCATCCCCTTTATTCAACATCCTTGGGTTGAACAAAATTTGGTTTAGAAAACCTACAAGTATTACTATATGAAATTTCAAGAAAAAACCTGCTTCCGTCGCCGCTGATAAGAACTCATTTCGATTCTGGAAGTCTGGGATTTGAGACTATAGAATCAAGAATTATTCACAATATTATTTTTTTATTTTTTTTTAAAGACACAGGATAGGACTGGAGTAAAAACTTCTTAGGAAAAGTAATAATGAAGACAACAGTCCGAGTTTTGTTAGATTAATTTATTTCACCAGAGCTTTCGCACAAGCGATGCTTGCCATCATCCTCAGTGAATATAATAACAAGAATTTTTTTTTTGCCTCGTTTGTATATTTTTATTTCTGTTATTTGTAATTTGGTTTATGGTTTTGTTTTACTTGTTATTAGCATTCTGTGCCGAAAGCTTTGATAAAATAAATTAATCTAACACTACTCGGACTCCTGTCTTCATTATTATTTTTCCTAATTAAACTCACAGTCCATTTAAACTTATTGTTAAAAAACTTCTTACCTTATTAAATAAATTATAAAATATTATATTCGACAATATATTTTTCGTATATTCACGATTCTCTTGTGTGGTCCTATTAACTACAATATACGTGATGTTGGAATACATTAAACCAATGTAAAGTCGATACTAATTAGTTTGTATATCTCGCATAGTGGAATTATGCCGAGACAATGTTATGTGATAGTTCATGTATTTTACAGAAATTCATTTTGATTGGGCTTTCTATGAAATATGTTACCCCCTCCATAATCACTTAAGTTTTGTTTTGAATCATAGAAAAATAGTTATTTATGCAAGTAAATGGATGAAAGTATTTTACAGCTCAAGTTAAGTTTTCGTCCTAAGGCAGCGCGAAGGAGGAAACTTCATTAGCTCACCAGGCCGGTAAGCCGAGGGAGATAAACTAGTTAGCTCCCGAGGCTTGCCGAGGGAGTTAACTACATTTTGGGCTTTGAGGCTTTGACGAGGGAGATAATACAGAGCTGAAAACTTTCATCCCTTGTTGCATATTAAATTTTATCTACGATTAGAGAATAATACTATCAACTATTAATATACTCTTTAGCTCCTTAATTGTTATTGTGTTAGTTTAGTTTATTGTTACCATGTTAATTACTCTGATGAAGAGAGAATAAAGCCACTATCTTCACATTATTTTATTGTAAGCTGTCAATAGAATAATGTGTAATACTATATTTGTAATTTAAACATTAGCGTGTGTATATTGTAAATTCTACCCGTAGTACCAACATAACACCGAAAATAATTCTAAAAATTTCCTAAAATTTATAAAATTTTAATTAAAAATTCTGTCAAGTTGGCAACACTTTCTCTTTTCCTCCTAGTAAAAGTACATTTACAGTGTGGGATAACAAGACTGTAAGTAGAACTTACATACACGGAGTAGATAAAGTAATTTATATGATGGTAATCTTGGTGTTTTCTGATTCATCGTAATTTTCTTTTTTAGTATGAAAATGCAAGTCGGGTTCGAGGTGGTTCGGAATTGTTCGCTATGTTCATCCTCACAACTTAATATAAGCTTCGCTCAGTAAAATAAATGTTATTCCCTGTGGCCACCCATCAAAGTAATGATTAGGCTCTATACTGCTTAACACTTGTAATCCGGGAAAACAAATCGTGCATATACTAGCCATATTAAACAAAACATTCAATTCTTGTTCATGGCATAAAAATTCTGGCACGGAGGTCCGGAAACCTGGCAAATTTACTTTGAAAACTGCGCTCCTTTGTTTTAAACTTTCTCGCTTGCTTAAATGCAGCATTACTACTTAATACTCAATTTATTCAGAATTTTTCAATGTAAGAAAACGTGCATATTTATCACAGCACAGTATTATTCGTACTAATATTATAAAGCTCAGATCATCTTAATTTTTTTAAAGAGCTAAAGCACATTTTCATCGAAAAATTCGTAGTAACAAATAGTAATACTACTGATCCAGATTATATCATGAACAGAAAATTTAAGTATGAATAAATTGTAAAGATAAGAAGCACGCATTCCTAAAGGAAATTCGTCAGGTTGTGGACCTCGGTTCAGAATTCTTTTGATAAAGTAAACTTCTCGTTCCAATTACGCGATAATTTAGCTATTTCGGGTTTTTTGGTTTCATCAGCTGGGTTTACTAGATTCTTTATCTAGTTAATCAGATACAACGCCGCTTCTATTTAATTTTTCTTCTTAACGACCATTAGATTGATCGTTTTTTTCGACTTTTTAATCAACTTAAAGTAGTCGAAACAGATTCCGGTCGGTTTCATTTGATTCAGTGTTCAAATAACAGGATTAATGTTTATCCTCGGCAAAACATTTTAACTAGAATGTTACCGTTTTTAATATTTTGCTGACTCAAGAAAACCGGGTATTTATAATAACAGACACACATAAAGACAAACCACTTGGTAAAAACTATCCAAACGTTCTTATGAACGCCTAAATGGATAAGTAAGAAAGTAAATATGTATACTTAAAAATTAGAAAAAATAATTAGAATTACAATTAAATGATACATAGTAAGACATGGCCTAAGCCGTCTGCTGGAGTTTGTAATTCTTACATATATTATTATTACATTCTACTTAAGGTAGATATTTATTGACATGGAAAATATCATTTTAAACATGAGTTAGCCTATAATAAAATTTTACTCTACTTAATTTATTTTTATTAAAAATTAATAGCTCCATGCAATTGAACTCTCTTAATATATCTACATACTAAAGCAAAACAAAAGGATATACATTAATTCCACATGCAAAAATATATATAAAATATATAAAAATATTATTAAATTAAACAATAAATTTAATGATTAAATAAAACATACTACACTACTTTCAGGTACCACTTTATACTAAGGTACTATTTTATTAATCCATACCATTATTATTATTTTTTATTTATTTTATTTACTTATTTATTTATTTTTGTTTTATTTTTTCTTTATTTTTTTCGACAATAACAACTTATATTGCTAATTTATGCTAAATGGATAATTGCGGTGAAAGCTGTGTTTTGTGTAGTTGTAGTTTGTAGTGCAAACGTTAATTTTCTTTTATACTATGATTTATAGGAAAAGTAAGAAAAAAAGTTCCTCAACTGTCTGTTAGAATGATTACCATAAAAAAGTTTGGGGGCCCCCCACTAACCCCCCGTTCGTGACGCAATCTATGACTTGTGTGTGGTGGGAGTCCATAATTTGATATTGTTTTGACCGACTTTTGTTTGCTTGTGTCAGCATGTATTTCTTCATATTATGGGTCACAGCTGTTCATTGGGGTCATCAAAAATCTCGAGGCACATTGACCAGAGACAAATAAATGGTAGGTTTGTAAACATATCCTTTCTACATTCATAATTTATTGCTTTGTATTTTATATATTATTTTCAGTTTATAGCCAAGTAAATGTATAGGAAATTACAAGATAAATGGAAGCAGGAAAAGCATTCGATTGTTAATGTTTTTGAACGTGCGGAAAGCATTCGATTTTATACTGTTTTGAACGTCAGCGGGAAAAGCATTCGATTTTTAACTGTTTTTGAACGTCAGCGGGAAAAGCATTCGATTTTTAACTGTTTTGAACGTCAGCGGGAAAAGCCAATTGATTTTTAACTGTTTTTGAACGTAGCAGGAAAAGCACTCGATTTTTTAACTGTTTTTGACGTAAGCAGCTTGACCTAGTAACTTCAAATTACGTATCGAGCCGGTCAAAATATATGTTTTTTAAAACTTACTTTATATTTTGGGAAAGATTTTTGATAACGGTAATATATAAGCTTTAGAGCAGTTTAAATATCTATCAGGGGTGGAGATAATATAGACTGGCTTTGATTCTTGCATAAAGTAATATGAACTTGCTATCTTGAGAATTATATATAAGATACGACTTTACCTGAATTAGGAAAGGAAAGAATGACTCAGCACTTATCGCAACAGGATTATGAGAAGGTAGTTAAAAAGAACTTTAACCACAAACCTAATATCACGGAGTACTTAAAACCAGAGGCCCCACCTATATGGGGAGATTTTGGTAAGTCTTTCTACCACCCTCACATTTCTAGAAATTTTTTCTGTACAGTGTCCAAAGAGACTAATCTATCTTGCAGGGATATTTTTTCTTAGAATCAGTGGTGTCTAACTGACCTGTCAAGATTTTTAAACTAAACGATAGAGTGTAGTGTATGTCTACACTCTAGAAGATGCTTAGTACCACACTACCAGCTGCGTAATGGCCAAGTCACAAAAGTCAAACTACCAAGACCTCATATATTTTACGTACTTGATTATTGGGAACCTAAGACTTGGCTTATTTATTGATCTCACAACTTGGCTCTTGTTTTACACGCATGTGTTTCTGTTGGGATTAATATATACACCAATGTGAAATTAAAAAGTTTATTTTTTCTTAAAAAATAATAATTAACATTTAACATTATTATTAAAATTAAAAAAAAATTAATGATATGAAGAGGTGAGAGATTGAGCACCAAGTAATGGAGGTTTGTAGAAATGCTGAGCAGCAAAATTGACCCGAACTAGAAGTTCTATCTCTGACTAGTTACAGGATTATAACTAAATTTTAATTATAATTAACTTTAATTTTCAGGAATGACAACATTGAAATAATCTGCGGCACAGTCATTAGCAAGTGGTAGTGATGCATCTTCAACATGGCCACGTTGTATGTTAATCATGGAATTTTCTCCGAGCCAATGTTGGAAGTTATGTACTTTATTTTCTTCTATTGCTAAATCAAATTTTGGGAATGCTTCTAGGTTAGGTTTTATATTTTTCCTCTAAATAATAAACCAAGAGCCGGACCTGAAAAAAATGTGACTCATTTTGTACTACTTAAAACCAAATTATTCTGAAGGAATAAATTTTAAATTTTTCAAAAGGAAATTAAATTTTTGAAGGAAACCATAGTCTGCCTATCCAGAGTGACTCTTTCATAATATTGCGCATGCTCAAATTTTATAAATCGCACTAATTCCAGTTTTCTTGCAATAAGTGACTCCTGTAATCTTGGCAAAACATAAAGAAGACATTTTTTAAAGCTGATAAAATTTCCAATAATACGAGTGTTTTTTCGACAAAAATCGATAAATACAACTAAAGTTACGACATTTGTTAAATGACCAAAATAATGCACAAAAAGTCAATTTATATAAATAAATTCAAATGTCGCTACCGATGTTCCTCTAAACTCGAGAACGACTGGACGAATTGTCACGAAAGTTTTTACAAAATTAATCCCAGTGATGGGAAAGTTTGAGCCGAGTCATAAGTGATTAGGGGCATCTAAAGTAGTCTACAGGGGCATCGAAATATTTAAAAAATCATAGCCTTTTTGGAGAGCATATAAAATCATGCATGTCTAGAGCTATTATTTTAGAGAAGTACATTTGCATTTTGATGCTAAATTTTGATTTTAGAGCTATAATAAGCTTTTTAAGGGCAGTAAATACTTTGAATAAAGTAATGAATATTTGACAATGGCCTCGGAATAGTCTAAAATTATGTCTATGGTAACTTACGAACTAGAATATATGGTCGGTCAAAATCTTTAGGTGTTGTTAAAATACTTTTAAAGGACTTCAGATTTTTTTGTAATTTTTATCTTTTACTGACTTTAAAACACGGATTTCCAGTAATTTTGTTAAACTTGGTATAAAGACTATTTATAGATGCACTGATTTACAGGCTATGTAGTGCTATAATCTCTAGTATTAATACTCTGGGAGCTATGATGATAACACACACACATCACACACAACAGACACACACACACACTCACTCACCACAACACACACACACACTCACTTACACACATCAGACAGAAACTTTGTAATACCATTTAAGAAGCCTTCAAAATCTGACATATATAATACCCGTGACGTCACAGTTTTGATTTTTTTAAATTCTTTTCCATATACCTACAGTATATAATAAGGAAAAGTGAAAAGACAAATTTCGGAAAATTCAACACGTTCCTGTGGCAATAATGAGAATAATTATTCAAAACGGTGACATCGAGTCCAAAACGTTCTTCTTAATTTTCCTTTAGCGAATTTCTTTGGAATTCGCCTAATGGGATAGGCGTCATGGCGGAATTCGAACCTCGGACCACGACACAATCCGTTTCAGAGGTCCCTAATGACGAAAAAAATTTTTCGCGAGACTTTATATATATATATATATATATATATATATATTATATATATATATATATATATATATATATGTATTTCTAGACCTTTCTTGTAAACACTCTATCTTTCGAAACGGATTAATATTTTAACCAAACTTGGTACAAATCAACCTTCGGGAGGACACGAACCCTATTGAAAACCAGGTTTTTGTGACGTCATTAACCGGTTTTGCTGAGTCAGCGAAATTTCAAAAAATTGACAACATTCAGGTTAATATTTTTGCCGCGAAAAAGGTCAATATCTATGTTTCTTGTGACGCTGAATCGAATGAAACCGGTCCGAAGTCGATACGACCTTTCTAAGTGACCTAAAATCGAAAAAAACATTGTAAATTACCAAAAACCAAAATTTAGGTCGATAAAAAATAAAATTCGAGTAGGGTGTCGTTTTCTATGTAATTTTGGGCGCTGAACTGAACCATTCTTGCTTATGCAAGAACCATGCCCATTGCGTGGTTCAGGTTCATGCTTTAGAACCTAAGCAGTTACTCAATTGTCAAGCACTGCTCGTAACTCATTTGTCTGTTTTTCCAAAGGAAATGCGCTAAAACCTTTAAAGATAACTGACTAAGCTTAAAGATAAGTAACTAAGCTGTAAACTAGTGCAAATATAGTGCGTAATTCTAATTTTAGAGCATAGTTTTGTACAACAACTGGATAATTATGCGCGTTTCCTTTGGAAAATACAGACAAAATGAGTTACGAGCAGTGCTTGACAATTGAGTAACTGCTTAGGTTCTAAAGCATGAACCTGAACCACGCAATGGGCATGGTTCTTGCATAAGCAAGAAATGGGTTGTTGTTAGCACGGAAACACGCATTCTAAATGAAATTCGCCCGACAGCGGACCACCGCGCCGGAATTTTTTTTAGTAGTTGTAAACTTATATAATGTAAAAGCACGGAAATACGCATCCAAAGAAATTCGCCCGACATGCGGACCACCGCGCCAGAATTTTTGTACCTATTAGTGATTGACCTAAGTCATTTTCCAAGTTTATACAGTTTTCAAAGAATCAAAGTTTTCCTATTTTAAGTTTTTAGTTTTCCTCATGTTTACTGTAGGTATGTAGAAAAAGTATTGTCTTTGCAAATAAAATCCTAAACCGGGATCTCACCTGAATTATACGTTCAGGTATTTTTAAGACCTCCTGAGTAGTTTTCACTAAATTGACTGCGTCCAAAGACGCAGACAATAGTAACAAAAATCAATCTTGAAGTCTAGCTGTGCTATACAGAAAATAAATTTTTATGGCGTCAGTAACCTGCAATGATGACAGCGAATATCGAATATTCATTAAACGCGATAAAATGTTTTGTCATTGTTTCGTATCTTCTTTAGCATTAGCTTTTATAGTAGCAAGTAATAAGCTTTGTCTTTTATATCATCTATTTTTCATATTCTAAAACTAAATGACAAGTCATCAAAACATATATATTAAATAAATCATTCACAACATTTCAACCCCGCAGTATCAGATTTCTTCTTGAGTCAGTGCAGGTAAATTGAAAAAGGTTCCCATTGTGTGACGATTATTCTATTTTTAATGGTGTTTCATTTTTCTTTAATAGGGTTTCTTCATAAAATATTTTTTCTGTATATCTTTTCTCTTTCCTCTATTTTTCTTTCTTAGTTTTCCTTACGTAAATTGAATGTTTCGCAAGTTTAAGTTTTCTGGAAGTTTAGTTTGCTTCGTGGATGTAACCCTAGCTTATTCTTCCTAAGTGATTCATTACAAGGAAGAGTAATTAATGTAGAGTGTTTCTTTATTAATTTCTTATTAATTGACTTTTTGTCTTTTGCTTTTATTTTGAAAATATTTAGAGATTGTTTTTTTCTTAACATTTACATTAGAATTTTCTTTGATTATGCAACAAAATTAATAAACGAATGATGACTGCATTCTCTAACATTTGTATTTGTTTTTCCATATATCACCCATTCTAGAACAGTCTTAGAAGCGACGGGACTGTTTCAGAACCATAACTTGATTTGGTTGTCATTAATAAAGAAGAATTGTCAAGCCCAATCAAAATTGTGGTTTACAATCTAGAATTTCTTTTGAATCCCCAAATACTTTTTTACATGCTTACAATCTTAGTTAATTTTTTCATGTTTAATGTCTGGTTGGGTAATTTAAATCTTTTACCGAAAGTACATTATTTATTTCATAAAATTCATTGTCTGTCTTTTCCGCAATTTTCAAACTCACCTTTTCGATTTTTTCCGTTTTAATGACTCCATTCGTCCATCGTAAACAATCTCTTCATCCGGCCCATTCAACCCAAATTGTTAGCTACTTCTTCTTCATCATAGTCACTGTCGAGCCGTCATCTAAAAGAGCAAATGTTTCTATTACCTTTTCGCCTGTTCCCAGCAAGGTTACAGGTATAATTTTAAGCAATGTTTTGCTCGAATTTTCATACTGTCTAAATGTTGCAAGTTAAAGTTATTTGTTTTGTTTTTACTGTCGCTTTTCGTCAGGTCTTCCTTTACTCCTTCTATTGTGTGAACATACAGTGATGTGGCTTTTTGCAGCCATCCACCCCACAGTACCCCTTCTTTTTACACTCTGATGTTCTATGAAATTTTCGGAGACATTTAAACATGCATGGTTAGTTGTTACCCATGTCCATCTGTTTCTCAACATCCTGTTCTTGAAATTTTGGACATTCATGGATTGCATGTGAAGCAATCTTGCAAAAAGTGCATGTCATGTCTACTTTATTTACAGGGTAGATACTTATGGTGTTGTTCCTTCCTGAAAAGATTTTTCTTTATCATCTTTCTTCCCTAGAATAAGATTTGATCCAAACATGTTGCTTGGGCTTTTCTTCTCATCCACTCCTTTACAGTTGTTAAAGTAGGCCTCGTTATGTCTTTGTCTTGTAGATGTTCTGCCCATTGCAGTCTGAAAGTAGGCGGCAATTTCTGTATTATTTCTTCAAGTATTATAGGATTGGCTAAGTATTCTGGATATAGCCAAATTTTCCGCAGCTGTCGCTAAGTTCATTACCGCGGTGTAGTAGTCTAACAGAGATTCAAAATTGTCATCTCTTGGTTGAGGAACATCTTTAAGTTTAACTAATAACGCTCGCATAATGAAATCTGGTCTGCGAAACGCATCTCTACAAGTTAACATTTCATTAACACTCCTGGTACGGATAGTAAGACTAACCTACATCCCTAGCCTTGCCTTGTAAAGCGTCTGTAGCCTTAATATTCTCGTCCTCATCTATTCCACAAATTTCAGTTGTATGCTTAAACTGATTTATGAATGTCGGATAATCAATGGGGTTTCCATCAAATTTTGGTAAATCTGTTTTTACGACCTGTCTTTTTATAAAGTTTGACATTGTATTATTTCCATTAGAGTGGATTTCCGGTAGCTCTTCTACATGTTGTTTATTCTGTGCTGCAAATACAGGGATGTTTGTTTAAGTAATTATTGTTTAGTTGCTGACGGTCTGGACAAAGGTGCTGGGTTTGGTTGTTGGCTAGTAATATTTTTAGATATTGGTTTTTCAAAAAAAATCATGTTTTTATCAGTGGGTTCATCAGTTGGTTTTTGGTTTTCTACCCATTGCCGAACTAATTTCTCCTTATAGCCATATGCCCTCTGACTATAGATTGAAAAAAAAAATAAAAAAATAAAAACTATTTTTATTTGCCAATAAGTATACAAAAATATACAATAGCTTGAGGTCATATATAGTTTAATAAAATACATCAAATAATTAGAATACACTTAACAATGCATGACATAATTATTTATTTAATTAAAAACTCTGATAAATTATAAATGGGTTTTTTGATGAGCAATTCTTTGCATTTTGATTTAAAACATTTTATTTCAGCAATGTCTTTTATATTTTGTGGTAATGAGTTGTACAATACTACCCCTGAGTAATCTGAACTAATTTATATTTTGAAGTTTTATGTTGGTTTATTCTTAATAAATTTTTTTTTGGTATTATAGTGGTGCTTATCTCCATTTTTTTGTATAATTGCCAAATTTTTCTTACTTGAACTAGCTGGTTTTAGTATTATATGGCTGGTATTGTTAAAACTTTAAATTTCCTGAATAATGCCTTGCAGGATTTTCTAGGTGGTATATTGCCTATGCATCTAAGTATTTTCTTTGAATAATTAAAGATTTACGCGCACAAGGAGCATTTGCCCCAGAGCTCAACACCATACAACTTTGACTTGACAAGTCCTATAAACCTGTAGAAGCTCATTTTCAGTTAAACATTTTTAAGCTCCCTGATTATATAGTAGCTTGAGTTTAATTTTCTTGTTTGTTTCTTCAATTTGATTCACCCAGCTAATTGTTTGATCTATTTTAACTCCTAATAATTTAGTAATTTTACATTCAGCGATATTATTGTCATTATATATTAAATTTAATTATTTTATTTCCATTTACCCTATTTACTACTCGAATATTCTGTTTTAGATTCATTAAGCTTTAATCTATTTAGTCTAATCCACCTTGCTAGTTGTTTTAAGGCCATATTAGCGGTTTTTTCCAATATGTCATCATTTGAACCAACAAAAACCATAGTTACATCATCTGCATATAGAATTTTATTAGACTTAATGGCCTTTTTGTAAGGTCATTAATATATTAGGAA
>JACMZG010000008.1:2260688-2346913 GCA_018340805.1 Microvelia longipes
CAAACGTCAACGAGTACCATAACAAGTGACAGTGAGTTCGAGTAACAAACGTCAACGAGTACCATAACAAGTGACAGTGAGTTCGAGTAACAAACGTCAACGAGTACCATAACAAGTGACAGTGAATTAAACTCTGTTAGTATGTTTATTGAATAAATGTGAGTGAGTTTATTAAACAACTGTTAGTAAGACCATTAAACAAATGGAATTATGTTCATTATACAAATGTCAGTTAGCTCAACTTTTAATCATGCCTACGTTACGTAACCATTAATATTACATAACATGTAATGTAATAGTTAGTTTTTCAACATGCTTAATAAAATGATACAAATTACTACATTAAAATACTTTAGACGTGATTTGACTTTGTCTTTGCACTGTCAGCCCATACAATAATAAAAATAAGGTTTTATTTTAAAAAATACAAATTAAATTACAAGTATTTAACGAAATAAAAAGTATAGAATAATTTTTTTAAGTTAATACTCGCTATCCAGTCAGAAGGAGGATATTATTCAATGTTAAAAATGAAATTTTATTATTTAATTTATTGATTCCTTTATTTATTTATTTATGTATTTTATAGTAGGGTTGGGCCAAAAGAAATTATAAGAAAGAATATCACACTGCTAAAAAGATTTTGTTTGGTGATTTAATTACTGGATTCTGGAACCCTCAGCCTTATTTAATTTATAATATAATGTTATAAAGTGGAGTAATTAGATGACTGGGCGATGGTGAAAAAACCAGGATGGCTCTTCAAACCAAACTAATTTGCAGACAAGCTAGGGAAAATGTTGAAAAAGCCAACAAAGGCCATGAGTATATGGGCTCTCTCTATTGGGGAGGAGAGGCTTTAGATAACCTGGTAGTATTCTTGACAGGTCACGCTGGCTTCAGAGACATTTGCATGCCATGAAAATTAAAGCATAGCCAATGTCCCAATGTGAAGTTGGGTGAGGAGACGACAGATCAACTTTTTGGGATCGTGTGAAGCATACGCTAGATTGAGGTAGTATATTTTTGGTATCAGCCCACTCTTCTAGACGACGACTTAGTGAAACTCCCATAAGCAGACGTTCTAAAGTTCATTAAGGACATCAGACAGGTTCAATAGAGAATAGGAGATTCTATTAGGGTAGGAGGTGAGGATGTTCTTGGGGCTGGCAAAAAGCGTCCCAAAGACATAATTGCTAAGATCTATGATCTTCCCCACCTTTACTACTATACTAGTGGAGTAATTAACAATTTTAGCTTATTTAGGTTTTTGACTTGCCTTCTAGTGCCAAGCTCCAGCCTATAATTTATTAGTAATTAAATAAATAAACAAAATATATATATATATATATATATATATATATAATATATATATATATATATATATATAATATATATATTTTTTTTTATTTTTTTATTTATTTATTTATTTATATTTATTGTAGAGCTTGTAATTAAACATATTAGCTCCACGCAACTCGACACAATTAACAAGTAAGATAAACAACATAAAGTTTGAGTTATTTGATCTGGCTTGGGGTTAGAATAAAAAGTATCACTATGGAAACTTGGCCTTGATATTATAAGAATTTGAATATTAAATGACTAATTAGAAGTTAACTGGTATCAAATACTCGGACAACTAACACAATTTAAAAAAGGGATGTCAAGATAGGTAGGCCATGATGGAATTTTTAGATAGGTTTAATAGATATTAAAGTTTAGAAATAGATATTTGAAAATAACAAATTAACAATAAGAAATAAAAATATAAGTTAAAGTTCTCTTTAGATTTCGTTAAAAAATATCAGTTTCTCGTAAAATAGTTGAATAGGAAAGGTTTTGAATGATGTTTCGTTGTCACCTAAAAGGTCAGGTAAATTTGAGGGAATATTGTGAGTTAACATGGTTTGTTGTAGTTCTACTACAGTCAGTCGATAGAAGATATTTATATGTAATATATATTTTATATATATATATAATATATATATTCTATATATATATATACATTTCTTTTAGCGATTTTCATTATGATAAATGACGCTTATGAGGTTGTTTCGGATGACGGAGTTGAGGGGTGGGAGTGATCGGAATCGGTTCCTCATTGGCTTCCTATAACAAAAATATATGTCCGAAAAAAGTTTATATATATATGATATATATATATATATATATATATATTAATATATATAATATATATATATTATATATATATATATATATAAATGTATTATATTATATGTATGTAAGAGTTTCTACCCTTTCGTTGGCGAACGAGAACTCTTGAAGGCGTTCTCAATTGAAACGAACTTTGCAAATCGCGAGATGTTGTGGAGGTTACGAGGCCTATTGTTTATAAAAAATATTATGACGTCATCAATCAAAGTTATGACTCTATGAAAAAAAAAATTTTTTGAAAAACTTGAAATGGCTTTAAAACAAGGTATGTCGTATTAAAGTAGACGGCTAGATGAGTCGATTAAGACCAATTTCAGCTCAATCGGACCATCACAAATGGGCAAACTGTATACATATATATATAATCTTGTATATAATGTATACGTCTAGGTCAAAGACTCGTACGATATCTGTGTGGGTTCAGTAGTGTTTAGAGGGTGGTGAGATAGTATAAAAGAGGGGCCTCTACCTCTTGCTCCATCCTGGCATGCCTGATGTCCCAGAGAGACAGGACAAAAATGGCTTCCACTAAACCACGCCGAGCTAAGCAGGCCTGTAAAGAGGGAAGAACCTCGAAGTAGTCTTTATATGGTCGAAGTCATTCTAAACGATTGCGACCGGTTTCAGCTGCTCAATCGGACAATCCTAAGTGACGGAATCGGTATTTTTTTTTTAAAAAACAAAAATCATGAATATATTTTTGTTTATAGTTGTCGCGGCCGCCGCTCAGTTTTATTTTAGCTAAATTTGTTTTGTTTTGTAATTCTTGGACAACACTGTCAAGAAAGAATTATGCTTGACGTATTTTATTCTAGTTTTTCGATTCGTTTCAAGATTTATTAGTTTAGACGGTAAAATACTCTATTACGGGTTCTAACCAGGGTTCAAACGGGTTTTTACTGGGGTTCTTGTTCGATTATTGTTCGCGAAACGCGGACGTTTTATGTACAGTTTGTTCCTTCTTCGTACGATACTTATACCAATAAAACTCTGTGAAAGTTAAAGCTGTCTGACTTTAAATTTGTGTAGCTAGATATGAATTGTTGCGCGATTACCGCACAATTAATGCTTCTTAATTTTAATTATATAGCATACTATTACTAAATAGAGTAAGAATGTAAAAATCTCAATTAGCAAAATCAAATTTGTGAGAAAGGCCTCTCATGCTCCGCGAAGCGGGCCTGTGTGGAAAGGCTGTGAAAATTCGCTAGATAACATGGCAAAATGCCATGTAACAAGAACAACACATAATACAAAAACCAACAACAATGTGGCCGCGAAGCGGCCCACGGGAGGCCCCCGGGCCGCGAAGCGGGCCGGTGGGGCCGACGCCGTGGAGCGGACGAGGCCGAAGCGCCGAGGCGCGTAGCGGCTACGGGCCGAAGGCCGTATTTTAAATAGGATAGTTAAGCTAGAAAAAAAAACAAAAAAGGTCCTTTTCAAAAATAATAATAGCCTTCAATTGATATAATTATTTATAAGATATGATCTGTACTTCAGATCACTACAAGCAGGCGATACAATATAAAAAGAACAACCTTACTCACTATTACACAAGTAATAATAATAATACGACATAAATAACGAAGAGTAATTAACAAATAATTTATGGTAAAATATACATTTTTATTTATTCATACATACCAACCTATTTATATAATTATTTATTAGTTTCTTTAGCGAATTTTTCATAATGAAATGACGCTTATGAGGTTGTTCGGATGACGGAAGTTGAGGGTGGGAGTGAGTGGAATCGTTACTATTGGCCTTCCTGATAACAAAAAAATATATGTCCGAAAAAGTTTTATTATATATATGTATATATATGTATATATATATATATATATATATAATATATATATATATATATATATATATATATATATGTATGTAAGAGTTTCTACCCTTTCGTATGGGACGATAACTCTCGAAGGCGTTCGTCAAATTGAAACGAAACTTTGCAAATCGCGAGTGTTGAGGAGGTTACAGGCCTTCATTGTTTTAAAAAACATTATGACGTTTCATTCACCAAGTTATACGTCATGGAAAAAAAATTTTTGAAACTTAAAATGTTAAAACAAGGATTCTAGTATTTAGGTAGGACGGCTAGCTGAATCGATTAAGACAATTTCAGCTCAATCGATATCAACAAATTGGCGCAATCGGTATACATTATATATATAATTGTGTATATATGTATTACGTCTGGTCAAAGACTCGTACGATATCTATTGGGTTCAGTAGTTTAGAGGGTGGGAAATAGTATAAAGAGAGACCTCTACCTCTTCTGCTCCATCATGGTAAGCCTACTGTTCCCAGAGAGGACAGGGAGGAAAAATGGCTTCAACTAAACCACGCCGAGCTAAAGCAGACCGTTAAGAGGAGACACGAAGTCGTCTTTATATGGTCGAAGTTATTCCTAAAACGAATGCGACCAGTTCAGCTCATCGGAATCCTAGTGACGCAAACGGTATTTTTATTTTAAATAATCGATGACATATATTTTTTTCAACCTTTAAGATTTTACTCAAATAAACAATTTTGTTTACAAACAAATTTGACATTTTTTCTTAAATTAACTATAAACAATCATAAATGTAAGTAGAGTTTATACCCTTTTTGTATAGTGACGATAGATAAAGCTGATGAAAGATGGAACTATAATCTTTTTCTTTACCTTTATACAAGGATTACTTCAACAGTTTGCAACGTGGGATTTTTTCCTTGTATTCTTTATTACCTTCATAAAAACCTTATTAGTTTATGATTTAATATACTTATTATTTTCTTATATTGCTTGTTAACTTAATATTTATTGCGTTACTATTAAATAATAGAGGAAATAAAATTCAAATTTGTTGAGGGAAAGCCTCTCAGGCCCGCGAAGCGGGCCTGTGTAAACGAGTCTGTGAAAATTCGTTAATACGTGGCAAAATGCCATGTAACAAGAACAGATAGTGTACCAACATTAATACAAAACAACAACAGTGTGGCCGCGAAGGCGGCCGGCGGGCTGACGCGCGGAGCGGACGAGGCGCGAAGCGCCGAGGCCGCGTAGCGGCTACGGCGAAGGCCCGTATTTTATTTATACAATAATTATTTTAATTGTCGTAAATTTAATTTAATTTTCATTTATTTATAATTTTTACTTTTCCTCTTTTATATGGTAGATATATAGAAAAAGTATTGTGTTTGCAAAAAATCCAACTGGGATGAAACCGGAATTATCCGTTTTAGGCGTTTTTAAGGCCTCCTGAGTGGTTTTCACAAAGTTGTCAGTCTGTATGTGTGTGTGTGTGTCTGTTATCATCATAGCACCCAGTGTATAATAATAATAATATTTTTTCATTAAGCTTTAAATACAATGTTTGTACAATACTTAAAAGTCAGGAATAAAAGAACATTACATTTTCAACAAAATACATAACGAAAAAATAAATAAATAAATTAACGTGCAACATTGCAACCACCAAGTTTAACTTATACAATATATATATTATTATTTACAAATTTTTTTTGTAAAGAAATCTTCAATTTTATAAGACAGGAGTTTCTTCCAGGATCTCCTTACATGCATCCCTAAACTCATCAACATCAGAAATTATCCTTTATTTTATTTGGCAAAGCATTATATAAACTTACCCCTATATAGTCAGACTATTTTAAATTTGCTTGTATGTGTTTTTTAAACTTAATTTTTCTTTATTCCTTGTTGGATATTATGGACGTCTTTGTTGGTGTGCAAAACACGAAGAGAACATTTTTAAAGGTGATAAAATTTCCTATAAAAAGAGTTTTCGTCAAAATAATCGGATAAATACAACTAAAGTTATGACATTTGTTAAATGACCAAAAAATGCACAAAAGTCAATATTTTTCCAAAGAAATTCACTGACTAAGCATAAATTAACATTTTTTAGTGTTTTTGAAAGAGCCAAACTTAGATTGCAGTTATCCAATTTTGATGATTAAACACTCGTTTTATAGAGCATTTTATCTCCTTTAAAAAATGTTCTATTTATGTTTTGCACTCGACCCACAGGGAACCACTTATTTCAAGAAAACTGAAATTTGTGCGATTTTCTAAAATTTTGAGCATGCGTATGAAGGGCTCCACTCTGGACAGGCTGACTATGATTTTCCTTCATAATTTAAGGTATATTTTCAGAAATATTTGGTTTGAAGTAGAACAAAATGATAGTCCGGCTATGACTATGAGTTTTACAACCAACTTGATGGATTAATAAACAACAGGTAGGAATCATAACGGGGGTAGTAAGCACTGTTTACATAGTGTGGACGGACTATTAAAATATATTTTTACATTTGTACAGAGTTTTAAAAAAGTCTTAAATAGGAGAGAGGTCTTAAAACTTCAACTTCACTTTTCACTCTTCCTCCTTTTTACTTTTCTACCTTTTCCTGTGTTTGCAAAAAAATCCGAAACCGGGATGAAACCGTAATTATCCGTTTCAGGCGTTTTTAGGGTCACCTGAGTAGTTTTCGCCACTCAAGTTGTCTGTCGGTAAGTGTGTGTTTCTATTATGATCGTAGCGGCCAGTGTATTTATGCTATAGAATTTAAATTTTGTACAAAAATCTGCCTACCGCTGTAGTTGTGCTATTTAGAAAATATTTTTTTATGACGTTATTAACCGCAATAGTGACAGCAAAATTCCGAAAAATTATAAGACGCGGAAAAATGATGCGATCTGATTAAGATGTGGCACGCATGTGGCTATGTATAAGACACGTGCAATGTATATGTTGCCAAGTTCATCTCATCAGCATTAGTTTAATTTTTATCGAATGACTTTTTTTAAAAGATTTTATTTATTTGTATCCAGAGTACATTTAAAAAAAAAATTGTAAATTGGTCTAATTGAGTTGAAATTCAGTACACGTTTATAATATTACCTGATAAATAATGTAACGTGGTGAATTATTTGTTTACAATTTATGTATTTTCATTCTTTTATTTGGGGTCTAATTGAAGACTTTAGATGTTGGATGAGAGATAAGATTTAAATGAACTCCAAAGGTTCGGAGTTCACCTGGCGGTGCGAGCTGTACGGTCGTCTTGGGTCAAGACTTTGGGTTCAAATCCTAGTAGGGACAATAATTTTTTATCGTTTTTTTTACCTATTAAGTTTACAACTAAAAATAATTCTGGCGCGGTGGTCCGCATGTCGGCGAATTTCCTGTGGATGCGTGTTTCCCGTGCTTTTACTTATATAAGTTTACAACTAGTAAATAAATAATTTCCGGCGCGGTTGGTCCGCTGTCGGGCGAATTTCATTTAGAATGCGTGTTTCCGTGCTAAAACAACCATTTCTTGCTTATGCAAAGAACCCATGCCCATTTTTGCGTGGTTGCGGTTCATGCTTTAGAACCTAAGCAGTTACTCAATTGTCAAGCACTGCTCGTACTCATTTTGTCTGTATTTTCCAAAGGGAAAGCGCTAAAACCTTTAAAGATAACTGACCTAAGCTTAAAGATAAGTAACTAATCTTTAAACTAGTGCAAATAATAGTGCGTACTTCTAATTTTAGAGGCATAGTTTTGTACAACAACTGGATGATTATGCGCATTTCCTTTGGAAAATACAGACAAAATGAGTTACGAGCAGTGCTTGACAATTGAGTAACTGCTTAGGTTCTAAAGCATGAACCGGAACCACGCAATGGGCATGTTCTTGCATAAGCAAGAAATGGGTTGTTTTAGCACGAAACACGCATTCTAAATGAAATTCGCCCGACAGCGGACCACCGGCGCCGGAATTATTTATTTACTAGTTTGTAAACTTATTTATAATGTAAAAGCACGGAAACACGCATCCAAAAGGAAATTCGCCCGACATGCGGACCACCGCGCCAGAATTTTTGATTTAACGAAAGCTTTTACTTTTGATTTTGATTCTGAATATTAAATTTTGAAAAGTTTAAATGTTTTACTTTAATAGAAGAAACTATCTCTGTAAAAGTTGTAGTTAATTTGTGTATGAGAAACCCGCCCTGCCTCCACTGAGTCTGCCGATGGTTTGAGAGGTTTATAACCATTTTTGGATTATATTTTTATATCTGCTTAATAAGGTAACACTTTGTAGAATTTTTAATTATTTTCGAGTGATTGAATCGAAGAAAATATAGGCTTCATTATTCCATCTCTCTGGCGCCCTATTTCAATTATTTCGGATGGTCCAATCTTTAATCTTTAAACAAAATTAAGATGGTTATAATAAGTACACTAAGTTTCGTTTCAATACGACAAGTATATCTATGATTTTTGTTAGATCATAAAAATAAATGAGCATTGAGCGTGGTCAGTGCTGTATAGGTGACCGCTGAGAATGATAAGGATGCATTTACTATCTGAAGACGATCGAAGCGAGTCCAAAGGCATGTTGCAGTATAAATTTGGCGAACTGTATTTCTAAGGATGAGCGAAGCGAGTCCGAAGCAGGGAGGATGAGCATAAGCGAATCCGATGTAATGAGGAAAAGTTCTGAGGTACCCCGTACCCGACTTTTTTATTTAAATTCCTTTATTTAAAAATCTTACAAAGAGAGTTAAAAGTGGTTAAAATAAACTTTGTTTGGTATTTTGAATTCCTATGGTAAAAATAGTGAAGTAGATCGGTGAACGGTTTTTACAATCTTTATTTAAACGGAGATCATAGATTAATAGAGTATCCAGCTCTTTGCATGTTTACCTTGGTATGAATTACCTTAAAAATCCAGTGTAAATATAATACGAGGGGTAATTTCATTAACTTAATTAACTCAAGTGATGTAAACACTTATTGAGCAGGGGTGGGACGGGAGACTCCCCTCCAAGCTTAATTATTACATCACTCTATGATTAACCTCATAAAGTTACTTAAAGTAATAGAAGTGCTGAAATTTCTAACAAGTTCTGAGTAAACAAATATTCGCGGCCAAATCGGATAACTTAATGAAGGTAAAATTTAACAACATCGCTTTAAAAGCCCTTTGAATCCGCTCCAAATGTACATGTACCACACCAAATGTACTATAAATGTACATTTACCATGTACATGTACCACACCGAATCACCGAATGTACATGTGTGAAAGCGTTCACATTGGTTTCAAATAAAACACATATAATAATTATATCTCCAGATTTATTATATTTATAAGATTTTATGTATAATAATTGTTCACAAATGTATAATTATTACTATAGGGTAATAACCAATGAAATTTCTCTAATGCATGTCATCATTTACTTTTATGTTAATATTTGCTTAAAAAAAATTTTCTACCAGGAATAAATTTAAATAAAATCGTTCCTAATAGGGTCATTTTGGAAAAGCTTGGGGAAAACTATTAATTTTTGAATGACTAGGAAGAAACTATAAACCTTGGAGAGATTTTTGACGAAAGTATTTGTATATAGACTTACATATCGATTTAACTTCGTTAGAAAAAAGATAGAGAAACATTCTTGTGAAGAATCTTGTATACACACACACACACACACACACATATATATATATATATATAATAAAGTTTTTCATGACTATATATATATATTATTTATATATATATATATATATTATATATATATATATATATATATATTATATATATATATATATATATATTCGTAATCGGCAACCTAAAAAACCTAAACGGAATGTATTCCTGTGCTCTAATCCCCCATTAGACACGACTCAGTAACAATTTTTTTTAAATTTAGTAAAAGAGGTGGGAGGCTTATAGTATACCTTATAGAGTATATCTATAGTTCCGGTTTTAATCACAATGCGGTATACAGCTCGTGTAGTCTATTTCAGTCAGGTGTTGAGTGCGGGACTTGAGTGCGTATAAACACTTAGTGATCGCGTGCTATAAAATAGCATTGTTTTGGTGTAAAATCAGTGTTATAATTATTAGGTGAGCAATCAGATATGACGCTTATTATTTTATTATCGATAAGGTCGGAGTATTTGTACTCTCAATAATCAGGGAGACCAATGACAAAATTTTTAGTTTCAGAATTGAATGTAATTTTTCCCACATTTTTTGCAAACCGATCTTTTTTTCATGATCCTAAATTATAGTATAATGTATATATATATATATTATATATATATATATATATATATATATATATATATATATATATATATATATATATATTATATTATATATATATATATATATATATATATATATTTATATATGTATGTCTATGTTTATGCTACAAGCTTTTTTGTGTCTCACATGGGATCATTCCAAGACTTATATACAAGTCAACAGGACATTTACAATAAGTCAACAGGACTTATTTATGAAGCATATAAAATCTACAAGTTAAACTGGAAGATTATATTATTTATTTTTGTATTTATAGAAAATATTTGCAAGTAGCAAACATCTAGATTATAAACATTTTAAAATCAAACATAGTACGAGATTTGCCCTAAAGAAGGACAATCACTCTTGAAACCCAGGTTTTCGTGACGAAAATGAAACCTGGTTTACTGAAAATGTGTTAAGTACTTTTGCCAAACAGTCAAAAAAACAGTCGTCAATAAACAGAAACCCTAAAATTTGCTGGTTAAAATATTTCGCGTAGGTTGTTGTTTTCAATGTTTTTTAAGGATTTGAATTGAATGCAGCTAGTCCGCAGTCGATAATATTTCCTCCTTTATGAATGCGATATTTGTATTTTATAGTCTTGTCAATTTTTCCATTTTGATGTTTTTAGCACTAATTTATACTGTAACTTATTTTTTTTTATCTTAATATTGTAAATTTTTGTTTCTTTATTTTTGTATATTGGCTCATGCCGTAAATTATATATAAATAAATAAATAAATAAGAGCATTTCATGTAATCAAAAGCATTTTTTTAAATTAAAAAAATAACATAAAACTCTAAAATAATGCCGAAAACCTCCAGTCCACTAATTACGTACGTTTTTAACCTTCCTAAAAGGATATAAAAATTATTTTGTAAATTTATGTATTAGATTTGTATATTTCTATAAATTTGACGTAATTTTTGTTCGGTAGAATATATTTCGTATGGTATTTGCTGTTATGGTCGTTTAATACTATAAGTATAAATTCTTTGACATATTTATACATTATAAAGATAAGATCGGAAAACTAATGGTGCGGTATCGTAAGGCATTGAACAACAAGTAACTAAGAAATGCCATCTAGATAAATAACTAAATTGTAAATTAAATAAATAAATAACTGAATATATATTTAAATAATCAACAAATAAAATATTGTTATAAGAAAAATGTATACATCACCAATAAGAAATAATAATAAATAAATAAATATTATAAGAACTAATTGGAATAGAATAGACAAATATGGGAATTTGACAATTTTTAAATTTATTTATATTTTAGGGATGATATGTGGATGAATTTTGCTGTTTGAATCAAATACAACTCTTTTAATAGCGTTTTCTTCTTGATAGCCTCTGAAATTTTGTAGAACTTCATAGTTCTAACTGATTCTTAGTTACTGAATTAGCTTTAATTCTACAAATATTTTAAAAACACTTTTTAGGAACTATATAATTAATTAGTAACACCAGTAATTTTAATTTGAAAATAAAACTGGTGACATAATGTGAAAAACAAGTACACAGGTCGACAGCTATGTTGAATGTCAAACATGACATCCTAATAATAACAATAATTAATCCTCAATATTATATTATATTATTCACCTTTATTTAATATATAGCTGTAGTGAAAATATTACATAATCTAAAAATACGGGCCTTCGGCCCGTAGCCGCTACGCGACCTCGGCGCTTCGCGCCTCGTCCGCTCCGCGGCGTCGGCCCACCGGGCCGCTTCGCGCCGGGGGCTCCCTGTGGCCGCTTTGCGGCCACATTGTTGTTGTTTTGTATTATGTGTTGTTTCATTATTGTTCTTGTTACATGGCATTTTGCCATGTATCCAGCGAATTTTCACAGCCTCTCCACACAGGCCTGCTTCGCGGGCCTGAGTGGCTTTTTCACAAACTTGATTTTACTAATTGAGATTTTATTAATACTCTATTATTAATAGTATGCTATAATATTAAAATTAGAAACATTATAAACAAAAATATATTATTCATGATTTTTTGGTTTTTAAATAAAAATACCGTTTCCGTCACTAAAGATTGTCTGATTGAGCTGAAACCGGTCGCAATGGTTTTAGAATGACTTCGACCATATAAAGACAACTTCAACACTTACTTAATTTATGATTGTTTATAATTTAAAGAAAAATGTCAAATTTTTTTTTGTAAACAAATTGTTTTTTTGAGTAAATCTTAAGGTGGAAAAAAATATATTCATGATTATTTAAAGTAAAAAATACCGTTTGCGTCACTTAGGATTGTCCGATTGAGCTGAACTGGTCGCATTCGTTTTAGAATAACTTCGAACCATATAAGACTACTTCGATGTTCTTCCTCTTTCGGGTCTGGCTTAGCTCGGCGTGGTTTCAGTGGAAGCCATTTTTGCCCTGTCTCTCTGAGACAGTAGGCTTACCATGATGGAGCAAGAGGTAGAGGTCTCTCTTTTATACTATTCCCACCCTTAACACTACTGAACCCACAGATATCGTACGAGTCTTTGACCTAGACGTATACATATATACAAGATTTATATATATATGTATACCAATTGCGCCATTTGTGATGGTTCGATTGAGCTGAAATTGGTCTAATCGATTCAGCTAGCCGTCTACCTAAATACTAGATACCTTGTTTTAAAGCCATTTTAAGTTCAAAAATTTTTTTTTTTTTTTTCATGACGTCATAACTTTGGTTAATGACGTCATAATGTTTTTTTAAAAACAATAGGCCTCGTAACCTCCTCAACATCTCGCGATTTGCAAAGTTTCGTTTTCAATTGAGAACGCCTTCGAGAGTTATCGTTCGCCATACGAAAGGGTAGAAACTCTTACACATACATATATATATATTATATATATAATATATATATATATATATATATATATTATTATATATTATTATATATAATATTATATATATATATATTTTATATATACATATATTATAAACTTTTTTCGGACATATATTTTTGTTATCAGGAAGCCAATAGGAACCGATTCCACTCACTCCCACCCTCAACTTCCGTCATCCGAACAAACCTCATAAGCGTCATTTTTCATTATGAAAATTCGCTAAAACCGGCACGGGGGACCTCGGAACTTTTCCTTATTACATCGGATTCGCTAGGCTTATCCTCCAAGCATAGCACTCGCTTCGCTCGTCCTCAGAAATACAAGTCGTTAAATTTATACTGCAACACTTATATAAATAAGTGTTCACAGTTGACAGTCGTACGCGATAGAGTTTCACATCTAGTGTTTATTTATGATAGAAAATAGCTTGTTAAATAGATTTATTGTTTTTTTTTTACTATTTATATGCAATTTAAACTCTTGGTACCATAAATTTATATATTAGATTAACCTAAACATTTATTTCTTTTATTTTCCTTATATATGTCAACCGATATTATCCAATGAAAGCGAATTATTAGTGCGGCATATCTTTAGCTAGTAATTGTAAGTTTTCGTAATTGTAAAAATCATATTTAAAACAAATTAAAAATAAAACATAAATATTACTTGTTCGTATTTTTCATATAAAAAATGGGTATTCAGTGCGACGAATGTGAGCGAACCATTAATGAAGAGTTCGCATCGTGTTCCAAATGCAAAAATAAGTTTCATCCTGCCTGCTGTTCCTTTAAAACGATAAAAAATTTAAAGAAAGAGCCAAAAGATCGGCTTAAGAAATGGCTCTGTGCCATTTGCAAAGGAGATAAAGAAAAAGGGAACCAAAATGCTAAACCAGCAGAAAATGAAAGTAAGTGTAACACCCTGGAGCAATATAATGATACGTCGGATGAGAATTCTGACGAAGACGATGATGGTAACGGCAAAATTACCAGCAATAAAACCGATCATACATATAACCATATAGAACTGAAAGAAATAAACATAAAACTTAACCTAGTGCTCAATAAAATGAAAAAAGTTGAAAACCTCGAAAACGAAATAAAAGATTTAAAAAATACAATTCAAAACTTTAACGATAAAGTGACGACATTAGAAAGCATAAATGAAGAACTGGGCAACGTTAACAAGAATTTAGAAATAACAAACGCCGGTTTAAGAGCTGAACTCAAAATACTGAAGCAGTCCTCAAGAGAATGGGAGCAAAGGAGTAGAATAAATAACATTGAAATTCTTGGAGTCCCAGAGACTCCAGAAGAAGACTGTGTCAGCATAGTTAAAAAAGTTGGTGAAGTTCTTGGCATAGAAAATGCAGAAGGTGATATCGATGTTACACACAGAGTTAGGAGTAGAGTCAAAGGTAGACCAAGACCAATAATAGCACTTATGAATAGCAGAACAGCAAAAAATAAATGGATTAAGCAGAGTAGAGAAGTGAAACCTAAAGCCAAAGATTTAGCAACAACGTTCTCAGCTGATATGGATGTTATAGTCCATGATCATCTGACTCCGTACAATAAGACCCTACTCTGGCTTACTAAGAAGTACAAGATTGCTTATGAGTGTCCTTTTGTCTGGACGTCTGAAGGAAAAGTATTACTAAAACAGACGATAACTTCTAAAACAATTAGAATACTTAATATAGAGCAGCTTGAGGAAATGGACACAAATAAATGGATATCTAAGGAGCTGGATACTGCTAGGAAACAAGACTCAAATTATCTGTAGTAACTTTAACTTTTTCTAATATTTAAGCCTACTGAAAATATTAAATTGGATAGTATTAATATTCTATTACTTTAGTATTATTGATTAATTTATGTATGTAATTGTATAGTTATGTTCAGAAATGATTATTTATATTAGAATATAGTTATTGAACATGTAGGTATTGAATATTATGAATGTATACCTGTATGTATGTATGTAGGTGTATATGCATGTATGTTTTTGTATGTGTGTATATGTATATGTGTGTATATGGATGTATGTATGTGTATGTATATATAAGAATATGTAAGTAAATATATATGTATTTATGTGTGGGTACACTAATACATGCAGATATATATGTATTTATAGATGTGTATGTATATGTGTGAATATATGTATGTATGTATGTGTGTGTATATAAAATGAACTTACTATTATTAGCTAAATAAAAAATTTCTACTAAGATTAGATTAAGATCAAACTATAAATAAAAAATAAATTAAGTAATTAAATAATTAAATAAATAAAGTATATAAATATAATTATTTCATAAAAACAATAAAAATTAAACATGAATATTCTAAATGATATTGATAATCTCGATAACATAAATAATAGTTATAAATTAAGTCTTGAGGATTTTAAACAGATGAATAAAATGAACAACTTAATTATGTTGCATACTAACATTAGAAGTGTAGAAAAATATAGATGAATTTACTATCAAACTTAAAGAACTTTCTTTAGATTTAGATATTATAATACTGACAGAGGCTTGGCTGAGACATCTCCCTCTGCATATGTATAAGATACCAGGTTATTGCCAGTATGGAACTGATAACAATTGTAACCAAAATGCGGGTATAGTGGTTTATATCCATGAACAGATTCAGCTTAAAATAGAAATAGTTGAACATGTACTAACTAATTGTAATTGTTTAGAGATAAAGTTAAATGATAAAAAAGATACCAGAGTGATTGCTATCTATAGATCTCCTAGTGGATCCATAGAAGAGTTTCTTAATGAATTCCTACAAATTCTCGATAAATATAAATCAAACCAAAACATAATAGTTGTAGGGGATGTTAACATAGATATATTTGATAATGAAAATGTTGATTAAAGCCGGACTCAGTTAATTATTTGAATTTGATGAATGAAAGAAACTTGGTGTCACTCGTAAATGAACCAACGAGAGTGACAGATCGAACACAGACTTTAATTGACCATTTGTTTGTACATTTTAAAATGGAAAAACTAACTAAAGCAACTATTCTAAAAACAGAAATTACTGATCATTACTGTATATTAGCAGCCCTTAACATACAGGAAAACAATCACATAAATCAATTGAAACAATCAACAGGTCATATTTTAAATAACTATTATAAATATGATAATAAAAAAATATCACAAGAAATAAATAAACAAAACTGGGAAGCAGTATTAAAAGAAAAGGATGTAAATATAGCCACCAAAAACTTTATAACAATTATACAGAATACTTATGAGCAATTTAAAGAAAATGTAATTGTAAAGAATAAATACAAGAAATTAAAAACTTGGATTACTGTAGGTCTAGTTAAAGCAATAAGAAAAAAAGAAAAAATTAAACAAAAAATTAAAAAGCGACCATTCAACATTAAACTTAAAGATTATTATGACAAATATAACAAAATACTAGGAAAATTAATTAAAAAAATCAAATATAAAAATATTGAGAAACAATTTAACGATTGTGAAAAAAATGTTAAGCAGCTATGGGGAGTGGTTAGCGACATTTATGGCAATAAACCTACTACTAAACAAAATATACAATTTTTTAAGGACAATGATATCGAAATTGATGGTTCTGAGGAACCTGAAAAAATCGCAAATGCTATGGGGTCATATTTTACCCAGATAGGGGAGAAAATGGCGAATAAAATCAAGGAATTAAATAAGCATAAAGAATTACAAATAGGGGAAGACATAGAACAAACAGAAAATGTAGACAAAAGACAAATAAGTAATGAAAAACAAATACAAAAAAAAGACAATACATTATGGACAGAATGTGAAGAAATTTCAGAAACTGAAATAAAAAAGATAATTGCTGAACTTAGGGGAGGCTCTGGGCCAGGATATGACTTAGTCACAGTTAAATTTATAAAAGACAATACAGAAGCAATAATGGCACCTATAAAATATATTGTTAATTTAAGTTTATCATTAGGTATAGTACCTGACGCTTTTAAAATTGGAGTGATAACACCATTGCATAAGAGAGGTGATACAAAAGAATGTAGTAACTATAGACCTATATGTTTAATCTCTAATTTAGCAAAAATTTTAGAAAAAATTGTAAAAACACGATTTGCAGGTTTCCTAAATAAAAACAACATATTATCAGAACACCAATATGGATTTAGAGCAGGTAGAAGCACTCAGGATGCAATAAATCAAGTAGTTGAAAACCTCAGTAAGGATTTGGATAGACAACTTAAACCTATAGGAGTATTGCTTGATTTTACCAAAGCCTTCGACTCAGTTCCGCATAAAATAATAATTATAAAGCTTAGAAAACTAGGAATTAGGGGAGTCATGCTTAGATGGTTTGTTAGTTATCTTAAAAATCGAACTTACCGGGTTAAAGTTAATGGAGTACTTGGTAATGGGTACTCTTCTGAGTACTCAATACCCCAGGGTACCGTCCTCGGACCACTTATTTTTCTAACTTATGTTAATGACATATTTAAGTTACCCCTTAAAGGTAACTTAACCGGATTTGCGGACGATACGTCATTAATTTGTTCTGCAAAAACATGGCAAGAGACAATATCACACATTGAACACGACTTAAAAATACTGAAAACATGGTTAGATCAAAACGAACTGACACTAAACATCGCAAAAACTAATTTTATAACTTTTGCCCCTAATGAAAGTTTTATTCCTAACATACAACTAGTTAAACTACACCAAACTGAATGCACAAACTCTGAAAGCTGTGAATGTCCTGAAATCAACAGAGTAAAGGAAGCGAAATATTTAGGTATTACGCTGGATCAGTGCATGACCTGGAAACCTCATTTAAAGCAACTGACAAATAAATTAAAAACTTTAAAACACTTATTCATTCGCATTCGACCTTTTGCCACAAGAAATCAATTAAAAATACTATATTACGGACTGGTCGACTCAATCATTCGATACGGTATTTTGTCCTGGGGATCTGTGACAGAGAACCACAAAAAGTCTGTTGTCATTCAACAGAAATCATTTATGAGGATTATTTTAAACAAAAAAAAGTTAGAACACTCAGAACCATTATTTAAAAAAATGTATATATTAAATGTAGACCAAATGATACAGGCTGCGTACTTAACTCAAGTACACAAAAACATGAGTAGTATAGAATTACTACATGGTATTAATACGAGAAGTATGGCATTACAATTGTTGACAGTTCCATACTGCCGCACTAGCACTGCTCAAAGGCACTGGTACTACCAAGGGATTGTGTGGTTCACAACCTTCCTCAAGAAATTAAATTATTGGAAAAACTAGATAATTTTAAAAAGCATATAAAAGAATACTTAATAAAAAAATCTCTGTAAATAAAGAATTTATAGCTATTAAATAATATCATTAAATTAAATTGATTGATAAATGATAATAATAATAAATATTAAATTTATTAAATATTATAAATTATATAATATAATTTTAAAATATAATTACAAACCAAATTAGTGTTAAAAATGTAAATAAATAAACAATAATAATAATAAATATAATAAATATAGGTAAATATTATAATTATAAAAGTGTAATATTAAGTCAACGCCTGTTCAGCTCAGGCCTAGGGGCCATCATGAACAGGCTAATCTTTAAATAATTTACTTTGTAATTTTAATTAATTTATTTAATAAAGATAATTAAAAAAAAAAAAAAAAAAAAAAAAAATACATCCGTTTCATTCCCAGTGGTCATTTATCCAGGCACTGAACACGCTCGATGCTGTTTAACTTTTATGATCCACCAAACATCATATATAAACGTGTTGTATTATAGCGAATCTTAGTAAACGTATTTATTACGTCAAGGGGTACACTTTTACTACATTTTAACTCAATGGGACTATTTTCCGGTTTTTTTTTACAATTTAAAAAAAAACGTATACAAATCATTCGATAAATATTGAACTAATGCTGATAAAAAGATGAAACTTAGCACATACTTTAGTCTCATACATGGTTGCATGCGTGTTAAAGCTCAATTTGATCACAACATGTTTCTTGCGATGAGATTTCTACATGTGTACCAATGTGTATAATAATTTCAATCAGATCGCATCATATTTCCGTGTTTTATGATGTTTCGAAATTTTTGCTGTCATTAAGCGGGTTAATGACGTCATAAAAAATTGTTTTCCGATAGCACAACTACAGCGATAAACTGATTTGTACAAAATTTCAACTTACTAGCATATATATATATATATATATATATATATATAATATATATATATATATATATATATATATATATATATATATATATATATTATATATCCTAGGTCACTAGGAGCTACAATGATAACAGACACATACAGACAGACATTTAGGGTTTAAAAAAACCACTTAGGAGGCCTTTAAAAAGTCTGAAAACGCAAAATTCCGTTTTTATTACGGTTTCGGATTTTTTGCAAACACAATACTTTTCCTATATACCTACGGTAGAAATGAGGAAAAGTAAAAATTCTTCATGCGAGGAAAACAGTTATTTAACTCTACAAATAAGTTTAAGTTTAAAATAGTTTTATGGATCAATTGGATTATCTTTATACGGACTAAAAATGGTTTATTAGATAATTAAAATGCTAATGTATCATTTAGATTCACATTTTATTGAAGAGTATTAATACAGGAATAGGACATTCTTCCAACTAAATGTTACAGTTTGTCCTTGAATAGTCACTAAAGGTTACCTAAAAGAATGAATAAAGTTTGGAAATATAATAGCTAATTAATAAACAAAATAAATGTAATCAAAATAAATAATATTAGAATAAATAAGTAATAAAATTAGCATTAATATTATTAAAGTTCTGATAGAGGTCCGCAAACTAGGCGATTTTTTTCAAAATGGGTGCGTTCTTCCTCAATAATATTCTTGCTCAAATTTCCGGAGTAATATATTAATTTTTTATTTACATCAACAAATTACGAACTATATTATATAACAGAAAAGCTAAATTCGTGCGAAACTAACTAAAATTATTTACTGGCCATCACCTAGTAATAGTAATAAAACAATTAATATTTTGCGTGCAATAATAATCTGGGGGCACAGTAGTGCCCCCGCCGTGTGTAGCGGTCACTGATGTACCATACTTTAGTGGAAGCATCTTGAAGTTATTTTTAACCCCTCGTATCTTTTTATTAAGGACATCAAAATATCATTGTAATAGCAACTAAAAGATCTTGTTGTTGAAGCTTTCCAAATAATTATGCCGTGAGTGACTATTTTAAAATCATTTTGGGAGAAGGAGCTTGAAACTTTCTTGAGCAAAGAAGTACTTGTGCTAAATATTTTAGCAAAATAGTCAATATGAGGTTCCCATGATTTGTTGTCAATGGAGATACCTAAAAATGTAAAAGAGTTTACGCTGTTATCCATAAAATTAAATATATTATTAACAGTTTTATTATTATTAAGTTTTACCTTATTGGCTTTACACCAGTCATTTAAAATATTAAAAGCTATTGACTGTAGCTCAAGCAAGTCGGATTGAGTTTTGGATGAAAAAATTACCCCATAATCATCAGCGAACAGAAAAGCAGGAGATACTAATAAACGCATGACGTAGGGCAAGTCGTTAATGTATATAGTAATAATAATATAGGACCTAATATAGATCCATGTATTATGCTTTGTAAGGTTGAACAGGAGCCACCTATGTCTATGTATTGTTGCCACCCTTTTAACTATAATATCAAGAAATTTTTTATTGTCAAATCTGTAGTAAGCTAGTTTTTCCCTTAATATCCCAATCTGTACTCAATCAAATGCTTTGGAAAAGTCAAGCTGAAACTATTTGTTGAAGATCATAATTTTCAATACATATGTTTGCAGCTTGCGTAGTGTTCCTCCCTTTCTATAGCCGTACTGATGTTCGTAAAGAAGTTGATTTCTTTCAAAGTACTCTACAATTCTGGTTTTAACATATATTTCTTCTTCTGCCACTTTTATGTATAGGAATAACCCTTGATATGTTCAAACAGTTGAGAAATATACCTTGTCAAACACTTTCGTTAGTTAAATAAATTAAGGGTTCTGAAATGCTTAATCCTAAATTTTTCAAGATATAAATATTATTACCAAAGCATCGTTACTTTTAGAGTTTTTCAGTCTTAATATGATATTGTTAACTTCTTAAACTGTTAAACTTTAATTTAAAGTAACTTTGGGGTCAGAGTTGAGATAGTGTGTAAATGTCTTTTCACTGCCATGTATGCTACTAATTTAGTTAGTAGTTTATGGAAGTTGTAAGATAATTATTAAAGCCGTCAGGGGTTAATTTCTCAAAAGGAGAATTTAGTGGGGTTCGTTTATTATTATTAGGAACAAAGGAGTTGATAATTTGCCAAACTTGTTTGGATTTATTGCTTGAGTTTTTAACTAATTCGCCAAAGTATTTTTTTTTTGGCTTTGGTCAAGGTCTATCGTTAATAATCATTTTAGCGATTTTTTTTTTAAAAAAACTAGTTTATGAGGTTGGGTCATGGAGGGGGAGGTGGATTTCTTGGAAGGGGGGATATATATATATATATATATTATATATATATATATATTATATTATATATATATATATATATATATATATATATATATATATATATTATATATATATATATATATAATTACAAGGAAAAGGAAAATACTAAAAGTATAACATAACAATCTTTTAAGAAATAATAACTTACAGGAGTTGAAGCGAAGAGATTTTAGAAGGGTTTTGAGAATTTTCGACATATGTCTTCTTTGGTCAGGTAAGGTTGGGAAGTCACTCGGGACTTCCCAACCTAACCTGACCGAAGAAGACATATGTCGAAAATTCTCAAAACCCCTCTAAATCTCTTCGCTTCACCTCCTGTAAGTTATTATTTTCTTAAAGATTGATATATATATATATATATATATATATATATATATATATATATATATATATATATATATATATATTATATATATTATATATATATATATATATATATATATATATATATATATATATATATATATATATATATATATATATATATATATATATATATATATATATATATATATATATATAAAAAAAACTCACATACATACACATGTAAAAATAAAATTATTTTTTAAGAATGCTTTAAAAACAATGAACTTGTTTAATTGATGCAGATTTGTGAGCAAGTCATCCTTGTCTCAAACTAAGCAGAAACCTCTAAGGTAAATAAACAACCCTAAATTAAATAATAAACAAACCTCAACCAATACCTCTTAGTAAATAAACAAACCTCTAAATTCCGTTAAAAAGACATCGTTTTTATTAGATTATTTTTAGAGTTGAAATAAAAAAATAAAAAATTTGATCTCTATCTGGCTGATATGACTTATCTTAAATTATTAGGACTAAATTGTATTTTCTTTCTCTAAGTATTGATTAAAAAAAAAATTTCTCTTTCTATAATTGATAAATGTATGTTACCAAATTTTTCAAAGATACCAAAGTTCTCTAGATTTTTATTTCTAACTTTTTTCAAATACTAGATGTTTTTGAATTATTTCTTTTTGTATATATATATATGTTTGTACCTCTTACTTGTATACTTTATTTTATATTTCAAGTTTATAGTAGGCTTCCAGCCTACTACTTGTTGATTGTAAAAATAAAAATAAAATAAAATAAAACTTACTGAAATCCTGCACAGCACCCCGCTCCCAAACTTAACAACAAAACCCTGCCGTATTACTATCCTATGTAAAACCGCCACCTGTAGCAAAAGATAATTCGTGTGTGTAGAAAAAAATTTGAATGACAAGCGGCTTGTCTTTTAATGTAACTAAATATCCATCGGTAGGTTGAACTTTGGCCCAACCCACCGGTGGGTCTGGTGGTTTGTATAAAGCAAGAAGCATAGAAGATAAGTTCCCGCTAAAAGCAGGGCTTATATCGTGGTATGTGAGCGAGATATGAATCCAATCATTAATCATACTTAACTTTATATGTTTCTAAATCATACTTTGCAAAACTGTAATAATAGATTAACAAATGTTGCTTTACAGGCTAATACAAGAGCTCTGAATGGACAGATATTCTATCGAAGTGAGAAATGTTTATAAAAAATATCCCTTTAATGCAGAGAATACACTAAATGGAGTCTCTCTCAAAATTCCCCCTGGGTCTATGTAAGTATATTGAGTCGTTGACCACAAATAATGCTACAAAAACAAAAGCATTTTGAATGTTAACTTGCAGCTATCTTTTGTGTTCCTTCTCTCATGCATAATTATATATATATATATATATATATATTATATATATATATTATATATATATATATATATATATATATATATATATATATATATATATATATATATATACATATATATATATATATATATATATATATATATATATATATATATATATATATATATTATATATATATATATATATATATATATATATATTATATATATATATATAATAATAATGCTCTCCTGTTTTGGATTTTATAAACCATAAAAAACCGGATTGGTGAAAAAAATTTTGTTTTTTTGCAGCAATGCTTTTCGAACCGGTTCGCACCGCTCAATCACAATAAAAATTATTTGAAGTTCACCAAACTCGTTAATTGTATATTATAAATATTTTGAAAAAATCATTTGTGGTTGTTGAAAAGGGAGACATATGACCTCGACCAGGCTATGGCAGTGACCGAGACCGGGATATGGCAATAAACAAGACCAGTTATCATTGTGAATTTAACCTTATTTCTTGTACTTTCTTTTATCTATTTTAGCGAATCATATTTCTCTATACTACTCCTATTATCTCAATTCTATTTTTAAATGTCCTTTATTATATCTTAATCTTTATTAATATTTCCCGACAGTTTTATAGAAGGAGAAAAATAATAATATAGTAACAATGAAACTGTCAGGACTCTTTTAAGTTGTAAATTTAGAAATATTGTTACAAAAGAACACATAAAATATAATTAAAAGCAAGAAGAAAATAAAGATCATAAAAATAAATTTAAAAAGATGATTTACTATTGAAACGATTTTACTTGAGCACCAGTAGAGTAGTTCATAAAGAAAACTATTAATTTATTCAAAGCGCTTTCAACCTACATGAGGCCATCATCAGTGCCTGTACAAATAAGTTAAAATAATCAAAATTAAAAATATTAAAAAATGTATATAAAAAAGTCACACAACAGTAAAAACCATAAATTAAACAATAAAAGCCCAAATGAAATTACCAAAGATAATTAAAAGAAACAGCAAAGAGAAAGACATTATTAATATATGTATTATTAATTCGAAAAAATTAAATAGAATTTTTAATATTCTTCCTCTTCTTTTTCGATTCAACGATGTCGGCGAGCCGTAATAGACTGGTTGGAGGCGGGGGCGGTATCTTCAGGAGAGCTAGTAGGAGAGGCGATACGTTAAACCAAATTACTGTCAGGCATGGGAAATCTTGACTCTAAAGTAGAAATAACAGAACAAGAAAAATCTATAAAATTAAGGGTTACAATATTTCGTCCTTTTCATGATTAAAATTCGCTACTGTGCTATCTCTAATACTTGTAACAATCACAATTGTTTGTTTTATTATTCAATAAATAAAATAAAAAAATCGCTAAAAAAGGAATAAAGACTTTTTATTATTTTTACTACTTTTAGCCAGTGTGACGTGTATAATACCATTTAATTCTAGTAAATTGTTAACTAATTGTTATAGTTTTGTAGAAAAAGTAATAAATGTAGTTTCAGGGTTTTGAGGCTATTCACAGCAGAGCTGAATCAGCTCAATATAAATGGTACGATCTACGATGAATTTGATAAATCAGATGAAATATATATAATATATATATATATATATATATATATATATATATATATATATATATATATATATACGTGTCTCCACCAATCTCGGGATAAGGTTATGAATAAAAGCACAGCTTTACATGAAAACTATGTATTTATTTCTCGCCAACGTTTAGAATTTAACTACAAATTCTTCATCAGGGCCCTATGCAACACAAGAAAACATCAATCTATTTAGATAGTGTAAAATTAAAAATATATAAATTAAAATAAGAATGAGCAATAACAAAATAAACCAAGAAATAAGAGAACTTAAAAATTTAAATATTTCTATATAAATAAAAGTATAAATAAATTTAAAATAAAAGTTTAAAAAATATAAAAACTAATTCCATTAATTTAAAATAATTTGTCGTAAAATGAATTAAAAAATAAAGTAAAAGTTAAAAACATTGAAGTACAAACTAATAAAACATGATAAAAGTTAAAAGATGAAAAAGTCACAATATAAACGCAGAAGTACAGTCAACTAAGGTTAAAATAATATATATATATATATATATATATATTATATATATATATATATATATATATATATATATATATATGAATCAAAAAAAATTATTACAATAACAATTATTATTAATTAAGTAAAAATCATTCCAGAATCATAGCATTACAGATATGTACTTATTACGCAAGCGCGATTTAACATCTCACGTGACAAATTTTAAACGATGCCTTGCCACGGCGGCCGTCTTCTTGCTAAACTCCTCTTAAAGCATTAGATTGTTATTCTAGAGATTACTGGTTCAATTCCAAGCCCGATCAGTCCTGGTGAGCTGTACAATGTGCATTTTGAAATGATAATTACAGTTTTGTCTTACCTGTGAAATGCATCAGTGCATTCCTTTTAAACAATCCGAGAAAAATTGTGCGACAAGTAGTAAGTTAAGCAAACCGGAAACTTAGACGAGAAATGGATTGTTGAGCAAAAATGCACGAATTTCAGAGAAAATCCTCCCGGTTTGCTCTTTTTTTTTCTTACTCTACAAATCCGAAACTGAGATATTTATATCATCCGTTTATACTTTTTAGAGTTCTAAAGGGGGTACTACACTATTTGTGTGCGTCTATGTTTGTAATTGTCTGTGTTAGGCATACTTTATGCAGCGTTTCCGGAAAAAAATTGCTCACAACAACATTATTTAAATAAGTTAATATAGATCGATAGTATTTATAATCATTGCTTTTGCTGGATTAGGTATGGACTTCTTGGACCCAGTGGATGCGGAAAAACAACTTTGCTGAAATGTATTATAGGAACCACAACCACAGACAGTGGCATGATCCACATATCCGCCACCAATCCTCATCATATAGGATTTATGCCACAGGTATTTCACCTAGAACTAATTTTAGAAAATTGTAAATTTCTTTACAAATCATACCCAGCTGTTCTGTTCTTGTGTTTATCACGCTATATTCTATTTTACAGCACATCTACATGCAATACAAGTAATGTAAAGTAATCCATTTATTGAGATTTAGAGTATTTTACATTGATGCATTATTTTTCATTTTAATTTACTCAAATCAGCTAACTATTTGAGCTAACTAACTATGGCTGTGGATGAGTGATAAGATTACATTCTTCAATCATTATTCAACCATTGACTCTAAAAGCTTATTATTATTAGTATTTAAAATTTATAATTTTAAAAATGAACAATAAATTAACTTATTTAAATATTTCACAAAAATTATGAGTATAAATAATTAATACATAACATAAATACATTGATTAAATAAATATAACAATAAATTATCTTCAAACTAGGCATGCATTGAATAATAATGACTAAACTTGACTAATTAAATTAAATATAACATAACCGTCTTCGTTTTATAATAATAAATATTCGTAAATAAATTTAAAAAAAACATTAAGTGCTCACTTCATGCAATAAAACTAAATAAATAAAATATGTAAAATAATTAATAAAAATAATTACATATCAAATATATATATATCATATATTTAACTTAATTATTATTGTTTTTATTCTATTGTTTTTAATTTTTTCTAATATTATTATTTCATTGGTTAATTATAAAAAGTAATTTGGATTATAAGTATTGTGATTTAATTAACTGTGAACAAGCAATAATTATCAAACGATTATATGATCTACTATTTTCTAGAATTTTTAAGGAAATTCAAATCTGTGTTTTTAGCGAATTTCCTTTTGAAAATTCGCCTAATGGGATAGGCGTCATTGCGGAATTCGAACCTCGGACCACGACACAAATCCGTTTCAGAGGTCCCTTATGACGAAAAAAAAATGTTCGCGAGACTTTATATATATATATATATATATATATATATATATATATATATATATATATATATATATATATATATATATATATATATATATATGTATTTCTAGACACTTTCTTGTAAACACTCTATCTTTCGAACGAATTAATATTTTTTAACCAAACTTGGTACAAAATCAACCTTTGGGAGGACACGAACCCTATTGAAAACCAGGTTTTGTGACGTCAGCAACCCGGTTTGCTGAGTCAGCGAAATTTTCAAAAATCGGCAAAATTCAGGGTTAATATTTTTGCCGCGAAAAAGGTCAATATTTATGTTTATGAGACGCTGAATCGAATGAAACCGGTCCGAAGTCGATACGACCACTCTAAGTGACCTAAAAATCGAAAAAACCCATTGTAAATGACCGAAAACCCAAAATTTAGGTCGATAAAAAAAATAAATTTCGAGTAGGTGTCGTTTTCTATGTTTTTTGGCCGCAAAAAAGTCGAAAAAACCACAAAAATTATAAAAACCAAAATTACGGTCGTTGAAAATTAAATTTCGAGTAGGGTGTCGTTTCTATGTTTTTTGGGCTCTGAGTTGAATAGCAGTGTCCGGAGTCAATACGACCACTCAAACTCAGGGTACCTGGGTTCGAATCCTGGAAGGGTCCATAATTTTTTATCGTTTTTTTTTTTACTTAATATAAGTTTACAACTAGAAAATAATTCTGGTGCGGTGGTCCGCATGTCGGGCGAATTTCCTTTGGATGCGTGTTTCCGTGCTTTTACATTATATAAGTTTACAACTACTAAATAAATAATTCGGGCCGTGGTCCGCTGTCGGGCGAATTTCATTTAGAATGCGTGTTTCCGTGTTAAACAACCCATTTCGCTTATGCAAGAACCATGCCCATTGCGTGGTTCCGGTTCATGCTTTAGAACCAAGCAGTTACTCAATTGTCAAGCACTGCTCGTAACTCATTTTGTCTGTATTTTTCAAAGGAAATGCGCTAAATCCTTTAAAGATAACTGACTAAGCTTAAAGATAAGTAACTAAGCTTTAAACTAATGCAAATAATAGTGCATACTTTTAATTTGAGAGGCATAGTTTTGTACATCCAACTAGATAATTATGCGCATTTCCTTTGGAAAATACAGACAAAATGAGTTACGAGCAGTGCTTGACAATTGAGTAACTGCTTGGGTTCTAAAGCATGAACCGGAACCACGCAATGGGCATGGTTCTTGCATAAGCAAGAAATGGGTTGTTTAGCACGGACGCATTCTAAATGAAATTCGCCCGACAGCGGACCACCGCGCCGGAATTATTTATTTAGTAGTTGTAAACTTATATAATGTAAAAAGCATGGAAACACGCATCCAAAGGAAATTCGCCCGACATGCGGACCACCGCGCCAGAATTTTTATTTTCTGACCATTACTTTATATCTCTAAACTTTTCGAAATAGTTTGGTCAATAATTTTACATTATTTTTATATTAATTTAATGGATTTTTTTTAGGCTAATTTCTGTCTAACATCATTAATACTGATCCGGTTAGGATCGGGTCTTCACCTAGACTTAATATTTGATGGCTTCTTTCATAGAGATATTATTACTAGAGAGGCCCTATAGGTTAAATTTTTGAAACATCGAAAAAGTAACCTGAACACCTTCGCTAATAATTATAATCAAATTATCAGTACAAAATTACAATAACTTATATAGTAAAACATTAAAAATACAACACACAAACAATGTGCTGGAAACAGGAATAAATTTGATAATAATAACCTTAACTTACTCTTGAATGAGTTTCAATGAGGTTACACAGAGCCCTGAGAGCCCCAAAAAGATGTTTCAGGCCTCTCAATGTATTTAGATAGTCTATGTCCCTGAAGTATATATCTTTATGGCCTCTTTAGTATTCAAGTTTAAAAATACATCCCGCTGTTTTCATTTTCTACCTATTCTTAAACAGCTCTGGATTTATTGTTCTTAGCCAACGTTAAAAGAATAATGAAAAAAGTCTCTCTACTGGTGTCAAAAATTTATTTAAAATAAAGCATAACCGGCTTTCAACCAACTAAAGGACATCATCAGTGCCGGTAAGGTGTTAGTCTAATAACAGTCAACAGTAAGAAAAGACTCAAACCCTAGCTTCCTAACATCTCACCGGCACTGATGATGACCTTTAGTTGTTGGTAACAGTCAACAGTAAGAAAAGACTCAAAACCTAGCTTCCTAACACCTCACCGGCACTGATGATGACCTTTAGTTGGTTGAAAGCCGGTTATGCTTTATTTTAAATAAATTTTTTGACACCAGTGGAGAGACTGTTTTCATTATTCTGATTATGATGAACTCCTCTAGCGCTCATTTTTTTGAATTCTAACGTTAAAAGGTTGCAACATGACTTGCAATTTTAACATTTGATATTTATTTATAAGAACAATCTAAGCAGCTTATTAAAACAAATAATAAAAAAACAGATACAGAAGGCATTGGTTCCAAGCGGACCGTAGACCTGGCGTTTTTTGTCGACGCATTACTTTCTTTAATATACCTGCGGGATAAATAAGGAATGTAATTAGGATAATGTATTGTATCTTATGTTTTTATAATTCAAAGACCAATCATATACCTGTTTATATTTTTTCATCTTCAGTGAAATATGAATATCATCTGACTATGCTAACCTGATTTTCTGTCTCAGGAATTATCGCTGCATGAGGATTTCACAATTAAGGAATTATACAAATTCTATGGCACCCTGCACGATATGGATCCTGATGTTTTTAAATCTCGCTCTGATATGCTGACAAATTTACTTCACGTACCAGATGTGACCAGAATTATTAAATACTGCAGGTAAGCTTGACGTAATTACTCATCTTAAATATAAGTACCTTCAGAAGGTCGTCGGGTCAATTGGCTAAAATATTATTGATGAGATTGAATTCACGGCTGAATGTATCCTATGTAATCATAGTGAGATATGATTACACATATCCCATGATAAACCTGACCACGCGTTACTTGCTAAAAAAAATATTTTAATGAAAACTGACTTAACGCTATTTTTAAAACCCGCAAGTTTCGTGCTGCACGGAGAAATGAATAATAACCTTGACTATTGGATGTCGAGGTTCTCTTAAACGTTAAAGAAGACATTACCCAACCGAATTAGATTTTAATTACGCTTCTCATCGTCCGATTTTTAACAAATGACAGAAAAGCTTAACGCACAACCGTATGGTTGCACGATGATCAAGCAAAGGGAAGGCGACAGCGTGCCGTTAAAGTAGGATAAAGACGCAACTTCTAGACTTAAGTGTAAGTCAATCCTATTATCAGGATCTATTCTAGTGTGCTTTCACGAGGTCTGACCATTCAGAGTAAACAAAAGGTGTTTTTGCAGCACGAATTAGGTTGACAATGTGTGCCCAGTTAGACGAGCCTAAAGCTTGATTAGTTATTCTAAGAATGATTGATTATCTAATCATTCTTGATTAGTTTTTTCAATTCTCGCCCTACCCTGCTTATAATGAAACCTTCCTGGAGGAAAAATAAAAAAGTTTGCAGAATGTTTTCATTTTGTATTTTTCTTTTTTGTGTCTCGTTTTTTTGTCCCTTTGTTTCTTCTTTAATACATCAGAGAACATGACAACGCCAATAACAAACATAACATAACACACAAAGCAGTTAAAAAGCGTTTAATTTCTTATAAACACTTTAAATAGCAGATCATGTATTTGCTAATTTCTTTCTAAGCTGAATTAGTCATTGATAGCTCCCTGCAAGTCTATAACTATTACTAAAACAAAACTAATACAAAATTAGAGTTTCAGTTTGTAACTACTGTTCTATTTTTGTGTTACCTCATTCAGTTTGTTAATAAACTTCCGAAGACCGAGTCCGGTAGCTCAGTGGTAGAGCGCTCGCCTTTCGACCTGGAGGTCGAGGGTTCAAATCCAGCCGGGGGGACCTCAATATGAGGTTATCCTTGTACCGTACACTCGGGAGTTCTTGAATTCAAGGCCGGCCAACCCAGCCAAGGTTTTACGTGGTTTCCTTGGCTACTAATACGCAAATGCGGGGTTGGATCTAGTTTCATCTGAGACAAGTCTGGGTTCACGATTCCGTTGTCTCCAGCTCACGAAAAGTTAATGTTCTGCGGGCTGGGGGAGATGAAGCTCGGAAAGATATACTGAGCCTTTGTATGTCCGAAAACTTAGTCAGTGAAAGTGATGGCGGCGACACGAGTAACGTAAGTGACTAGGAACAAAGTGCTCGGTTCTTGAAGATAGACGTCTCCTAATAGCACTGCGGAGCTTTGACTTTCAGGTCAGGGCTATAGAATGTGTGCACGCTGACATCTGGGTGCCAGAGTTCTTTGTCGGGTGGCGCTGGACTAGCCAGAGCGGTGAGCCTAGCTATAGTCTGGTGATGCTAGTGGAACTGATGAGATTGGTGAGACTGGAAGGACGAGGTCAAGTGAGACTAATGTGATCAGAGGAGCTAGTAAGACTAGATGAAACAAGCACACAGTGAACTAGTAGTCGGCGCTAGCCAGAGCGGTGAGCCTAGCCAGAGTCTAGCTGGTCTAGATGAACTTGGCACACTGTGAACTAGTCGCAGATGCTAGCCAGAGCAGTGAGTTTGGATAGAGTCTGATTGGCGGATGAACTAGACACACTGTGAAGTACATGTGCTGCCATGTACGGAGAGGGTGCCTCCGAGATGATTGGATGTGTACAAACTCAGGGGTTAATTAGTTGAGAGAGATTTAGTGAGGGAAAACGCTAAATGACCCTACGGGTTAAAGCGTAAAAAAAAAAAAAAAAAAAAAAAAAAAAAAAAAAAAAAAAAAAAAAAACTTCCGAAGAAAGCCTTACTATGGACAAAATGAAAAACTAAATGTTGTTTTGAAAACTAAACACATACTTCTATCGACTTTAGATTGAGCGTTTTCCAGGTTTAGCCAGTGGGCATTTCACTTATGGCTTGCTGAACCTAAACAATTAAAAAAATTTATGGATTTTTTTTCTTCTGAAGAAGGCTTAATTTACACTGGACGTTACAGCGAGCCATTTGGTTAACACTTCTAGTATGTATAATCACTGTATAGGTAGGTATTTGAGTACAGTTAGTAAAAGAGGTGGGGAGTAATATTCTATATCGAGAGGGGCTCGTCTCTATACGATATTTCATATCATAATAATATCAATATCACTATCAATCAAACATCAAATTAGTGTTTTGAAAATACTTAACAACCTACATTAACTTTTTCCAAAATATTTTGATTTTGATATTATTCATTAATTATGTAGTTTTATAATTGCCGCAAAAAAGAAGATTTTTTCGTTTAAAACATTTAAAAAAAGAAATAACACAATGCAAAAGCCTAACCAAGGAGAAAAAATAAATTTGCGTTTAAACTTTCTTATGCAGATAATAACTGAGAAACTCATACACAACAACAAGACATTTCTTTTACTGAATCAAAGGTTGTTTTGAAAACTAAACACATACACATACACATACACATACTCATAATAGAGATAGAAGTCACCAGACATGAAGTTGTCTCTTCATTCATTGATTCAAAGTAAAAGTCATTCAAGTTTTATTGAAATAAAAGATAGAAGTCATTAGAAATCGAACCAAAATGTAATATGAAGCAATGAATAATTTATAATAAAATACAATCATATACAGAGAGAAGAAAACAATTGATTTCAGTTTTATACAATTAAATTACTTTAAATTTATTGACTATATACATAAAGATACAAAAAATACATTAACACGCATAAATCGGAGAACTAGACAAACACGATGATCAATTGATTAATATCAATATCAATACATTAATCAATTAAGATGATAATTAAAAGACAAGTCGCTTTCGGAGGTAGAATAAGGGAAGAACTGTAAAATGTGAAGGGGTAGAATAGAAGAGCTTGTGGTTGACGAGGTGGGGGGACTGGAATCTTATAACTATATTCCTACCTCACTAAACGACTAATATAATATAAGTGTTAACCAAATGGCTCGCTACAACGTCTAGTTTAATTTACGGCCGAAAACTCAAATAGGTGTTTTTATTTTATCTGACCAGTACCTATAATTTTTAACTTGTTTATCACTAAAACTGTCTTTAAAACTATTTAGAGCAACGAAGTTTGGTTATTTTTTTTTGTAATTGAGGTAATTTTGTTATTGTAATAAGGGTTTGATTAGTTTGCATACATGTAACACTCTCTTGTGCTAAATTATTTGTTAGAACCTATTATTATGATATTACCTATCATTACCTAATATGCTTTTGCAGAGCTTTTGAGGTGAAGATATGAGTAGAGTTGTAGAGGTGGAAGTACTAATTTTTTATCACACATTCAAAAATCTATCATCTGGAGTAATTATTTTCTTGGTAATATTCTTCATACTAATTTTTTTTTGTATTTATCTTACATCTACATCTATGTAATCATAACTTCACTACTAACCCAATATTAATTAATATGGTCGCAGTTATTTCACTCACACACTAACTCTAACCACCTTTTTTCAAACTTTATCCTACCTTTTCAATTGTTAATATGAATACTGGCGTAAGTATATAAGAGTATCGTCCATCCAATAGTTAACAATAACATAATAATAGTTGGCAAAATTAATAATCATATTTTGCTTTTGCTTAACTTATGCTTGATATAAATTTATAATGCATGTAGCTAATCTTATACAAATCAATTATTTCATTATTAACAGTTTTTCTGCAAAAAAAATGATTCAAAGTACCCTTAGAGATTTTAACCGTGGGGCTTTGGGTGAACTCACACCGGATGGCCAGTCCGGAACCCCACAGAAAAAGGGGATTCCTTTGACTAGGAATCCTGGCCTAATTGAGTCTGAAAGATATCAGAGTGTTAATCAGAAAACATAAGTAACATTCAGAGTTTATACGTTTATTGATAAAACAAAAAAAAATAATTAGTATAATAGTAGGTATGCTTAACAGGTCTAGGTAAGATCAGTCAGTTCCCTAAGTTACTCAATATTACTATGCACATACAAACGGTAAACTCTACTATAGGACAAATAATTACTTACAGGTCGCTGCGACGATAAAGGTGAGGATCATCTTATCTCTTACTCGATTCTCAAGCTGATACTAATTGGTTACTGAAACCTTACTATTAAATGACTATTTGATTACTGTATTGTTACTACTCTAATAACTCTTCTATCACTCCTTGACGATTCATTACTGATCTGTTACTACTCGACAACTCTCCTATCACTCCCTATCACTGCTTGACAACTCACTCTTGACTACTCTCTCGATTGGTCTCCAGAGCTAGCTTAAATAGCCAAGGGTGGTAACCCCTTCCAGAAGACCAATCATATCGGCACGTGTGCTCATTGAAACATAATCTAATTGGACATGTTAAATGCACGGGTTTCACTCACACTCATTCACACTGACATAACAACGCATTCATTTACAGGCTTTCAAGGTTAAAAGAACATGTTAATTAAAAACATCTGCCGATGTTATCTCATAGAAGCATAATCTATTTAGACATGTTAAATGCACGGGTTTCACTCACACTCATTCACACTGACATAACAACGCATTCATTTACAGGCTTTCAAGGCTAAAAGAACATGTTAATTAAAAACATCTGCCGATGTTATCTCGACCCTGAGATTGTCCCAACTCAGGATGATCTCATCCCAACTCAGAATGATCTCATCCTTCAAATATGTTGTGTTCAAACTCAATAACAAACTTAATAGCAAGCTTAACCAATGCTCGTGTTATAGAGATACCATGGTAGAGAGTTAATACTGTAGGATAAATTTTTATTATTATAAAATTAACAAGAGAAATTTATTAAGTAATTATTACTATTATGGTAGTGAAAAGAGTTTTAAAATTTATGTAGCCAAAAAAGTGTTGTGCCCAGAATAAAAAAAAGAAATATAGAACCAATACCAAGAATAAGGTAACTAAGGTAAATATCCAGAAAATATAAAAGATCCAGCACGCAGAAAAATCAAAGTGAAAGGTTTATATAAATTGGAGATACAGACTAAAGACTTTTAGATGCAAAAGATTGAAGAAATCATCTCAACCAACCGAGACCACAATATCTAACAATACTAATGCTTTAGTATAAAAAAGAAATGAAATTGTGGTTTGTGATTTGTTTGGTGAAATTTGTCCTGTGAGAGAAATTTTATCAATGAAGAGGAAGAAATGGATTTATGCACGACAACAAGAAAACTAATTTATTTTTGGAGGAAAATGACCAAATAGTTTGACCTCCAAAATAAATACATAAGAAAAATAATGAAGAGAAATTAAAAGTAGTAAATTTAGATAATGGTGTGTGGTGTTAATGGTATTTGGCAAATCTATCGGCAAAAAGCGTCAACATGAAAGGTGCTTCCCAAATGTTTAGCTCCGATTGGCGCTTCCGTCGTGGGAATAGTTCTCCTCGAAGGCGTCCTAATAACATAGTATTTCACAACGGTTCTTTTCAGGACCACCAAAGTTGCATCTACTTCACGATTTGTCATTCTACCTTAGAGCAGTATCACTATTTTTGTTAGACAAATTTGTCTTTTTGTTTGAGTTCACTCAGTCATTTTGCTAGAATCAATTCTGTTTATACTTGTCTGAAGGCTTAACAAAAGCAGAGTTAACTTCGCTGAATCTCTCTTCTACAAGCCAGAGGTCGCTCGACTGTCCAAGCTATAGCAGAAGACAGCTTAAGACTGATTATGAGCTGATCTTGAGGCTGATCTTAAAATATTAATTTTACCCTTTATATGGACTATCGAGTCAGCCTCATTCTCTTATCCAACAGGCAGGTACTGTTTGGAGTGTGCTGTAAAACTATCTAATTAGAAATGCTCCACATGGACTGTAGTAGTATGTTCATGTTCGACTAGGTTCACGTTTAACATGAACCCAAACCAATTCGGTTGAACCTGAACTTGGATGCCAGTATGTATTGGTTTAATGATGGATCACTCATCCGACGGTATACCTACAATAGTAGGTAGTCCGGCGGATGAACTGTGCACCATTGAACCCACTCACACAAGCACCCGGTCCTTCATATTCCTTCAGTGAACCAGGTTGAATCCGAACTTGGTTTGGGTTCACGTTCAGCTTGGTTCAGGTTCAACCTGGTTCGGATTCAACCTGGTTCACTAGTGTAATTTGAAGGAATGGGTATCTGTGTGTGGGTTCAATGGTACACAGCTTATCTACCGGTCTACTTACCAGTGCTTTCCTAATTATACAAAGTTAGTTGATAAAACAAGCATTATTCATACAATCTTGCTTGTTTGTTATCCAGAATTAGCTGGAAAGCCTGTGAAAAGTAATGTAAGAACTACTCTTTTAAAAGACAGTAAATGTGTTTTGTAAGACTCATTGTTGTGTGTGTGTTTTTATAGCGGTGGAGAAAAAAGAAGGATCTCATTGGCCATCACTCTGATCCATGATCCAACTATACTGATTCTGGATGAACCTACAGTAGGGCTTGATCCTCTGATATGTCTCGAGTAAGTCAGTACTTGTAGTCCTTACTCGGTAACAACAGTCACAAGAATGTAAATACGGCATAGTGAGAACAAGAACATAAGAAATAAACTGATTAATACGCGACCGATATAACTAATAGCGGTCCTAATTAAAATCAGACTTGAACAATTTGCTAAGTGCCATTTATTATACTACTGCCTCATAGCAAGCACACTGCTAAGTGGCTGGCTGGCCTTTCCCACTTGTTACCACGAGCCCGGCCTGTTCTTTTCTTGTTAAAAAGAGGTTGTCCTACCTGCATACCATACTGTTCTCAAAGAGGTTGGAGTTTATATCGTGTTGGGATACCTCTCGTGGAAAAGTCACTGTAGAAACTGGCAGGTGCCAAATTTTAAACGAGCTTCATGTAATGATGCTTAATCATAAGTATGATGGATTTATTTTTACAAATCAAAGTCTAAGCAACGAAATCATTCTTAGCTTCCATTCTAGTTTCTCTTTTACTTTTTTTCTTATTTCTTAACATCATTTATAATTAATTTTAAAAAAATAATAATACCATAAAAAACAGACTCATTGTCTGGAAGGGAAGGGGGTAGGTTTCTGCTAAGAGTTTGCATGACATAATGTTTTATGTCTTCTCTACAACGTTATGCTGGTTAAGCATAAAGGGTCTTTAAAACATTCTCCTTCCTATGCAAATTTTTGAAAAGTACGTAGCTTCCGAGGCTGACGACAGTTTCATTAAGTTTTAAGACATTTAATTGTATTGGTATTTTTAGAAAAGGTTAAGTTTATTTGAAATTTGAAATTTATTAGGTCCTAATAGCCATACAATTATAGTAGTTCATTTCTTATTTTAAGTTTGTTATAGTAGAATAGTCTTTATACTAAATATTACTATAGATATGATAAGAGGAACATTTGATGACAAACTTATATATTCTTCTATTTTCCATTTCAGCATTTCGAAATATTTAAGATCGTTAGCTGTGGATGAGAAGAAAACAATCATTATTACCACCCACTATATGGAGGAGGCTAGATCATTGGATTTGGTAAGTTTTCATAGTCATTAAGCAAAAAAATAACGAAACATTTATGCCCTGTTCTTACCCTCTACTAAAATGATGAAAATCAAGTGTTTCTTGCGGCCGCAAAATTTCCCTTAACAAAAAAAACCTGCACGGATATTTCCTTGGCTCAAACTATATTGAATATAAACGTGTTGAACCTGAGTGGCAGAATAGTAAAATGAGCTTCGAAGAAATAATTTACCAACAATGTACAAAACAAACCTAAAATCATAACTTTCAATACGTCCTTATTGTCTTTATATTTACCTGAAAATAAAGCTTTGCTGGATTTAGGATCCCATCTATAATAAACACTGTGAAAACCTGTGAACGTAAGCCAAGCAAAGAAAAGCGAGCAAAATGTGTTAGCTGATTTATTCATAAAATTGCCGATGTTAACGGATAAAATTAACCGGTAAAAATAAAATTCATGAACTAGAGAACGTTAGAAATAGTTGACACAAAATTCTAATGCTCCTATAGGAAGGATATATTATTTTTTTTATTTTTAACCCAGGTTAAGAATCTTTAATAGTAATTATAAATCAAACGTTTTAATCTAATTTACGGGTTGCTTAAGAAAATTATTAATTGAATTCTTGTTTTCCCTCATTTTCTTTAAAATACGTCCTTTCAAAGTTTTACCTTGTTCAATGTTTTTGTAATTATTTACAATTATTGCCAATACAATACAAATCTTATTATTGCCAATATTTTATGTAAAATTATATTTATTAGGTAATTTATAAAAATCTTTAATACTTAATAAATAATACATTGTATTTTAAGTATTAATATACAGAAAATATTAACTATAATCATGTTCACCAGACGAAAAACACCGAAATTAACTCAATAACTTGTGTTGTTTGGATGCCATCAGCCAAAACTCTATTTATAGAGAGAATGCAAAGAAGATTTACTAACTAACTTCTTCACTTCAAAAAACAATGGCACTGCTCCTCTATCTTATGTTGAGAGGATGGGGAAGTTGGTCTTAAAATCTCTTGTGGAAAGAAGATTGCAAGCTTCAGTCCTGTTTCTAATTAAAGTTATTAAAGGAGATTATGATGTTCCTGCTTTACTGAGTCAATGTAACTTCAAGATTCCAGCCAGAAATACCAGGATAAAACAAGTCTTTCATCTGGATTTTCACCTCCTATGGACAAGCCAGCACCATTAATCTAGCAATGGAATTATTCAACCAGCATGCATCGCAAGTGGATCTCTTCAATGAGATGCAATCTCTTTCTTCAACCAAGAAGAGTCTAGATTTAAGCTTTATTAATAGAATATTTGATTAATCTAAGTTAAAACTTTTAACTGTGTATTTTGTGGACCGCTTGTCTGTATACACTTAAAAAAAAATAACCTGCAACATAATAACCTCAACTCATTCATTCCTTCTCCTAGGGTGTTTTGACTTGTTTACCATTATATTTAAATGTACCATTACTAGGAGGTAGAGTATTACCAAGCTAATTATCGTACTGTTTATAAATATTTTGTCGACAGTGTTGGTAAAATTACATTCTGCAACTTAAAAACAGTTCATTAATGACTGTTCAATTTTGCCGCCATAAGTAGATAAAGCTAATTTGAAATTCTCTATTTCTATAGGTTGGATTCATGAGAGGGGGGAGGTTGATATGCGAAGATCCTCCTCAATCACTGATGGCAAGGTACAGTTGCAATACGTTGGACGACGTTTTCCTTAATTTAATTCAAGATAAGTCTCAGGTATGCCTCACTAAATTAGCTTTTGCAAACAATACTAAATTAATTAATTCTATTTTTCATTGTTTCTTTCTTTACTGCTTACTTTTATTGTAAAGCTTATTGGTTTTGTTCAGAGAACAGCCGTAGAACCTGAAGAACCTGAAGCTGATATGCAAACCCAGTCTTCCCATACGTATACAACTAGCTTTGAGAAGCAACCTCTTCTAACTTGGAAACATCTGAAGGCACAAGTTTATCAAAATTATAGATACATTCATCGTAACATAGGGTAATCAGTATTTGACTTTATATATTATTATTAGCCTAGACATCGATAACAAGAATATTTGTTTTTTTTTTTTTTGTATTATGAGCCACTCAGTCTCAGAATACGGATTTTTATAAAATTATTTTTTGTGTTCGAAGAATTGCTATTTAACCTAAATTATGCCTACAATCTCATTTTTGTTCTTCATAAAAACTGTATTAAGGATTTTTCGAATCAGTTATTAATATAAAATATATTTTTACACTGTGAAATCAAGAGGACACGGCCCCATGGCCTCTTTGCTGCTTCGCGGCCTCGGTGCTCCGGGCTTTTGTGTGGCCGCTTTGCGGTTATTGTCTTCTATCAGTTTGTCATATTACTAGCATATATAAGTGGCATACTTCCACAATAAAAGCGAATTTTCTATTTGTTGCGATTTGTTTACATTATGTTATAATGTATAAAATATCAATCGATAAATCCGAAACTAATGATGAAATAGTTATTTATGCACCTAGTGAATAATGACCCCCATTATAACCCTGGTCACTGTAATGATTTCTAAGGCTGAAAGCCGAAGGAATCATGATTTATAAATCTCGAGGCGCAAGCCCGAGGGAATTATTTATTTTAATTCCGAGGCGCAAGCCGAGGGATTAGTTACAATTAGCTCCCGAGGCTTGCCGAGGGAGATAATTTGACGAGGGTTATAATAGGGCATTATTCACGTGGTGCATACAAAATTTTATCTCCAGAAGGAAAAACTATATATATATGAAACAAAAAAAACTGTATTTGTGTATATATAGAATCATTGAAACATAATTATACTATTTCATGCAAAATTAACAAAAATACATTGTATAATATATTATACATACAAATAACCACATACATACATAATAAACAAATATCATAATAAACAAAAATATATAAATACCTAAATAATACGCCTTATCATACAACTGTTTAGATTTATTCGGCCATAAATTGTTTTTAACCGTATTTGCTTCGTCATCTATACAAGACGGTTGAGGATTATCGGGGATATCGGGAAACAATCATCTATGTCGTTTACTATCATTTCATTATCACTTTCCATCGTAAACAACCGCACTAAATCCTTTTATGATAAATATAACAGGAATATTACTGTTATATGAAAGATAAGAAAAACTTAGTAAAAAAGTAGGTATTTATCGTCAAAACAGATTTGATAAAGAAATTATTTGTTTACAGATAGCTGGGATTTAATGAATCAGTGCTGCCAACATAACTTTGTTTACTCAAAATTCTTTACGTACATTTTTGAATCTGTAATTTTAACTACTCAATAATTAAGTTGGCCAAGCTGAATTATAACCCGGCGGGAAATAATAAATCATTATTTCCCGCCGGGTTATAATGACGGTCATAATTACATATAAACAAGCCCTGAATGTTTTTATTATTACTTCTGGAGATAAATAAATTTTAAACTTCTTGTAGGTTTTAGCCACACGTGTTAGTACAAGTTTATAAGGTTTCATCTCTATTAGGCAATTTTTTATAATTTTTGAAGTCATTATTGTGGGTTAATGACATCAAACATAGTTAAAATATTAAAGGGTTCGAGACATTCACTAGGTCGATTTTCGTACTGTTTCATTTCGATCTGAGAAAGCGTTCGAATGTTATCGTGTATCATGTATAAAAACCTCAAAAATATTAATAAGTACCCGCCTCCCCTCACAAAAAAATCAACTCCCCCCCCCCCCCACTTTCCTGTCAATCACCCCAATCTTGTAAGCTCATTTTTCTTTGAAAATTCGCAAATAGGATGCATGAGGTCACAAGGTACGAGAACGAGATCACAGATCTTTGAAGAATTATATGTAGAACAAATACAAAATAAAACAAAGTAGAAATTGAAAATACTGAATTTTGTTTAGATTATTTCTTTTGATTGTAGTACAACCACTAATTGAATTAAATATAACTTATGGATCATTACGTATTCAAGTCGTATTCTTATAACATTAACTTAAGAATATCTGGCTTAATCATCTCTTTAAATTGATAAATAATATTGACATTATTTCAGTGAACCTTTAATTATTATTGTGCTGCCTTCAGTCCTGGTGTTCCTTCTCCTTTACGGAATGGATATCTACTATGGCACAAAAAGATTTGGCGTTTACAACCAGGAAACTGACGTTTTCAACTGCTCAAATCCAAACGCTGTTACGATGGAGGAATGCTCAGATTCACCTCTGTACTCTTGTCGATTTGTAGATTTAATAAAGAAAAAACTAAATTTGGTAATTTATTATAATATTACTTTGATTATTGCGTTCTCTCATAGAAAATTAATTTAGCTATTTATCTCGTGAAGTATAGAACCGATCAAACATTCTATTCAGGCCAATAAACTGTTTAACCTAAGTGTCTGTTCCGTTGTTTCAAGAGAATGTTGCTGTTTATATTTTCAAAATAGTTATTTATGCAACAAGGGATGAAAGTAAGTTTTACAGCTCAAGTTAAAGTTTCGTCCTAAGGCAGCGCCGAAGGAGGAAACTTCATTAGCTCACGAGGCCGGTAGGCCGAGGGAGATAAACTAGTTAGCTCTTGAGGCTTGCCGAGGGAGTTAACTAACATTTTGGCTCCCGAGGTTTGACGAGGGAGATAATACGAGAGCTGAAAACTTTCATCCCTTGTTGCATATTAAATTTTATCTACGACTAGAGAACTGATACTAACAACTATTAATATATTCTTCAGCTCCTTAATTGTTATTGTGTTAGTTTAGTTTATTCTACCATGTCAATTACTCTGATGAAGAGAGAATAAAGCCACTATCTTCACATTATTTTATTGTATGCTGTCAATAGAATAATGTGTAATACTATATTTGTAATTTAAACATTAGCGTGTGTATATTGTATATTCTACCCGTAGTACCAACATAACACCGAAAAAAATCCTAAAATTTTCCTAAAATTCCTAAAATTTTACTAAAGAATTCTGTCAAGTTGGCAACACTTTCACTTTTCCTCCCTAGGGAGTAAAAGTACATTTACAGTGTGAGATAACAAGACTGTAAGTAGAACTTGCAATACAAGGAGTAGATAAAAGTCATTTTTGAAATTGTTACTATTCGTATATAACCTAATATACGTGATGACTTATAACATGGTTTTATGGCGCAAAAGTATATTGAGTATATACTTAGTATAAGTTCATCACTTATAAATAAAACTATTGGTTACAGAGTACCTCGGAACTTTTCCTCGCCTCATTGCATTCGCTTCGCTCGTCCTCTAAATTTAAAAATCGCCTAATTTATATTTGAGTATACTATCGGACTCGCTTTGCATGTCTCCGGACAAGCAAGAAAATCCGTTTTACTCCATGCAGTCACCCATACTAACCACTCCAAAAAATTTACAAAATTAACTTAATAAAAACAATGCTTATAGATATGTGAATATTTTGCAATATAATCTTAATGTAAACTGAGAGCGTAACCTGGGATGCGAACCCCTGGCCTCAGTGGTGTCAAAGGTCAGTATAATAACTGACGACTTAACGATCTCGACCACGGAGGCAGCAATCCGAGGAGTATGGTAAGAAAAAAATTGAATATCCACTCAGAATTTGTCGTACTGTCACGTATTTTCTGAGCCTCTAATAATTTTCTCACAGCTATAAATAAATGAGAATTTTCTTTATAGTACCAATAATAACGAATGATTTCTCACAAACTTGCAGCAACAAGTGGATTCAGTAGAGGAAGGATTGGAGTTAGTAAAAACTGGCCAATTACACGGATTCCTTAATTTGCCTGTCAATTTCAGTTCAAGCGTTAACAAACGTTTGAATTTCAGAATTAGAGACAGTGACGATACTTATGAGGAAAATCAGTTACAAGTATTCATGGATCATTCGAGTGAGTCAACTTATTTATATTGTAAGTCAGTATATGCCTTTTGAATGTTTAATAATACATAGGATCGATTTAAGCTTCCCATTTATACTTTTGAACCATAAATAGAAACCTCGTATAATTCAGCAAATTTGCCCATAATTTGGTGGTTTTTAAAAGGGAGACTATAAAACTTGCTGCTTAGGGAAAGTCGAGGCAGGTAATTATCAATTTAAATAAATTGACCATTTATGGCGATTATTACGTTTTAGAAATAATACATAGTCCGCAAAGTAGGTTTGCTTCCGCTTTGTGGGATTACTTAGCTCACCATGGTTCCTTGAGGGCCATTTTTGTACTTACCGACTGGGATAGTACGCTAACCAAGGTGGAACAAGAATCCAACAAACTTAAGTTGACCATAAAGTTTTTATATAATTTCAAGTATCTTACTAATAAGTATTTGTATATTTTTGCCAATAACATAAAAACTAAAAGTTAAATAACTATGGAATTTATACTACTAGTTCTTTTAGGCAGTTAATTTTTGTGCCAAGTTTTAACCCTAGAGCATAAATACAGCGGGAGTTATGCGTGACATTCACACGCGTCCACTCATCATATTAAAAACCACTCGAAACGTCATAAAATTTCCAAAAACAGATAATAATGATGAAATTTCAGTTTCGGATTTCTATGTTAAACACTATTATTTTCCTATACTGGAGAAAAAGGAAAAATAATGGAGAAACTTTTATATCTCCCTGAAAAATCAATCCATAATTATCTTGTTTATATTGTTGCCTTGTTCTAAAAGTATTAAATTTCTGCCTTTCTTGTTTAAGTAGGTAATGAAATTATTTCCCAGGTAATAAACCCTTGTTTCTGCTCCTGGATTGTTGCCACTAAAAAAATGTAGCCTCGGAGTACTTAAACTCTTCTTACTTTTGATTATAATTTAAAGTTACTTAAAGTATTAAAGTACTTGGAGTACTTTGATTAGTACTCAAAGTAGTAGCGTAAGTTTTTAAAGTACTTGGAGTACTTTGATTAAGCTCTTCAGTAATTTGTAATGGACTATTAAATTTGAATTCAACGGCACATTAATGTATTCACTCGTATACAAAGTTTAAAGGGTCTCGCAGTTCTTTTTATTGAGTAAATATTGATGGGTGTGTGAAAAATTATCTATATGTTTTCTTTTTTTTTTTTGGTTTTTAGGATATTTTGTAGCCATAGATGGACTGGTTTCCATTTACAAAACATTTTTGAGACTTGTAGAGGACATCTGTTTGGAGTGCGGGATAGATCCACGTCTTGCTAAGGGATTGGGTGTAAGTGCTATACAATTAATTTATTTTTAAATTTCGAATGAATAAATATTTCTATTTGTAGAAATAACAAGATTAAATATATATAGGTGGAGTGGTTAATATGATTTATAACTTGGTACAAAAATTAGTATTTATGTCTACTTTAATATTTAGTGTTGAATATTATTCTGTCTGAAAATATTTATTTATGACATCATTAACCGTCATGAATGTCTCTTCGGTTGGACTGAATACTAAAATTTCAAAAGATGGACTCTTCTTCTATGTCTTCTTAGTAAGTTAAATTAATCTCTATTATAAATAAAAACTAAATATTAAACAAATCTTCTAAATAATAAACGGCGTTAAGAGAGTTTTTTAAGAATCGAAAAATAATCTACCGATGAAGTTAAAACCTAATAATTCTGTTAAAGGAGTGAAGTAACTCCGAAGATATTATAAATTCCTTATATTCTAAGGTCTTAGTAGAGGGTCCTAAGGTCCTAATTCTAAGGTCCTAGTGGAGAGTCCTAAGATTCTGATTCTAAGGTCCTAATTCTAAGGTCCTAATGTAGAATCCTAAGATCCTGATTCTAAGATCCTAATGGAGAGTCCTAAGTGGTGAGGATAAGCGTAGAGAATCCAATAAGGTTAGGAAAAGTTCGGAGATTGGTTTTTTTCATTATTTTAGTTATTGCTAATATAAAATAAATCCTGGATAAAATCATTTGCTGCATTATGTTGAAGTAGTTCCTTATTCATGAAAAATAAAGTACACTCAATTAACTTAAGTGGGTAAAAAAATCACTGTAAAGCGAGCAAATTGAATTTGGTCAAACTATTGTTGTACTATCTATACAGTTATAGGATTGGCAGAAGAACACGACAAATTATTGTCCTTAGCTTATAACAAGGACCTTAGAATATAACAAAGAGAAATTATTGAAAAATTTTCCAAGAACTGAGTAATTATGGCGTTATCATTTATTAACCTTGTATGTTGGGTTTCAGATATCAGAGCCAAATATATACGGCGAGGACTCAACCCGCTACACATCTCTAATGCCTGGATTCATTCATTCGTAATAACTTTTAATATAGGATCTCTTAATTTCATAGATGTAGTTTTAGTTAGATAAAAAATAAATTAGGGCCATGAGAGGCGGTTATTTAATTAAAGAAATACAAAACTTAAATCCAGGGTGGAACAATATGTTAAGGTCCTCCTTCCAAACTACATTCTCATCCTTTAGCACCACTCAATTCAGCAGATAACCCTAATAAATGTTATATATATATATATATATATATATATATATATATATATATATATATATATATATATATATATTTTTATTTATATTTATCTTGGTGTGTAGTTAAAGTATATTAGGAGTCCGGATACCCAAGTGAAATTGATAGATCCCTTTTCAACCCCTCCACTTTCGTCATCCGAACAAGCTCATAAGAGTCATTTATGATGCAAATAAGCTAAAACGGAATTAAATACGTAGATTTTTAGTGCCCTATACTGTGTGGGAAAATATATGGAGCTGGTGACAAAAATATGGACTTATAAGATTATTTTTTTCATCAGTAAAATAAAACAATTATATGATCTTGAACTTACTAAACAGATTGAATCACTAATTATTTTAGAGCTGACTTAAACAGCGGTTATTATAATAATAATAACAAATAGCAATTATTGACCTGTATAAAAAAATAGTAAAGAGTTATGAGGTTTTGGTCATGATAAATAAAACAACATTTAAGCTTTCGACCGTATGATTAGGTCTTCATCAGAAAGTGTTTAATGACAAACTAAAGCCAACTGTTAACAGAAAGAAAAAGTCTAACAGTAGTTATGTATGTACCAAGTTAGATTAAAAATAAATCGTTGAGTGAATGTAAATACTCTTTGAGATTAATCAAAAAAGCGTGCAGATTACGGAAATAGCCTTCATTTATCACAAATCCCGCTAATTACTGAAAATTTTGAAAAAAAAAGTTATAAAAAAAGTTTGTTGGTGATCCAACGTTCTAGAAGGCCGTGGATATTCGACCGCGCCTTATACTGTCGAAGAATGAACTACAAACTGAACAAAGATCTAACCCCGGGGCTTAACATTAAGGTTATAACTATAGCAAATAACTATAGAATTATATACAATTTACACTAGTAATGAAAGGAAACAAGAATAAATTATTAAAATTTAACAAAACAAACTAAATATAAAATCTTACACAACATGCTATTAGCAATAATCATGAATTTGGTTATGATAATTGTAATTTTTTGAAGTGGAACCTAACTACAAGAAAAGACTTTTTAAAGAAACGGTGCATTTATATGCACCGTTTCTTTAAAAAGTCTTTTTTTGTAGTTAGGTTCCATCGCAACCCTTAGCTTGTAATAAGAAAACTGACCCCAATAACTTAAGTAATATTTATAGAAACTTATTAACGAACCATGTTAGTTAATTGCTTTAATAGCTTAACTTCCTTTTTTCTTAAACTCTAGTATTGCTAAATTTTATTTTTAGTTTATGTTTTGATAAAATTTTAATAATTTATTCTTGTTTCCTTTCATTACTAGTATAAATTTTAAATAATTCTATAGTTATTTTCTATAGATACAACCTTAATGTTAAGCCCCGGGGCTAGATCTTTGTTTAGTTTGTAGTTCATTCTTCGACAGTAAGCACAGCTAGCTATGTTTAGATACCTTATCTGTTTCTTTCTGTTAACGGCTTTAGTTTGTTATTAAACACTTTCTGATGAAGACCTAGGCCCGTATTCAAAGACGTTTTCCTAACATTTTCCTAACATTCTCCTAACTTTTTCCTAACATTTTCCTAACATTTTCCTAATATTTTCCTAACATTCTCCTAACATTTTCCTAACACCTAACTTTTTCCTAACATTTTCCTAACTTTCTCCTAACCCTCACCTTAGGTTTAGGTAAGGGAAATGTTTTTAAGCCACGAAATTTAAATGATCGTTCCCGTGTTTTAAAAGTCATTCAGAGGCTTCGCATGATTTTTTTTAGTAAGAACCTAACACTTTGTCGTATTAATAACTATCTACATAAATTTACATAATACTGTTAATCCACTTACCTTACTATTAGGGAGTTTACCCTGAAATTCTTTTAACACAATCAGATTTTTTATGTTCTATGGTCTGTTTGTGGCGGGCTATCGATTCAAAGAGGAATTTCAGTTGGTCTGGTGTGAATAATTCAGCCATTATTATACCAAAAAAAGTTACACAAACAAAAATGAATTTGATGACAAAATACGAAAAACAAAATTGTGTAAATGATTTAGCAAAATGAAAACAGTGTTGCACTGATTAACAGGTCTTCATTTAGACACCTTTGGATTCGTACAACCTGGTCCACGTTCAAACTTAAAACGCTTGATACTGCTTTATTTATGAAAGCTGTTACAATAATTGAACATTGTATTAGTATTAACGCTACTGTTTACTGAAAACATATGTAAATAAAGTTTCTAATATATTTAACATTCGCCAAAGCAAGGCCGCATTGTTGTTTATGACAAAGTGTGTCGTAAATCCAGGTAATAAGTTAATAACATTGATATTTTGCGATATATTACGTTACTTACAATGGTATCACTTTTTGACTTAACTACCTTATGTTCTTACTAAATAAAATCACGCGAAGCCTCTAAAAGACTTTTAAAACACGATAGGAGAATGTTAGGAAAATGTTAGGAAAATGTTAGGAGAATGTTAGGAAAATGTTAGGAAAAAGTTAGGAGAATGTTAGGAAAATGTTAGGAAAAAGTTAGGAGAATGTTAGGATAATGTTAGGAAACGTCTTTGAATACGGGCCCTAATCATACGGTCGAAAGCTTGAATGTTGTTTTATTTATCATGACCAAAACTTCATAACTCTTTACTATTTTGTTATTATAATAATGTTTGTAATATTGATTTCCTGTAAGAAGAGCTGGACGAGTTGGTAAAAAATTTAACATCTTAAGCAAAAAAAATATTTATATTTTAAGAATTATATTTATTGAAACAAATTTTAAGAAACATTATTGTAATGGGTGGATGGAAGGAATTCGTGGTGAAGGGGGCGCTAATAGTGAGCCTTCAGCTGTAGGTGATAAAAGAGATCTACTACTAATACCTTTAATTTGAGGTGTAGTAACAAAGAAAGGGGGTAGTAATAGTAATTTAGGTATTAGACCTTTGGTCCTTAGCTCTAATAGAGACTAAGTTCTTTCGAAAAGAATAAATATTATTTAAACAAAGGCTCTCTCGATCCATGTACACTTTGTTTAGAATTACCAAATAATATATTTGCTCCAATTTATTAATATATCCAATTTATTGGTTGGTTACATAACTTTTAATGGCACTGTTTCAGCATGTTCTTCTTTCTCATATTTATGAGTACTAGTGTTACATTGGGTCATCAAAAATCTCGAGGCACATTAACCAGGGACAAAATAAATGGTATGTTGTTTTTATTTTGCTTCCTGTTCTAGAAATATATAAGGAACTATATTTCTATTCCCTATAAAATATACACAAACAGGCATGTGAGATTTACAAAAGTTAAATATACTTTTTCATCATACCCATTACCCATCCCCCCCCCCCCATGAGCCATTACTTATACCCTATTCTTCTACACTTAAGGAAGAATTTAAGTAATGGATACTTATATTATAAGTAAGTGTGATATGAAAGTTAAATTCCGTTTTTCATTTGCTAAAAAAACTAAAAAAATATAATGCAGTTGATGTTCTGTTGTTGCTCTATTATGGTTGGGCCTTTCCTTATTTATCTATGCATATCTTAGCATGGGGACATAGCTCTGAGGCCAACAGAGTCTTTATTTTGCAAAAACGGATCTTAAGATTAATTTTTAATATTGGACCTAGAGAAACAACAAAAACAACTTTTATAGAATTTTATAAAATGAAATTCTTACCTTTTCTTCCATTAGAATACTAGAACTATGTAAACATGTCCGTAAATATCCAGAAAAATTTAAACCCCATTCTTCTATACACGACGTTAATACAAGAAATAAAACCAAACTATGCCCTGCTAAATGCAGAACTAGCATGTTTCAGCTTTCAATCTGGCCATTAACTGTTACAACAAACTACCTTCTGATATCAAAGCAATTGAAAAGTATGATTCCTTTGTCAGAAATACAAAAACATATTTGATGGAAAAAGCTTATTATTCTATAAATGATTTTATGTCTGTGTTTAATATTATTTAGTATTAAGTTGTTAATAGAATTTTAGTATTATGTTTTTATTTTATATGTATTTTTTTACTTGTTGCTAACATATAATTTAGTATATTATTTTTAGTTCATAATTGTTGTATGTGACGTGTTGTATCTTCTTTAAGAGGCTTTCAATAAATAAAATATTATTATTATACCCTATTCTGGATAGTTTGGGAGTCATGAGTAGGAAGGCACTTATATCAATTACTCTATCAGATGAGTAGAAGTTTATTAATATGGTACGAAGAATACGCTGGAGCTAAAATTGATTTTGTATAGTGCCATCCTTAATAGAGTATTTGCATTTTTCCAAAAAAAAATTTGTTGCTCATAAAATGATTAATAATTGTGTTTAAAAATACATTTGGTTGTAAAAAAAGATTTTATTTAATTTTAAAAAGTTGAAATAAGCATTTTAAGCAGAGGAGAGGGGAATGGGTGAGAGAGTGGGGTGAAAACGGAACATTCTAAAGGTTGGGTTGTTCAAGGTACAGATGGGAGTTTTTGTTAGAAATATCATAAGGTCAACACTTGCTTACAGTTCAGTAGAATGTAAAGAAGACTGAAACGAAATAATTCCGTGGCCCAGGTAATACAAAACCTAAGGAACGTGATGATTACAGCTGTCTGTATCATATAGTATATTGTATGTATATTGTTAACAGTATAGAATATACTCTTATGAGTGTTGCTCCAGTGAACATTGTACTATACGGCGGTATTCATACGTCTGACGTCACTCAAGCAGTCGAGGCCGTTTTTCTGCCAAAAGAACATATTTAAATATATTTTTAGTTTTTTTTGCTGTGTCATCAAAATTATAGTATTTTTCTATTTTTAGTTGTTTTTTTTTTTTTGGCTGTGTCATCAAAATTATAGTATTTTTCATTCTAATTTTTACAGGGTATTCTTTTATATGACGTACTTAAAGATAATGCAATACAAAATGTGCAAATACTCTATTGTTTAATTGTTATGCAACAAAAAATAATTGAAACATCAATGTTTCTCGCATACTATTTCTAAGATAGTATGTGAATAAATATCTTCGTTATTTATTTCCAGCACTTAAACTTGAGGAAAGGAAATTTCATGTAAAGTGAAAATGGTAGCTTCCTCTTGAAAATACTTCTCTTTTACTTAAGTTGAGTGGCCAAGTCCAGCATTTTAGTTGATATATGTACAGATACTGTGCTTCTTCTGAGCTTGTTGGGTTTCTTATCCAACCCTATTAGTTCTTAGTTGGCTTTATAGTATGATTACATTAATGAATTTGTGATTTTCAGGAATGACAACTGTTGAAATCATCTGTGGCACAGCTTTTCTGCAAGTGGTAGTAATGCACTTTCAAACATTGGGAGCGTTATTTGTTAATCATGGCATTTTCTCTCAACAAAACGTTGGAAGTTATGCTTTACTTTATTTTATTCTGTTACAGAATCAAATATTTGGAATGATTCTAGGTAGGTATCATTTTCTGTCGTCTGAGAAACACTACCTTCATATCTAAAATTATACAATCCTAACGTACTCGTTTGCACAAATAAAATTTCCTGATGATTGATTTTTGCGGTCTGTTAAGTAGTCATTTCGAAAACTGAAGATATGAAATCATTTCAAGTTTATGATAAGTGTAAGTTATGGCAGCAAGGGGCGTTAGGTGTAAGTATAGAGTGCTGTAGAGTATCCACAAAAGAATATGAAAAAATTAGAAATAAATAAATTAGAAATAATTATAGAATAAAATTTGTAACGGAGTTAGGACTTTAAGAAATAACAAGTTTTTGCTATGAGAACAAAAATATTTTGTAATTTTCCTAAATAAAATATCAATAAAATACCTTATTTTATTTTAAATAATTATTTAACTTAATTAACTCTCTCCTATTTACAGATATCTTCCATTATATGATAAAAGTGTCGCCCTTATTATTACATAACCAATTAACTTACAGCCTTTCCTCTATTATATTTTTTTTCTGCAAATAAGTGCCGTTGTTAAAAGGTTTTTGCAAATATCATGTTGCCTGTCATTGATGAAGGTTATATATGCCTTATATCGCCATATTTACTTGGGTCCCAATTTTATGTTGGGAACCAAGGGTACTTTCGCACTATATTATCTTATATACTTAATTATCAGTCTTTTCTTTTCCCTCCTTCTCAACCCCATACAAAAGCCCCATTGTTTTTCAACATCCCCTATTAAGATTGATTTCTTTTATGTAATTCAGTAAATATATTGTCAGTACCCAAGTGAATAATTCCCCTATATCGCCATATTTACTTGGGTCCCAACATTATGTTGGGAATCAAGTAAATAAGTACCAGATCCAACAGGTGGGTATTATGAAAAAAAGAAAGCCACTCTGTTTAACATATAAGCTACCAGGGCCTCTGCCGTAACTTACACTTAAAGTAGACTTAAATTGTGCTTGTGGACATTGAATATAATGATATGCTTAATTCCTTAATTTATATTATTAGTTCACAACACATTGGAGATATTTTTGTAAAACATTATACTTAACTAATAGTTCAAGAGCCAGACCTAAAAATGTGACTCATTTTGTACTAATAAAAGAGGAAGAAGTCTCTCCACAAAAATATATTTCTTTTTAGCAAAGCCCTTTCAACCTAACAAGAGGTCATCATCAGTGCTAGCCGTTGAATAAAGAAGAGGGTAATAGATGAGTCTTACAATCAGATATCAAAGATAGACCCAGATAAGTCTATCTTTGATATCTGATCTGTAAGACTCATCTATCAACCTCTTCTTTATTCAACGGCTAGCACTGATGATGACCTCTTGTTAGGTTGAAAGCGTTTTGCTAAAAAGAAATATATTTTTGTGGAGAGACTTCTTACTCTTTTATTAAGATGAACTCCATTAACTCTCACCTTAGTTCTTCATTTTGTACTCCCTCAAAACCAAATTATTCTTTAAATATACCTTAAATTATGAAGGAAAATCATAGTCTGCCTATCCAGAGTGGAGCCTTTCATATGATTGCGCATGCTCAAAATTTTATAAAATCGCACTTATTCCAGTTTTCTTGCAATAAGTGGCTCCTTGTAAGTCGTGTGCAAAACACGGAGAGACTATTTTTTAAAGCTGATAAAATGTCCTACATAACGAGTATTTTTTTTGTCGAAATCCGATAAACACAACTAAAGTTATGACATTTCTTAAATGGCCAAAAATGCACAAAAAGCCAATATTTTTCCAAAAATAAATTTGCTGACTTTGCATAAACTAACGATTTTTTGGTGTTTTTGAGACCTTTGGTTGTAGTCATCCGATTTTGATAATTAAACACTCGTTTTATAGGAAATTTTATCAGCTTTAAATAATGGTCTCTTCTTGTTTTGCACAACACTTACAGGGAGCCACTTACTGCATGAAAACTTTTCTTTATAATTTGAGATTATAAAATAAAATAAATTCAGAAAATTTGGTTTGAAGTAGTACAAAATGAGTCACATTTTTTCAGGTCAGGCTCTTGGATTATAAGTGATTAATAATCATGAATACTGAAGAACATGTTATTTTGCAGGTATTCTCGTGACGTTGTTTGTGTATGAACCAATACCAGTAACGTTCCTTGGCGTTTGTATAAATGTATCAGCCTTGTTCTTAGGTGGTGAGTTTTTAAGATTAATTTTTATCTGAATATTTTCACACTGATATGGATTGAGTATAGTTTATAACTATTTCTAAAATTTGGAGCTTTGTTTGCGGTTTGAAGAACATTACATTGTTTTTATTACTTAGTAACGTGGGCCATGTTCAAGGGTTCTTCCAATTGGTCTTTTTAAGCTTAAATCCATAGCGTCGTTTTAGTGTTTTCTTTCTACTGATAAGCATCAAAGTACGCATCGAGAGAAAACCTCGAAACTTATAGCCCCCTGCTTAGTATACTTTCTGTTATCCCATTGGATACTCAAATCGCCTTAGCTTCATCTAGCTCACCAGCAACAAGTTTTTCCTATCTCACCAGTACCTCTAGTCTCATTAGACTGACGTGTCTTATCCAGTACCATCCCATAGAGAGAGGCTTTGCTTGCAACACTTAAGTATGTGTGGAGATAAAACCTATCCATAGCCCTGTCCTAAAAGACAAAGTTCACTGGAAGGCGTCTTACAGAATCCAAGAGTCCAAGAGACTTAAAGAGGATTAATAGTCCAAGAGCCAGACTTAAAAAATGTGACTCATTTTGTACTCCAAAAACCAAATTTTTCTGATAATACTCCTTAAATTATGAAGGAAAAACATAGTCTGCCTATCCAGAGTGGAGCCTTTCATATGAATCCGCTCATTCAAAATATTAGAAAATTAAACAAAGTTCAGTTTTCTTGCAATAAGTGGTTCCCTGAAAGTCGAATGCAAAACATAAAGAAAACATTTTTTTAAACTGATAAAATTTCCTATAAAACGAGAGTTTTTTGTGTTAAATCGGATAACTACAACTGAAGTTATGATATTTGTTGAATGGCCAAAAAATGTACAAAAAGTCAATATTTTTTTCAAATAAATTCTCTGACTTTGCATAGATTAACCATTTTATGTGATTTTGAAAGAGCCATAACTTTGGTTGTAGTCATACGATTTTGACGATTTAACACTCGCTTTATTGGACATTTTATCATCTTTAAAAATGTTCTATTCATGTTTTGTACCCGACCCACAGGGAACCATTTATTTCAAGAAAACTGAAATTTGTGCAGTTTTATAAAATTTTGAGCATGCCCAATCAATTGAAAGGCTCCACTGTGGATTGGTAGACTATGTTTTTTCTTCATAATTTGAGATATATTTTCAGAAAAATTTGGTTTGAAGTAGTACAAAATAAGTCATATTGTTTAGGGTCTAGTTCTTGTACTATAAGTCTTGAGTCCGATGTCTCGGTATTATTCCGACCCTTAATCAGCCCACATTACATTGTCTTTAGTAATCTGGATAAATCAAAATAGGATTTGACTCAACAGGCAAATGAAACCTTGTAAAACCAATACTAGATTGGCTGACCTTAAATTAAATCCCAGATGAGAGAATGGAACAAGGTGAGGTAACTTCATAGAGGTCCTTACTCTATCCCCTGACCAGGGGGTTAACTTAAATGAGGAAAAGTTTAGACTCGATTATCGCAAGCTACTAAAAATAACGCTGCGGCGGACCGGTGCGGATAACTTATGAACTAACCCCAATAGCTTTCAAAAAATGACTGATTATATTTTTATATTTAAATTTATGAATACCATGGCAATTCTTGGTTATGACAGCTACATTTATTATTATTATAAAAGTGATTGTTTTCTGTATGTATTTTTCACAAAAACGGTTCGCCGTTGCATGTTCTGTACTTCCAAAATTCAGAAACTAAAAGTAAATAGAAACCTTTTTAAAACTTCTAGAGAACGCTAATGATGGCAGATAAGTATATTTCATTTAATTAATTTATTGATTTAGTCGATTTTATCAGGTAATTACATTTAATCACATGTGCGCATCTCGCCGATGTAATTAAAATACAGGCTGCATTAAATGCCAAAATCTATCTTTTAGCACGTGTAAAACTTTAGCCACTATTTCATTATTACCTGATTGAATCAATTAAATTAATAAATTACTTAAATGAAAAACTTAAAAATAATCACAAGTGTTCTGTGTAAGATTAAAGTGGTAGGGTTAGTTAGAACAAACAAAGTAAGAAATTAAATATCAAACTGACTGTGGGCATAAAGCGGGGAAATAAGACACGCCCACTCAATTGAAAGGTAGGTCCGCCGCAGCGCTAGTGTCGAACGGAATCCAAATTTTCCCACCATTGAGTCGACAGTCTTACTGTTTAAGTATCTATAGTCTCTGCCCCTGACCGATTGGAACACTTGACGACGGTATTATGGCAAGCGCTCAACTTGTGAGCTACCGGTCCTCGGTTTTTACATTAGAGATATCCGTAAAAATCATGGCTATTTTTCTGTTGAAAATCCTGAAAGAATTGACTAAACTTAAAAGAGTCATTCATCATACCAAGACCAATTAAATTAGGTCCCACCGACCTATTGATTTGGCCTTGTTTAAGTTTATTGAACAAGGTTAGTAAATTAAATTGAGAGTAGAATATGCACCAGTACAACACACATTCTTATCTGGGGAGATAAATATATGTCGATTCAATGCTCAATATAATACCTCAACTCAACCATTTGTATTCTCTATTGATTTTAAATTGTCGGGCGATGTGTTTTACCATTTCAGGTGCTCTTTGGACGGTGGAAGGAACTTATTGGCTGCTTAAGATATTCTCATCGAATTTTCCATTGGTGATGTTAGTGACTGCTCATAGTACTGTCATGGTGCACGGTCTCCCGATAACCCATCACAATGTTTACGTACCTGTACTTTGCTCCACTTTACTCAGCCTCCTCCTGGTGTTGTTTATTTATATCAAACTTAGATTAAATAATTATCAGCTTTGATATCTTATGAGCAATATTGTTCAGTATTCAAAACTTGACTGTTTACCCAAACAGAATAACAGTCCTATAGGGCCTGTGCCAGGGCTTGAATCTTTTGCTTGAATAGCATCTTTTGCGTCTCTTTGTTTCAAGTAAAAAAGAGTTTTTGCGGCATGCCAATGATTATCCTTTGAGTTAATAGGAAAACAAGATATTCCAAATAAGCCCAGATAGTCTAATTTTAACTCTAAGAAAACAGATCACGTAGAAACCATTAATGATATTTTATATTAGAAATTTTAACATTTAGGTTCCATTAACATCCAAAATTCAAGATTTATTATTCTCTATTGATCTTGTTGAATAATTGGTGACACATGCGGCCGCATCGGTGTACAGTATTGATGCGTAAGATTAATGCATCCAAAACGTTATGAGCAAGCAAAACCACACTATTTAATCTTTGACCACAATGTAAAACATGTATGTATAATAAAAATTAGTGTTTTATAAAACAAATTGTTATTAACCTTCTTTACAATTGATTAGCAATAACATGAACAGTCTATATTATAAGGAAACGCTACGAGGCATTTAGTGTCTTTTATAGTCCCCCATATTTCTCATCCTCATGGGAGTGGGAAATTCAAAGTGTGATCTTTTACCGCCTTCTCTATCTGCCCCTCTTATACCTAATTATCACATTTTTTGTTTTCCAATTACTTATTTTAGCTTGTTTGTTATATTATACTTATACATGATCGATTAATTAATTTGTATTTTTATATACATCTCTGTTCCAGTATGTATATAAATACATACTGTATTTATAAAATTGTAACGAACGAGTTTAACTTGCATTGCTATCACTAGTATATATATATATTTATTTATTTATTTATTTATTTATTTATTTTTCTAAGAGCTAATACAAATACATAAAATTACAAAAGTAAAATTACAATTGTGTCTCTGAGTCAAAATCTTAACTAATTACAAAGAACAATTATTTATAAAATCGTTTATAGAGTAAAAAGCTTCCGTAATCAAATATGTTTTTATTTGCTTAGCGAATGCTGTTAACTCTAAGTTTTGAGTTTTAGGCTTCAGGCAATTATACATTTTAATGGCAACTATTTTAGGCGAATTAAAAGTTTTATGAAGTCTACAGTGAGGTACTATTAGCATATGGTTATATCTAGTATTATAGTTATGATTATCAATATTTCTATGGTGGTTACTTTCCGAGTGAATAAATAAAAGCAAGTTATAAATAACAAAAGATGGTAGAGTCATAAGAGAGAATTTCTTAAAATAGGGCTTACACGATTCAGAATATTGTAAGTTAAAAATTATACGCAGGGCCTTTTTTTGGAGTAGAAAAATATTTAAAGCACTGGTACTGATTCCCCACAAGGCAGCACAATAAGACATTCTTGAAAAGAAGTAGGCGTAGTACACTGATATCATGGTTTTTACATCCAATACTTCTGATAATTTCCTGAGTAGGAAGAGAACTGATGATAGCTTCTTTGCCAGTTGAGAAGTATGCTTCTCCCAGGTGAGTAGAGAATCCAGAGTAACTCCAAGGAGCTTCAGCGAATTCTCTCTATCTGGCGATTTCAGCGAAAATATCAACACTTGACTCTTCTCATCATTAAGTGTCAGTGAATTGGTTGAAAACCAGTCTTTTAGCTCTACTTATAACTACATCTTTCCTTATATAGAAGGAAAGACTTATATATAAGGCGCGGTCGAATATCCACGGCCTTCTACATTCCTTTGGGCATCGGATCACCAACAAACTTTTTTATCATTGATTCTTATGGGATATTTTCGAGGTGCGTCAGTATTTTTTAAAATTTTTAGTAATTAGCCAGATTTGTAATAAATGAAGCTTGTTTCCGTAATCTAGAATGTTGTACGCTCACTACGAGCCATCAAGCTTAAGTTTTACGTTCGTATTTATTAAAGTTACAGTTGTTTTAAGTTGGGTGGAAAAACTGTGGCTTTAAAGTACTGTTTGTTAACTTTAGTTCCGTTTAAATATTTCACTTATTATTGGTAATTGGTTCAAGTTATCATTATTTCATTAATCTGCACGCTCTTTTGGTTAATTTCAAAGAATATTTACATTAACTCAATGATTTATTTTTAATCTAACTTGGTACCTACATAACTACTGTTAGACGTCAATGTTACTTACCTGATTTGGGTTTAAATTTTGAATGCATTAATGAAAATTAGGACAAATTGTTATTATTTGCAGTTAACAACAAAGAGGTAATTTGTATGTACGCATGTACGTACGTATGTATGAATGTACGTACATAGGTAATGTACGTACGTATGTATGTATGTATGTACGTACGTATGTATTTATGTATGTACGTACGTATGTATGTATGTACGTACGTATGTATGTATGTATGTTCGTACGTATGTACGTACGTACATACATACATGTATACATTTGTATATGTGTACATATATATATATATATGTGTACATATATATATGTGTATATGTATGTACAGTCTATCGTTTAGTTTAAAAATCCCCAAGGTCATAAATATTTTGGGGATTGACCAATCAGAGAAGCCGCTGCCAACCTCTCACTTAAAAAGAGGAAAAAATCCCTACCACAATAACCGCTGTAGGGAAAAAACCTTCTTCATGGCAATCGTTCACTTTGCTTGTGGTTCTTCTTTTGCTTACATCGTTTTGAAAACTACTTTCAAATTTATCTTAAAAATGATATTTTAAAATAAAACTACACCAAAGAAATGTAAAAAAAACATCGTCAAGAAAATACGGGTAAAATAACCTGATGGGTTTACCTAGTTTTTTCCCGCTCCTTTCTTGCAAGGATTTTTTTTCTTAAGAATCAGTGGTGTCTAAACTGACCTGTCAAGATTTTTAAACTAAACGATGGACTGTACATGTGTACATACATACATACATGTACGTACGTACGTACATACAAATTACCTCTTTGTTGTTGACTGCAAATAATAACAATTCGTGCTAATTTTCAATAATACATTTAAAATTTGAACACAAATCAGGTAGATAACATTGACGTCTAACAGTAGTTATGTATGTACCAAGTTAGATTAAAACCAAAAGAGCGTGCAGATTAATGAAATAATGATAACCAATTACCAATAATAAGTGAAATATTTAAACAGAACTAAAGTTAACAAACAGTACTTTAAAACCACAGTTTTTTCACCCAACTTAAAACAACTGTAACTTTAATAATACGAACGTAAAACTTAAGCTTGATGGCTCGTAGTGAGCGTACAACATTCTAGATTACGGAAATAGGCTTCATTTATTACAAATCTGGCTAATTACTAAAAATTTAAAAAAATACTGACGCACCTCGAAAATTTCCAATATTAATCAAAGATAAAAAAAAGTTGTTGGTGATCCGATGACCAAAAAGATCTGGAAGGCCGTGGATATTCGACCGCGCCTTATACATACATAACATAATATATTGTAAATATATGTTATTATTTTTTAGATTTTTATTAACCTTCCACTACTAACTTGCGACGTGGAAACAAATGTTGAGTAGCTAAAAAGAAGCAATAGGTCCCGCCATCTGTACTTCAGTACCACGCAGGAAAATAAGAGGTCCCGTCCAGAAGCGCCGCATCTTACCCTGGTGTAACGAAATGTGTTACTTAGGGTCCAAAATTTAGGTTTTCTGGTATTGCCACCGTTGTTTCGACCTTTTGGTCACTTAGAGTGGCCGTATCGACTTCGGACCGAATTTATTCGATTCGGCGCCCAGAAATACTTAGAAAACGACCCTACTCGGAATTTAATTTTCAAATACCGTAATTTTTGTTTTCTGTAATTTTTTGTGTTTTTCAAATTTTTAGTCTCTTAGAGTGGTCGTATTGACTTCAGACTGGTTTCATTAAATTCAGCACCCAAAAATACATAGAAAACGACACCCTACTTGAAATTTATTTTTTAACGACCTAAATTTTGGTGTCCGGTAATTTACAATGGTATTTCGACTTCTTGGTCACTTAAAGTGGTCGTATCGACTTCGGACTGGTTTCATTTGATTCAGCGTCTCATTTATTTGCACTAGTTTAAAGCTCAGTTACTTATCTTTAAGCTTAGTCAGTTATCATTAAAGGTTTTAGCGCATTTCCTTTGAAAAATACATACAAAATGAGTTACAAGGAGTGCTTGACAATTGAGTAACTGCTTAGGTTCTTAAGCATGAACCGGAACCTTAAGCAAGAAATGCGTTGTTAAGCACGGAAACACGCATTCTAAATGAAATTCGCCAGACAGCGGACCACCGCGCCGGAATTATTTATTTAGTAGATGTAAACTTATATAATGTAAAAAACTATAAAAATTATTCCAACCAGGATTGTTGTTAAGCACGGAAACACGCATCCTAAGGAAATTCGTCTGACATGCGGACCACCGCGCCAGAATTTTTTTTATATAGTATTTTAATTTTTCATTAATAGTATGTTTTTATTACTTCAGAAAAAGAGAGAGCTCTAAAAAAAGTTCTGTCTGCCGTATTTAGTTTCTGACATTAGAAAGAAGAAGAAAAAGAAAGTATGATACATTTGTAGTATTTAAGCATAATTTTATGTTAATTTCTTTTAATAATGTTAAAATGGATTAATCTAGTAGAATGGAAGCTACTTGTGTTGTTAATTATAAATCTGAAGGAGCTGCTCTAGCTGGTTAGTAGCTTTGCATTAATTTACCATTTTACTTGTAACCTATCGGCCTCGTGTCACCAACAAGTCAACTGGATGGGTAACATTGCTGGGAGAAAAATGGGTAAGCATCTGGCTCTTGGGTCGTCAGCCTACCTTACTAGAATACAATCATGATTTGCAATCATGATATATTAAATATAAACCGTCGCCTTACAATTTTTAGGTAGACTAGTTACACAATACATTAGCATGTTGCGTTTAGTATGTATTATAGTAGATAAGTTTGACCATAGATAAAGGACATAATAGTTTATAATATCCTATTTATAATATATTTATAAAGATAGGATATAACGAACGATAACCGAAGGATCGTGTGATCGTTTATAAGGATAAACGATTTATTTATTTATTTATTTTTTATTTAATAGAGTTTGACGACCCAAGAGCCAGATGCTTACCCAAAAATGCTGGATTCCTTGACTCAAATTTTACTCATTTGATTTTTATTGTTAATTTATTAACATGGATTATGTGCATATCTAGTAGTTTTGGCACACAATTTGGGGGAGATCTCTGGACACCGATTTGTTCGTTTCCGCTTGTTATTCATGGTGGGAACGCACTGCTACCTACCAACTATGGAAAAGTTAATTGCCCTATACCCCTCGTGTTATAATTTAGGGCATACACACGTGACTTGAAATCAGCTGGAAGGGAGAAAACGTAACACTTGTAACACATTATAAGGGAAGTAAAAAGTCCCCACAGCTGCAAGGGACAATGATGGGGATGGGTCGGGTATTTTATCCACCCCATGGCACTTGTGATCTCGATCACTGTTTATCTTTTTCTTCTCTCTTCTATTTTCTTATTTCGTCGTAACTTACAGTCTATCGTTTAGTTTAAAAATCCCCAAGGTCATAAGCATTTTGAGGATTGACCAATCAGAAAATATCCGCCGCCAACCCCTCGTTTGAAAAGAGAAAAAAGTCTTTACCACCATAACCGTTGAGAGAAATAACCTTCTTCCTGGCCATCATTCATTTTGTTTGTGCTTCCTTTTGTGTTTACATTGTTTTGAAAACGATTTTTTTTTATTAAATTGATAATTATATTATATAATAAATCAACACAAAAGAAATGTAAAAAAAAACTTTGCCTAGAAAATACGGGTAAAATAACCTGATTTGTTTACAAATTTTTTCTTACTCCCTACTTGCAGGGATTTTCTTTCTTTAGATTTGGCAGTGCCTAAACTGACCTGTCAAGATTTTAAAGTATTCGATAGACTGTAAGCACACCTTTTTCCTTCCAAATAAGTTTAGTAAGCTGATGAAATTTGGTCTTTATATTAATCTGTTACTGCTTTTAGCGAATTTCCTTTGGAAATTCGGCTAATGGGATAGGCGTCATGGCGGAATTCGAACCTCGGACCACGACACAAATCCGTTTCAGAGGTCCCTAATGACGAAAAAATACGTTTCGCGAGACTTTATTATATATTATATATTATATATATTATATATATATATATATATTATATATATATATATATATATATATATATATGTATATATATATATACATATATATGTATATATATATATGTATTTCTAGACACTTTCTTGTAAACACTCTATCTTTCGAACGGATTAATATTTTTAAACCAAACTTGGTACAAAAATCAACCTTGAGGAGGACACGAACCCTATAGAAAACCAGGTTTTTGTGACGTCATTAACCTGGTTTGCTGAGTCAGCAAAATTTTCAAAAAAATCGGCAAAATTCAGGGTTAATATTTTTGCCGCGAAAAAAGGTCATTATTTATGTTTTTTTGAGACGCTGAATCGAATGAAACCGGTCCGAAGTCGATACGACCACTCTAAGTGACCTAAAAATCGAAAAAAACCATTGTAAATTACCGAAAACCAAAATTTTGGTCGATAAAAAATAAATTTCGAGTAGGGTGTCGTTTTCTAAGTAATTTTGGGCGCTGAATCGAATGAAACCGGTCCGAAGTCGATACAACCACTTTAAGTTACCAAAAAGTAGAAAAAACCACAAAAATTATAGAAAACCAAAATTACGGTCGTTGAAAATTAAATTTCGAGTAGGGTGTCGTTTTTAATGTTTTTTGGGCTTCTAAGATGAATGACAGTGGTCTGGAGTCAATACGACCACTCAAACTCAGGGTACCTGGGTTCACATCCTGGAAGGGTCGATCACTTTTTATGGTTTTTTTTTACTTAATATAAGTTTACAACTCGAAAATAATTCTGGCGCGGAGGTCCGCATGTCGGGCGAATTTCCTTTGGATGCGTGTTTCCGTGCTTTTTACATTATATAAGTTTACAACTACTAAATAAATAATTCCGGCGCGGTGGTCCGCTGTCGGGCGAATTTCATGTAGAATGCGTGTTTCCGTGCTTAACAACTCATTTCTTGCTTAAGATTCCGGATCATGCTTTAGAACCTCAGCAGTTACTCATTTGTCAAGCACTGCTCGTAACTCATTTTGTCTGTATTTTTCAAAGGAAATGCGCTAAAACCTTTAAAGATAACTGACAAAGCCTAAATATAAGTAACTTAGCTTTAAATTAGTGCAAATAATAGAGCGTACTTATAATTTTAGAGGCATAGTTTTGTACAACCAACTGGATAATTAATTATGCGCATTTCCTTTGAAAAATACAGACAAAATGAGTTACGAGCAGTGCTTGACAAATGAGTAACTGCTTAGGTTCTAAAGCATGATCCGGAATCTTAAGCAAGAAATGAGTTGTTAAGCACGGAAACACGCATTCTACATGAAATTCGCCCGACAGCGGACCACCGCGCCGGAATTATTTATTTAGTAGTTGTAAACTTATATAATGTAAAAAGCACGGAAACACGCATCCAAAGGAAATTCGCCCGACATGCGGACCACCGCGCCAGAATTTTATGTTATTGTCGTTTACATTGTTAACTTCGACCACATCTTTAATGCTGTTTCTTTGCTTAATCAATATTTCTTTACCATATCTTTTCCTTAATGCATGTTCTTTGCTTATATCAATATTTCTTACCATATCTTTTCCTTAATGCTTGTTCCTTTGCTTAACTTGTTTCCTTTGCTTTATCAATATTTCTTACCATATCTTTTCCTTAGCTTGTTCCTTTGCTTATATCAATATTTCTTACCATATCTTTTCCTTAATGCTTGTTCCTTTGCTTATATCAATATTTCTTACCATATCTTTTCCTTAATGCTTGTTCCTTTGCTTATATCAATATTTCTTACCATATCTTTTCCTTAATGCTTGTTCCTTTGCTTATATCAATATTTCTTACCATATCTTTTCCTTAATGCTTGTTCCTTTGCTTATATCAATATTTCTTACCATATCTTTTCCTTACAGCTTGTTCCTTTACTTATATCAATATTTCTTACCATATCTTTTCCTTAATGCTTGTTCCTTTGCTTATATCAATATTTCTTACCATATCTTTTCCTTAATGCTTGTTCCTTTGCTTATATCAATATTGCCGTATTTTATTCTTAATGCTTATCACGACTCTTTCCATAGACTTTTGTGTTACTCTAAATCTACAAGTTAATATGTTAGTGAAGCTCCATGTTTGAGCTCCGTAAATTATACTTGGAATAACACAAGTATTTTTGGTTTTTCATTGACACGCTACTTTTGAACAAATATTTTAATGACCAATATGTTATCTATATTATTGATATTCTGCGTTTTATTTATTTTCTAATTTTATCTATGAATGAGTTTTGATCCGTTAAGCGCTCTATAATATTCTATAAGAGAGTTTGAATAGCTAAGTATTTACTAATATGTAAAATCCTGATTTTATTCTATATTTATTCATGAAGAGATGTTAGGTATTAGATTATGGTAGAAATGCTAAACTCAATCGAAGTTTTTGGCCGAGAATAGTGGCTGCCCTATTATATTATAGGGAATTAATATAATAATAACTACGGAAATCACTTTTAATAAGGAATTTTATTAACGAACATTCTAACAGAGGTTAGTAACAAGATGATAGAGGTTAGGCAATAGATCACATTGTATGCGCAGTCGTAAGCGCCACAACAATAACAACACCCACCCTCAATGTGATATAGATTTAAATATTACAATTTAGCAAATTTTAATAATAATTTAATAAAACATAATAGATGATTTAGACAAAAATTTATCAATATTGTGGTGTCAACTCAATTTGGTTCCTATGATATTGGAATTTGGCTTTTCCAAGGGCTTAGTAAGGATGTCAGCACCTGTTCATTTGTGCTGACATATTTTAAGCAGAGGTCGCCATTAGACACATTTTCTTTTGTAAAATTATAAAGTTTCAGGGTAATTAAATAAAAGTCAGAACTCAGAACATTTCAAACAAGAACCAGAATCAGAATGATTTATTTCTCAACAACAACATCATCTAAATATGGCGGACAATCCGACATTCCTCCCTTCCAAATCAACACAATATATTAAAAAAGAAAACTCAAATTACAATTAAAAAAGTATAAAAAAATTAAAATTCAGTTTCAAAATTATCAAATTTTTTGGGTTTAACTTTTACCCTACAAGATCTGCGAGCATTATTATTTACCACACATCTTGATCCCTTTGGAGTACCGCTATTACTATTTGTTCTATGGGGAGAATCACTGTTATTTTCATTTATGGTAAAATCCGTGGTATCCTCAGGTGTCTTTTCAAGAACAGATTTGTTTAAAATATTATCATTACCCAACTCTTGAGGTATGGTGGAAACAACCTTATTAGAGGAAATAATACTTTTCCTACAAGGAGTTGAATCCTTTAAAGGAGTAGGTGGTGGGGGAACTTGTTGGGAATCTGACCTTACTTCCCCAGAACCCCTATTAGTTACTGCCACTGATGGGCAAAAATTATGTTGGTTGTTGGGTACAAACTTCTGCACAGATGTTTTAGGTAGCAACAGATGACGTTTTCTAAGCTGATCTACATGCCGGTGAAAGTTCTGGCCATCTTCTGTTTCCACCACATAGTTAACTTGTCCAATACATCTTGAAATTTTTCCGGGCATCCAATTTCCACCTGTCAATCCAAAACTCCTCAACCAAACAAGATCTCCTACTTCAAAATTTTCTTTTAACTGGTGCACTCACACCTTGAGTGACAACTTTTTGGCTAACATCCAAAATTGTTTTCAATTTACGACCAAACAAAAGTTCTGCTGGTGACTTTCCGGTTGAAGCATTCGGTGTAAAATGCTGGGCAAACAAAAATCTAGTTACTCTTGTTTGCCAGTCACCTTGTGTTAAACGTTTAAGTGCATTTTTTGTTGACTGCACATAGCGCTCCACTTGCCCGTTACTAGATGGATGATAAGGAGCTGTTAAAATGTGAGAAATTCCATTCCTCTGTAAAAATTCTTTAAATACGCTAGATGTGAAATAAGCGGCATTATCAGAAACCAATGTATCACAGAGGCCATGTGTAGCAAAAATCTTTCTTAGTTTTGAAATAATCGCTGCTGAAGTAGTAGACAACAACTTCCAGCCAACGGGAATAGGAATCAACTACTAAAAGAAACATTTGGTTCTGGAAAGGTCCCATTAAATCAATGTGGATACGGGACCATTTATTTCCATTAGTATTCCAGTCATAACACCACTTAGTTTCAGTTTTTGGGGGATATTGTCTAGTTTCTTGACAAGTTTTACAACAGTTATCAGTGTACTCAATATTCTTATCCATATTCGGCCACCAACAGTAACCTCTAGCAATGGCTTTCATAGCTTCTATGCCAGGGTGAGTGGCATGAAGCTCTCTAGTAGGGTAGAGGGTAAAATAACCCGAGAGCCCCAACAAACACAGTCTTTAATTAGAGTAAGTTCTAACTTACGTTTAAAAAAAGGCAGATAATCCTTATCACTTGTTGATTCAGGAAACCCCTTTAACAGCCAGTTAACTACAACACAAAGAACTGGATCTTTTGACGTTTCAGAAGCAATCTCTACAGCAGTGACAGGATACTCTTCAAACTCTAGCATAAGAACATCAGCGGGTTCAGGAGTATCTTCTGGAATATCAGGCAGTGGTATACGACTCAGAGCATCAGGCGAGCTCTGTAACTTTCCTGGTCTATATTCTAGTTTATACGAATACCCAGATAAAATTAGACACCACCTCAACAAACGAGGTGACAATGAGTTTGGAATTGGTTTTTCCGGTCTAAAAATACCAACCAGGGGTTTGTGATCTGTGTAGATTACAAACTCCTTACCTGCTAAGTATCGGTGTAGTTTTTTAACAGCTGTTATTATGGCCAGTGCCTCTTTGTCCAGCTGCGAATAACGTCGTTCTGTAGCAGATAACGTACGTGAGCCAAAGACAATTGGCCTTTCTTGACCTTCTTCCGGGTGAGCCAAAACCCAACCTACACCATATGGAGAAGCATCACACGACAAAATTAATTCTCTATTAGTATCATAGTGTGTCAACACACTGTCTGCACTTATTAATTGTTTTAAGTTGTCAAAAGCCAATTTATGTTCTTTTTCAAAACACCAAGTTGCATTTGCATCCAGCAATCTATGCAAAGGCTCTGCCAAGGTAGCTTTATCTTTTAAGAAAAAGTGATAAAAATTAAGCAAACCCAACCAAGCTTGCAATTCAGTCTTATTTTCTGGATATCTCGCATTTTTTACTGCCAAAATTTTCTCTTCTGTAGGTTGAACACCATCTGAGTTGATTCTAAAACCTAGAAATTCTATATTAGTTTGAAAAAACTTGCTTTTTTTCATATGCAGTTGAAGACCTGCTTCCTCCAGTCTGGTAAGAACCAATATTAGTCTTTCAGCCATTTCTTTTTTGGTTCTTCCACCAATAAACCCGTCGTCCAGGAAAACACTCACACCTGGAATACCAGCCAGCACAGATTCTATATATTTTTGAAACTGTCCCGGAGCAGAAGCTAACCCAAAAGGAAGCCGTTTCACACGCAATAATCCTCTAGATGTATTAACAGTCAAAATTTTAGCCGATTCCTCATCGACTTCAACCTGAGATATGCTTGTGCTAAATCAATACTACTAAAGTAGCGACAACCAGAGAGAGTAGATAACATTTCAGCCGCTGTTGGCAAAGGAAAAGAGTTCTTTTTAATCTGTTTATTAACAGAAACTGAATAATCATAACAAATTCTTACTGAGCCATCTCGTTTGATTACTGGTACTACCGGAGAAGCCCAGTCTGAGTAATTGACAGGTTCTAGAACTCCCTCGGAAACCAATTTATCAATGGCTTCATCCACTCGTTCTTGAGAGGAAAAGGCACTGGGCGTGCCCTACAAAATACTGGTTTAGCATTGTCAACTAGCTCTACATGAGCTTTTGGTCCCTTAGCCATTCCTAATTTCCCACTAAACAGAGACTTAAATCTATTTAAAATTGCTTCACAATCAGGCTCGGAGTCAATATTAGAAACGCCAGCTATGGTGATACCCAGGACTGCAAACCAGTCTCTTCCTATAATGCTACGACCACCCCCATCAGAAATAATTAATTTTAACTTACCGCAGTACTTGTCTTTGAAATTAACATGAACTAGAGTCTCACCTTTCACCTTTGAAAGGCCTTGGTTCCATGATTTGAGAACTAAATTACTTGGTTTAAGATGTGGTGCACTCCTGGGCCACAGATTTTTAAACTGATCATAGTTCATAACCGTCAAGGCACTGCCACAGTCTACTTCCATGGTATGTTGAACTCCATTCAGCAAAACCTCAATCATAATGGGCGTGGCACTTGATATACTGGTAGATGTTTCAACTGAGTACAAATCTTCTTCTTGAAAACCCGGAGTTGGAGAATTATGATTATCTACACTTGCTTCAACCTGATTTGTCGAGGATAAACCTGGCGGCCTCCTCATACATCGATTAATTGTATGGCCCCTAATTTTGCAATAAAAACATGATTTTAACTTAAAAGAGCAGTCATTTGGGTAATGTGAATCATTTGCTCCACATCGGTAGCAAAATGTTTTAACTTCAGTAGTCTTAGAGCTACTTGGTCATTTTTTGTAACTGGACCTTTTGAAACAGATTTATTAGTTTTAGTGTTCAGATTTAATTTGTTAACATCAGGGCATAGCAAAGGTTCTGAGGGCTTGAGAGTTTAACGGCTGCCTCAAATCTTTAACATTCTGTTTAGCAGCTTCATAAGCTAGGGCCATTTGAGTCGCTAATATAAGGGTTAAATTTGTTTGTGATAATAATCTCAACTGTAATGGTTCTTCCAAAACCCCACAAACCAAACGTATCATAAGCTGTTTATCTAAATCTTGGAATTTACAAGGCTTGGCCATTTTCCTTAATTCCACCACGAATTCCGAGATAGATTCGCCAGGCAACTGATTTCGAGTATAAAATTTGAAGCAAGAAACAGTCTCATTAGGTTGAGGTTCATAGTGATCCTCTAATTTACTAAGTAACTCTTCAAGAGTAAACTCCTCTGGGTCTCTAGGAGACAATAACGAAGTTAAAACATTTAACACTGCATCCCCTACATTAGACAAAAAAATAGCTCGCTGCCTGGTCACAACTTCGTTCGCCTCGAAATAGTAATGAAGACGCTTACCGTAGGGCTTTCCAAGTTGTTTTACAAGGATCGAATTCGGAAATCGTTCCGTGCGAAGTCATACTAAACACAACACTACTATCACTTTCTATTCAACAAAAGTCAAAATAAAATCCACTTTAACTCGTCGCCAATATAAAGTTTCAGGGTAATTAAATAAAAGTCAGAACTCAGAACATTTCAAACAAGAACCAGAATCAGAATGATTTATTTCTCAACAACAACATCATCTAAATATGGCGGACAATCCGACATTAGACACATTTGTGCTGACATATTTTAAGCAGAGGTCGCCATTAGACACATTTTCTTTTGTAAAAATGATACCTAATATTGACGTGCTTCAGTCTTTTATGACTGTCAGGGGTTTTTGCAATAGTGATAGCCGACTGGTTATCACTGAATAGAACAAATTGGGGTACTTTTACAAAGCAATCATTTAGAATCGATCTTAACCATAATGACTCACTGGTTGCAACACTTAAAGCTATATATTCAGCTTCAGTAGAGCTTATGGCCACCGATGATTGTTTTCGAGTCAGCCACATTACTGGGCAACCAAAGACAAATAAGATTATACCTGACGTTGATTTTCGGTCGGAATGGTCTCCACCCCAATCTGAGTCTACATACCCATACAAAGCAAAAGTTTTATTTTTGTTGAATTCAAGGCCCAGATGAAGTGTACCTTTAATATATCTGAGAACTCTTTTAAGAGCAGACCATAGCATGTCCGAAGCATAACTTTGGTACCTGCTCAAGAAACCCACAGAGGTACATAGATGGGGTCGTGTACCCAACATAGCATACATTAAAGATCCAATGAGTTTTCTACATTGATTTTCTAAATTCTTATTTTGAGACTCAGGTTGCTTTAGACTAGAATAGTCAAAGTTCGCATCCATGGGGATAGACGCGGGTTTACAGTCAAACATAGAATACTTTTTAAGAAGGTTTGTTAGATAAGTCTTTTGATTTAATCTAATCTTTCCTTCCTTGAGATTTTGAGATATATGTGTACCTAAATAATCTAAGGCTAAACCCAAGTCTCTCATTTTAAATTGTTTGATTAACTTACTTTTTAAATCTTTAATTAATTTACCGTTTGAGGATGAGATAAGAAAATCATCAACAAACAAAATAATATACACAAATCCACTTGTTGTGTTTTTTGTATATAAACAATTATCATTTTTTGATCTCAGAAAGCCAAGTTGTTTAATAAACTTATCGAACGTGTCATTCCAGTTCCTTGGCGAGCTTCTGAGACCATAAATTGATCTTTTTAACTTTAACACAGTACTGACATTTTTATTAGGATAACCTGGGGGTTTAGAGAGGTAAACTTCCTCTTTAATTTCACCTTGTAGAAAAGCACTACATACATCCATTTGATGTATGGACATATCTCGCTGGTTAGATGAGGCTATCATGGTTCTTAGAGTTTAAAGTTTAGCAACTGGTGAGTAAATCTCACTCAAATCAGAACTGAATGGTTGCTGAAAACCTCGAGCTACAAGTCTAGCTTTATATAATGTTTTATTATTGACAGTTTTCTCTTTAAACACCCACTTACAATTTATAATAGGTTTATTTTTAGGACGGGACACCTCTTCCCATACATCATTGTCTACCATAGCTTTCATTTCTGCCACCACAGCCTCTTTCCAATGAACAGACTTAACACTGTTCATGGCATCATTGTAAGTAAGTTCTAAATGTGGGTGACAATCAGCTAATGCAGTAAAACTGACATCGCTTGAATTCAACGTTGTCTCAGCTGTAGTATCCAATGAGCTATTAAAAGTTGTATCAAACTCTGTAAGAGAGGATGGTTTATTCAACTTACTTCTGTCTCGCAAGGCATATGCCTGAGGTTTGACAACATTTTTAGATACTTTATCATCATTATTTGTTACAATACTACTTTTGTTACCTAAGCTAATAATATTCTCTACGTCGGTTAACATATTAGTATTATTAAGATTCGATTGATCACTATCATCGGAGTTATCACTATAATTTGAATTTTCACTATCACTAACATCAGACTTGACACTATCACTGGATTTTTCATTATCATTTACACCAGGTTTGTCGGTCTCAGAATTGTCAGCAGGAACAGTATTTTCTAAGATAAGTATAGGAAGTGTAACCTTTTCTTTACTGTTATCAGTACTATTGAGTCTATTTTTATTTGAATCATTTCTGTTCTGCTTCTTATCACAATTATGTGTATTTTCTGTTTCAGGTCTTCCTGGAAACCATTCTTCTCTGTTATTCAGAAAAATTAAATCTCTCACAACTTCTAAAGAATTTGTATTTTCAAAATAAACTCTATATCCTTTACACGTATCACTGTAACCGACAAATATCCCACTCCTACTTTTACTGTCCCATTTTCTTCTTTTACATTTTGGTACATGTACCTGAACATCTGTACCAAAAACTCTTAATGACTTCAAATCAAAATCACGTCCAGACCACACTTTGAGAGGGCTCTGGTTTGGAATACTACTCTCAGATGTTCTATTAAGAACAAAAGTGGCACAGTTAACAGCTTCTGCCCAAAAGGTTTTATCTAAGCTAGCTGCTCGTAACATAGTGCGAGCTGCTTCAACTAACGTCCGCATGTCTCGCTCTCCTTTTCCGTTCTGTTCGGGTGTGTAGTTGCAAGATGTTTGATGCACAATACCATTTTCTAAAACGATATTTTCTAACCTCGAACTCATGTATTCCAAAGCATTGTCACTACGGATTGTTCGTACTGATTTTCCTGTAGCGTTTTGAACATACTTTATAAAATGTTTAGTCTTAGTGAAAACTTCATCCTTCGATTTCAGGATGTAAACAACTCGAAAATTGGAAAAATCATCACGAAATAGCAAAAAGTATTTTGCTCCCCCCCTCGACTCCACCTCCATAGGTCCACATAGATCAGTATGAATCAATTCACCTACATCTTTAGATTTAGTTTTACTGCGGGGAATTTTTCCTTATGTTGTTTTCCCTCCGCACAAGCAATACACTTGGTAGCGGAATCTTCACTAAAAGTGATCTGATTTGCTCTTAAAATTTCCCGCACACGCGCCATATTTTGATGGCAGAAACATTTATGCCATTCACTTAATGAAAGAGTTATCAGGGCAGATGATTCTTTATATTTTCTAAAATCCATGCGGTATAATTTATAGGTTAAAATGCCTCTAGCACACACATCTTCCGACTCACCCGACCATATAACAATCTCCGATGAATTTATTGACCTTAATGTGAATCCCTTTTTCAGAGCGGATCTTACTGAAAATAGATTCACATGGAGATTGGAGACATATAGAACATGGCCAAGTTCAATGCTTGATCATTTCTTTCCGTCGAACGCTTGCACTCTCACATTCCCAATTCCTTTTGATGTAATGTGAGATCCATCTCCCATATTTACCTTCCTATTGTCATATGACATCTTAGTAAATAGGGTCTTATCATTGCACATATGGTGTGTACTACCCGAGTCAAGTATCCAGGAACTTGAAAAGTTATAGCTTCCTGCCAAACTAAAGCTATCACTACCTGCACAACTCATTAACACCAAGGGGGTTCGACTACTACCCGAAGAATTTTTTGAACTTTTCCTCTGCAGACAGTATTTTGCAATGTGCCCTTTCTTTCGGCAAAAATTACAAGTTTTCTTTTTGTAGCATTTAGATTCGGGGTGACCTGGCCGCCCACACGAACATTCGGCAACCTTTTTATCACTGGCACCCTTAGACACGAGGACTGTGCATTCCTCACTCTGTTTATACCTTTCCTCTTCTACAATCATTCTAGAGAGTAGAACTTTGAGTGTTCTTTTATCTGAGGGAACAGATTCCCAAGTACTTACGAAATGGCGGAATTTTTCGGGCAGACTAACTAAGACCTTCGTCATTAGCATGGAATCGGAGAATTCTTCATTAAAAACCTTCAACTTCAAAGATATGTCCTCCAGTTTGCTAAAAAAGGATTGCACGTCTCCCTCAAATTTCAACTGGAATAACTCCTGCTGTACTAGATGAATGTTGACCTCACATTTGGGTTCATACACCGAGAGAAGTTTAGCCCACATGTCGGCCGCCGACGCGCAGCTAATTAAGTGGGACCTCTTCTAACCTTAACACAATCATTTCCTGCGCTTTATGGTCAAGTTTCATCCACTCATTTAAAGCACTAGCATCACTGGCTTCCGGTTTTAAAGATCCACCGGTTACAATACCATAAACTCCCGAACTTCGAAATAACACACTCAACTGGAATTTCCAAAGGGACCAATTCGCGTGTCCCATAAGCTTGAGGCCCGTAACGACTGTCGCCATCTCTGCCGCGGTGCTCACGACTTCTTTTAATATTGACGACACAAGCGAACAAGTTACCCCGAAACCTCAACAAAAATAACACGAATATTATTTCCAACCAGCGTTATGGTCTGGGCCCATAACCTATAGGGAAATAATATAATAATAACTACGGAAATCACTTTTAATAAGGAATTTTATTAACGAACATTCTAACAGAGGTTAGTAACAAGATAATAGAGGTTAGGCAATAGATCACATTGTATGCGCAGTCGTAAGCGCCACAACAAAAGCATGATGGAAAAGCTGAAGCCTTTGTTAATATGAGCTATATAGATAAAGGAGAATAGTTGATGTTAAGATGTTGGAGTTGGCCTAAGCATACATCTGTTCACATGGAGTCAAAGAGGAGTCTTGTAAAAATGGTTTTTTTGGCAGAGTTGATGGCACCGTATGCATTGTTGTACCATTATATGCTTCGAAATAAAATGGAGATATTTGTCTCACGAATGTACTACTACATTTATAGTGATTTTTATCGTCGACGACACCACCAGTGTATATTACTCCGTCTGACGAGGTAGACACAAATTTGAGAGTGCCTTTTTTCGTGGTGTCGACTGAAAACGAATAATAGTTACTATTTACTATTATGTTGTAAATCTTTCGTACCTTTTGCTGAATATCAGTGGAAGTAAATTTTACAATCATAGGTGAAATCGGCTCTGCTGTACCGTATAGTACTCCGCCAAAAGTACTAATAGTGTACTTTATGTCATCTAAAAATTTTAAATCATTTCCTGTAATATTTGCTAATTGCTTGCCCATACTAGATTTTATACTGCTACATTTATCTGGGAAGTTGTAACAGTCTTCACCTCCATTATGCACTTGCATTAGAATATTAATATTTGAATTAGCTTTAGATAAAACTGAATTTGCATTAGTTAAAAATGAATTATCCAAAGTGACTGGATACCCATTATTTAAGAATGGATAGAGCTTTTGTTGATAATATTCATTTTCTTTTAATTTATAAGATAGTTCCTCGCGATCTTTTAAAACTTGTTCCGAAACAAGAGATTTTGGTGGTGTGAGGCCGATATACTGAATAGAGTTGTACTGAGTAAATGCCAGCCCTAAAGGAGTTAACCCCGTGTTATTGTCAAAAGAAAATTGTGTTGAGAAGTTATTTTTTGCGTAAGCTATCAAACCACTAGCAGCTTTAACACAATCGTCTATTGCTTTCAAGCTGCAGGTCATTGCATAAAATTTGCCGGTACCGTCTTCGCTTAATATTTGGGATAGTTTGTTTGGATCTCCTCCCACCTGGAACGCATGGAGTGTGGCTGATCCAGATGTGTTGTATTTTTCGGCAAAAGTTTTTACGGTTTCTGAAGCACTGAATATGCTGCCAAAGGAAAAACCGACTGTTTCTTGAAACGCTTGCTTGACGTCCGAGCTGCTGAACTTGATTACCAGTCCCATAGTCAACAGCGCACCTTGTTGGTAAGAACTAATGTAATTATCGCCGCATATTATTCCGAAATATGGATTTTTGCCGTCTTCGTAAAATCCTTTACCAGTTTCAGTTAGAGCTTTAGTGCCCGAACCAGCTAGTTGCAAGTTTACATCATTAGTGGCGTATTGGTAATAATTAAGTGACAATGAATAATCCTTATCCTGGATGGATCTCATATAACTAGCCTGCGCATCTGCAGAAAATATCCAAAATGATGTACTAACACTGACTGATACCTTTAAGCTATTTTCTAGATCCGAGAATGTCATGGCTGTGTCAAGTTGTACGGAACCTTCTTGACTAGAAATTGATGATATCGTAGTGTTGTAACAACTCTGTGGCGCCACTTGCTGGGTGTCCTGAGAGTAACCACTTCCTGCCCCAATATTGCTGTTCGAGTCCCCTCCTTTTCCTGCAAAAGACATAAAAATAATACTTTGTCAGGAACAAAGAAATAATAGATCCCAGAGATGAAAATAAAAGAAAGTGTAACCGGTGCAATAACGGCTGGCATAAAGCACTGAGAGATTGTCCAGCAAGGAATTCAATTTGTAAGAAATGCAGGTCCAGGGGTCACTACACTCAGTGCTGTAGATCAAAGCAAGTGCAGGCTCTTGATGAGATATTTAGTGAGGAAGATGAAAGAATTAGTTACATAGTTCTAAAGGCAATTGAAAGTGTAAGTAAGGCAGAGAAATCGCGAAGCGTAGAAGTAGAGGTTAAAGCAGGAGAGATTAAATTCTACACCAAGTACAAAGCTACACCGGATACCGGGACAGAAGTATCAGTGGCGGGAGAAAATTTTCTAAAGTCCTGTGGTTATTCAAACCGACATTTACTTCAAAGTAGCGTAAAATTGCAGTCAGCTTATTCATCTAGGCTTCAAATACTAGGGGTAGTGAATTGCAAGATAAAATACGAAAATGAAGAGACTTAGACTAAAGTATTTATATGTAAAGGTGTTAAGGAGTTGCTGTTAGATAGAGCCACAATGATGAACTTGAAAATGATTCATCGGGGCTTTCCTAAACCGATTAACAGAATAAATATATTAGAAGATATCCCGACTGAACCTACCCAAAACCAGATAGAAGAAGTAAGAGAACACTGATTAAAGAATTTAAGGACGTATTTGGCTCAGAATCACTGAAACCAATGGAAGGACCACCAGTTAACGTACATATAAAGCAAGGGGCAGTTCCATATGCTGTAACGACGCCTAGGAAGATCCCATACGCTTGGAGACCGCAAGTCAAATTAGAGTTGGATGCGATGGAAAAGAAAGGAATTATAAAAGCATCATGAGACGAAGCGTGCGAGTTCGTAAGTCCGATGGTGGTAGTGCAAAAGCCTAATGGTAAGCTAAGAGTATGTGTAGACTTCACAAGGTTAAATCGATATGTTGCTAGGCCAGTGCACCCGTTCAAGGGGCCATGGGATACTGTTTCAAACATTAATACGGACGCCAAATATTTTCCAACGTTTGATGCAGCAAGCGGGTATTGGCAACTGGCTTTGGATGAAGAAAGTCAAAAATTAACAACATTTCTAACACCATGGGGTCGGTATAGGTTCCTAAGATCACCAATGGGATTGGTAAGCTCAGGAGACGAATTTTGTTGACTTGGCAACATGGAAAAGGTAGTTGATGACATCCTTTTATACGATAAAACCTTCCAAGAACTCGTAAAAAGGACTATTGAGCTTTTAAATAGATGCAGAGAAAATAAAATTACTTTAAATGCAGAAAAGATGATATTCGGCAAATCAGAAGTACCGTATGTGGGATATATTGTTAGCAATGAAGGAAGTAAAGCCAACCCTAAGAAGTTAGAAGCGATTCAGAAGTTTGCTACACCTAAAAGTATAACAGTGTTGAGATCGTTCTTAGGTATGGTAAACCAGCTAGGATGTTTTTCTAAAAAAGTTAGCGAAGCAGCATATCCCTTAAGAGAGTTGCTCAAAAAGAAGAATTTATTTGCATGGGCAGAGGTACACGAACAGGCCTTTGCAAGAGTAAAGAAGGTATTAACTGAGCCACCTGTATTAGCACACTTTGACGTTAAGAGGGAAACTGCTATATTTACTGATGCGTCGAGGCTAAATGGCCTTGGGTACGCTTTAATGCAAAAACACAATGGCATATGGAAATTAATACAATGCGGATCGCGGTTTCTGTCAGAAACTGAAACTAGGTACGCTATGGTAGAGATAGAACTCTTTGGGTTCGTATGGGCAGTAACTAAGTGTAGAATGTACCTTCTAGGCTTAGAGTCTTTCTCTGTAGTGACGGATCACAAACCTCTCGTACCAATTTTAAATGACAAGCTATTAGATTGCATAGAAAATCCCCGAATAGCAAGATTTAAAGAGAAGCTTGCGGGATATGGACTAAGAGCAGTGTGGAAGAAAGGAAAAGACAATCTTATATCCGATGCATTGTCTAGGGCCCCTGTGCAAGCTCCAGTAGAAGACTTGCTTACATTGACAAGCCCATGTCAACATTGCTATGCATCGGGAGAGAGCCGGGTCCGGGAAGACCTAGATAGCGCCTTATTAGACAGTACACTAGATGAACCTGAGCATTTGAAAAATATGATGCTAGAGAAGGTAAAGGAACAAGCTGAGAGAGATGCTACGTACAAAACTCTACGTGAGCGCATTCTGAAAGGCTTCCCTAGTAACAAAGATCAGTTGGAACCAGAACTTAGCACAGCAGTTCTGGTTTCAACTGTGCTACTGGAAGGTACGAGATGAGCTGTCTTGTGAAGAAATCTTAGTTTTAAAGGGAAACCAAATTGTTATACCCAGGCTGCTAGAAAAAGTTTTTAGAACGCCTACATGATTCTCATCAAGGCCTTGAAAGAACGAAAAGGCGGGCAGGCAGTTGGTCTATTGGCCAGGCATGACTAGCGCATTAAAAATACGGCGGAAAGTTGTGAAAGCTGTCAACGTTTAAAACCGTCTGTATCGAACGAACCATTAATCCTCGAACCACCACCCACCAGACCCTTTCAAGATGTTTCTGCCGACTTATTTTCTAGCGGAGGATGGAAATTTATGGTTTATGTAGACCGCATGTCGGGCTGGCCAGTGGTTTGCCAATTCGGCAAGAATGAGCCAGACTCTAAGAGAGTGATCTCATGCCTACGTAAAATATTTTCGGACACGGGTGTACCGGTAAGGCTAAGAACGGATAACGGACCACAATTCAAAGCACAGACTTGAATGTGGTGAGCAACACGTCAACACCATACCACTCCCGAAGCAACGGACATGCTGAAGCAGCAGTCAAAGCTAAGAAAAATCTAATTATTAAATGCACCAATGATGGGAAGCTAGACGAACAATCATATTAATCATATTTATCATATTCCTTTGGCGTAATACACCGAAGGAAGGTGGTAAGTCACCCGCGCAATTGCTGTATGGTCGGAATCTGAGAACTCTGGTGCCGGCTCATGCCAGGGCTTTTAATAGAAGATGGCGTGAAGATGCTAGAGAGTATGACCAAAAGAATGCTGAAAAGGAAAAAATGAAAAATAACTTTGACAGGAATACTAAGGCTAAAAGAAATACCAATTGGAACAAAGGTTTTGATACAGGACGCTATAACTAAAAGATGGAACAGGGTCGGAGAGATAGTGGAGGCGGGAGAACACCGAAGGTACACAGTTAAAACTCCCAGTGGACGCGTATACGAAAGAAACAGAAGATTCTTACGGCCAGTAAATTAAAAAAAATAGTAGAATAAAATTAAAGAAAAAAAAATTTAAATTAAAACAAAAAATTAAAAAAAAAGATTTGAAAAGGGAGATGTTATGATTAAGTTAATTGACAGATGCCATTGTTATATTTAATTTTGAAATATATATTCAGTTTTTGGATACTACCATACTATGTAGTTATTTGTATTAGTGATAACATAACAAAGTACATGAGACAAAATTACAGGAAAAGAATACACGGAAAAAATCACACGGAAAAAAAGTACAACGAAAAAAAATACTCGGAAAAAAATCACACGAAAAAAATTAAAGGAGGATAAATAACATAGAGATATATTACTAGAGGGGCCCTATTGGTTGAATGTTGAAACATTGAAAAAGTAACCTGACCACATTCGATTATCATTTTCATCAGATAAACAGAACAGAAAAATCGGGTACACCTTGGAACTTTTCCTCACCCTTCGGACTCGCTTCGCTCGCACTCAGAATAGGATGGTTAACAAATCGCCTAGTGTTTTTAAATTTCAGACTCGCTTCGTTCGTCCTCAGAATAGTATGGTTACCAATGGCCTAAAGTTTATGTACTTCGGACTCGCTTCGCTCGACCTCAGAATAGAATAATTACCAATGGCCTAGAGTTTATGAAATTCGGACTTGCTTCGCTCGTCCTCAGAATAGGATGGTTACCAGTAGCCTAGAGTTTACATACTTCGGACTCGCTTCGCTCGTCCTCAGAATAGGATGGTTACCAATGGCCTAGAGTATGTGTACTTCGGACTCGCTTCGCTCGTCCTCAGAATAGGATGGTTATCAATGGCCTAGAGTTTATGAACTTCGGACTCGCTTCGCTCGTCCTCAGAATAGGACAGTTACCAATGGCCTAGAGTTTATGTACTTCTGACTCGCTTCGCTCGTCCTCAAAATAGGATAGTTGCCAATTGCCTAGAGTGTATGTACTTCGGACTCGCTTCGCTCGTCTTCAGAATAGGATGGTAAGCAAATGGCCTAGAATTTTTAAACTTCCGAGGTACCCCGTACCCGTATAAAAAAGCATACAAGAACGTTAAACTTCGCATAATCTTAAACGAGAAAAAGTTCCTATATTTACTCGGTTTTATTAAAATATTTGAATTTTTGGCAGCAACCTTGACAAATGTAAACAAACTTTTATGTTTAACAAAAGTGTCGCACTAATTAATAATTAAGTTCGCTTATAACTTTTTAACTAATTAGCAGATATTGATCGAAGTTTTTTATATTTGTTCCAATTTTTTTGCGGTTGCAATGACGTGTTATATGTCAAAAACACGTGTATAATTTTGGTATTATTAGGCGACAAAATTTTAAATTTCAAAAGTAAATAATTTCAAAATGGCGGCCAATATCAATACGAAATTCGGATGATTTGTTTGTCATATTGAGAGGTATATTCTGCGTTTCAGCCTTTTAGCGAATGTCTTTTGGAAATTCGCCTAATGGGATAGGCGTCATAGCGGAATTCGAACTCGGACCACGACACAAAATCCGTTCAGAGTCCCTAAATGACGAAAAAATACGTTTAGCGAAACTTTATATATATATATATATATATATATAATATATAATATATATATATTATTATAATTATATATATTGTGACATAATGTCAGATTATGTCAGAAATAATCAGAAAAAATTTGAAATTTTTAATATGATTAATGAAGATGAAACTCTGCCTGGTGCATCCAGCAATATAAATAGCGATGCAGATACGGCTGCTATTTTGGAACAAATATCGCAAAGAATATTAGATAGTTTGAATGGATCTTTGCGCCATTAGAACAAACGCTAAATCAAAAGATTCTATCAATAGAACAACGACTATCACAGATAGAAGCTAAATTTTCTGATACTTTGCTCACAGATGTGAGGAAGATTCGAGGGAAAGCTCCTGACTTTGATGGGACGACTCCGTGGGACGCTTATATCATACAATTTAATACTGTTGCTACTATAAATAATTGGTCTGACAGGGAGAAGGGTCAATATTTAATTACAAGTCTCAAGGGACCGGCTCTTGATATATTGGCTAATCTAGGGCCTAACGAAGCAAATACTTTTAATACCTTATCCCTTGCTTTACGACAGAGATTTGCTACTGCATCTCGACAGCTCACTAGAACGCAGCTACGGTCTCGTAAACAGGATGTGAAAGAATCATTACAAACTTTAGCAACAGATATTGAAAAACTCACAAGACTTTCTTATCCAGATTGTCCACTGGAGGCTAGAGAGTCATTAGCTGTTGACTTTTCTTGGATGCTTTGCACAACGAAGAAGTGAGAAAGCTTGCTCGTTTGAGCAAACCATTAACAATGAGTGCAGCTCTTACTCAATGTTTAGAGATTGAGGCATCAATGTTGAGTTCTGTTGAATCTTTGCCTTCGCCTTCTACAACAAATACTTCAAGCCCTAGACAACATTCAAAATTAGAAACCTCTGATATATCTTTGTTACTAAATGGACTTAAATCAGGGCTGGAGGAGTTAAAGAAACTTTCGTGCCAGCGGCAACCATTTCGTCGTTACGGACCAGTTAAGTGCTATTCCTGTTCGGGTGAAAATCATATAAGCTCCAATTGTCCGCTTAAAAAGAAGGGAAACGAATAGGTACCAAACAAAGGAAAGTGGCCAGTTTGGTACAGAAGAAAATAAATCCACTGATGATGGTAAACAAGGACAATGTACCATCTCAAACCTTCCTCAATGGCGAACAATTAAAGACATTTCTTTAGTTGGCGAAGTTGCTGGTGACACATATAGCATGCTTGTCGATACAGGCTCCTCTGTAAGTCTTCTTAGCAACCGGATGTTTAACCGATTCAAAGGTGAGAAAAAAACTATTTCTAATATTTATTATGACCCTTATTGACGTTAAGAGATGTGAGTGGCAATAGAATACCAGTCACTTGTAAATGTGATGTACAGTTTTCCATCTTAGGCACACCTTATGTTCAAGAAATGTGCGTGGCTGATATTGAAGATGATTGTATTCTGGGTCTAGATTTTCTGAAAACCAATGAAATTACCTTAGATTTTAGCAAAGGAGTTTTGTTGAGGACAAAAGAGGAGAAATCAGGCACGATGTTACCTGATACTGAAGGTGTTGTGATGTTAAATAAAGCTAATGTTTTACCAGCCTACTCTGAAACTGTACTACCAGGTAAATTATCTTCAACTTACCTAGGACCTATTTTAATTGAACCCTCTGATACTATTAATGATGTTCCAGGTTTGATGGTCGCAAGGACACTTGTTGATCCATCAGGGGATACTGTTCTTCTTAGGGTTCTCAATGTAGGAAATAGTGATATTAAGTTGGCTAAAGGTCACGTACTGGCTAAATGCTGTTCTGTTATTGATGTAATTCCTCAAGAAGAAAAGAACACTGAACCGAGACGGTATGATTCTCCTCTACCAGAACACCTTACACAGCTCTATGACAGTTCCATACATGGTTTGACGGAGGATGAAAAGGTACAATTTTTAGAACTATTGCAGCACTTTCAGGGTTTATTTGCCAAAAATAAACTGGACATGGGCAAAACAAATGTGACACAGCATCGTATTGACGTTGGTAATAGTGCTCCTTTAAAACAACCTCCTAGGCGACTTCCAATAGCCTTACGCGAGAAGGTTAATGCGGCTTTGGACGAGATGATCCAACAAGATGTCATAGAACCGGCAAATGGGCCCTGGTCATCCCCCATTGTTTTAGTTAAAAAAAAGGATGGGTCTATTAGGTTTTGCGTCGATTATAGGCAATTAAATAACATGACAAAAAAAGACTCATTCCCCCTTCCTAGGATAGATGATACTTTGGACATGTTACAAGGGTCGTCTTGGTTCTCCACTCTTGACCTCCAAAGTGGTTATTGGCAGGTTGAGATGGATGTTAAAGATAAAGAGAAAACTGCTTTCTCAGTCCCTGGCCGTGGTTCCTGGCAGTTCAAATTTATGCCATTTGGCCTCTGCAACGCCCCTGCCACTTTTCAAAGATTAATGGAAACTGTCCTACCACTTGATATTTGTCTCGTGTACATTGATGACGTCATCATATATGCTCCATCTCCAACTGACATGCTGTCTAAATTGAGGCGGGTATTTCATTGTTTGCAAGAAGCTAATCTAAAACTTGCACCAAAAAAATGTACTTTCTTTAAACGAGAGGTTCAGTTTTTAGGCCACGTAGTGAGTTCGGCAGGAGTAAAAACTGATCCTGCCAAGGTTGAAGCTGTTAAGAACTGGCCTTCCCCTATCGATAAAAACAATTAAGACAATTTCTGGGCTTATGTGGGTACTATCGTCGTTTCATAAAAGGGTTTGCTAGTCTTACAGGTCCTCTATATGCTATATTGGCTGATAAAGTAGTTTTTGCGTGGACAAAGGAATTGGAAGCTATCTTTCAACGGTTAAAAAGTGCCCTTACGGAAGCACCGGTCCTAAAATTTTCCTTTGCAAGATAAGAAATTTATTCTTGATGTAGATGCCAGTAATGATGCTATTGGAGCAGTATTAAGTCAAGACTATGATACCGAAGAGAGAGTCATAGCTTATTACAGCCGGTGTTTCGCAGACCAGAGAAAAATTACTGCACAACAAGGAAAGAACTGTTAGCTATTGTTGATGCAGTTAAGCATTTTCATCCATATCTCTATGGCCATAATTTTTGTCTACGGAGCGATCATGCTTCTTTGCGCTTCCTGCTTACTTTTAAGAATCCCGAGGGACAGATGGCAAGATGGATAGAAGCTTTACAGCAGTATGATATGACTATTTCCCACAGGTCAGGCAAGCTACACTCCAATGCAGATGCATTGTCCAGGATACCATGCAATAAACTCAGATGTAAATGGTGTTCAGAGTCAGACAAGATTTTAGGTCACCACTCAAAGTGTACCATTGAAGCTGTGCTGATGAATGGTCGCCCAGCAGGCTTCAAAAGTGTCAGGAAGAGGATGAATGTTTAAGCGTAGTCAGGAAATCGATAGAGCTATGGCAAAAGCCATCAAAGCAAGACATTGATGCTGCTGGAAATGAACTAGCTTCATTACTTCGTCAATGGGATTCCTTGGGTTTACAGGAGGGAGTGCTGTATCGTAATTTAGAACCGTGTTCTGGAAACCCTAGTAGACTTCAAGTGGTTTTACCTCGTTCTTTGATTCCTAAGGCTCTGGAGTCCTGCCATGATGGGCTAGCTAATGGACATTTCGGTATTGCTAAAACACTTGGTAGGTTGCGTCAAAGATTTTACTGGTGGGTATGCACACTGATGTCATCACTTATTGCCGAACATGTCACATTTGCGCCTCCAGAAAGGGACCTACGGGGAAAACAAAGGGACGTTTGCAGGTATACAAGACAGGACGACCTGGTGAAAGGCTGGGTATTGACATTCTTGGACCACTCCCAGTCACTAATAACGGAAATAGGTACCTGTTTGTTTGTATCGATTACTTTACAAAGTGGCCTGAAGTTATACCTGTACCCAACCAAGAAGCCAAGACGTTAGCAAAAGCCTTAGTGACTCACGTGATTAGCAGGTTTGGAATACCAGGACAAATCCACTCGGATCAAGGAAGAAATTTTGAATCTACAGTTTTCAAAGAAGTCATGGACTTATTACAGATTGTAAAAACTCGAACTACTCCACTTCATCCTCAGTCAGGAGGTTTAGTGGAACGGCTTAATAGGACTATTTTGGATTACTTGGCTAAATTTATTAAAGAAAATCAAAAAGATTGGGATGATAAAATACCTCTCTTTTTATTGGCATACCGGTCTGCTGTTAATGAATCAACTGGGTTTACACCAGCTTTCTTGACTATGGGGAGAGAGCTACGTCTACCACAGGATTTAGTTTGCGGACAACCACCTGGTCTAGAAGATAAGAATGCATCCGAATATGCAAAGGAATTATTGGAGTCAATAAGGGTAGCTCATAACTTTGCTCAAAAAAATATCACCAAGTCTTCCGTCAGGATGAAGACAAACTATGACAAGTCAAGTAAGCCTAGAGATTTTAAAATAGGAACGCAAGTTTGGCTGTATAACCCAAAAAGGAAAAAAGGTCTGGCTCCCAAACTTCAATCTTCATGGGAGGACCTTACACTGTCATAAAGAAAATAAACGATGTGGTTTATAAGCTCGAAAATCAGAGGAAGAAAAAAATAGTTGTGCATGCTAACAGACTAGCGCCCTATTCAGCTCGGTCAACTAAGACAAGTAAGAAAAGTTCCTCTTAAAGAAGAAAGGGAGGCGTGTGACATAATGTCAGATTATGTC
>JACMZG010000008.1:2346923-2360652 GCA_018340805.1 Microvelia longipes
TCGAAGATAGAGTGTTTACAAGAAAGTGTCTAGAAATATATATATATATATATATATATATATATATATATATATATATATATATATATATATATATATACACATATATTATATATATATATATATATATATATATATATATATATATATATATATATATATATATATATAAAGTTTCAAAAAAGTATTTTTTCGTCATAAGGGACCTCTGAAACGGATTTGTGTCGTGGTCCGAGGTTCGAATTCCGCCATGACGCCTATCCCATTAGGCGAATTTTCAAAGGAAATTCGCTAAAAAGGAAAAGTAAACAGAGTAAACTAAAGTTAAAGGAAAAACCTTACGCAAACAATTTTGAAACTTTTTATGAGGTTTCAAAAAAGTAATTACACTTTCTAAGAAAATAATGAAAAAAGTAAGAAATAAAGCAAATTGATCTACACGTGGAACAAGGCTATTACGCTTGGAGTCTGAAGAGAAAACTCTAAAACAAGAGGCTCTTATCCCATTATTATTTCTATATATTTTCAATTATTTTATTTAATATCTTCAAAAGTAGTTATTTAATATTTCGGTTGTAAAGTAAAAACGAGTAGTAAATAAACACAGAGGCGGACTGGCCATTAAGGACGAGGGGGACAGCCCTCCTTGGGCCTCTCAACCAAAAATAAACGTAAAGAAGAAACAACGAAAAATAAAAAAAAACTTATTTAATATTTGATATATTCATAATAAAAGAGTCACAAGGGCCCAATACTCTAAGGTAGTGCCAAAAATCTCGTAGAAACAAATGTTTAAAATACTAAAAAATGTTCTCAAGTTGTTACCTAAGTAGAAGTCCTTTAAGGCCCCCATTCTTATACTTGGGCCTTATACTTGATTACATCAAGTTCAAGGGCGTACTTGTCATAACAGTATGGGCAAAAATTACAAAAAATTGATCGGTCATTTGTAAAAATTTAGAGAATAACACTACCTTAAAAAAATTGGATATAATTGACTCTAATAACCTAATAATAGGAAACACTTTTTATTCCCTAGGGAGAAAAGTGCTTCTTTACTCCCTAAAACTAATCAATAAACTTCACACTATACACCGTTTGGAACAGTGGCGGACTGAGCCAAAAAGGCCCGAGGAGGGTTTGACATAAAAGGGGTCAAACCTACATCTCAAGGGGCCCGAAAGGAAGGGGGTCCAATATTGCTTCTTAAGTAAAAAGGTCTACTTTTAACTAGAGGATGAAATTATTTTATTTAAATAAATTAAAATAAACTTGATAAAATAAATAAGTAAGAATAAAAAAAAGTAAAATTACAATTAACTGAAATAAAACTAAAGCCTATTCATTTAAATGTAATATATAATCAAACGATTTTATGTTTAATCTCTAGGGTCATTAGTACTACTACTTTAGGGCCAAGATCAAACGCCTAGGTTTATTGAATAAGGGCCATAAAGATAAAATATATTTTTAATTATAATAGTAATGGGCATTGATCAAGAATTTTAGGGTCCATTATGGCCCTAGTCTACGGTATAGAGCCCTTAAAAGCCCAGGTAATATAAATAGGGGCCTAAAAGAGCTTTTTAGGCCCTACCTTAGAGTATTAGGCCCTTTTGACTCTGGTGTTATGAATATATCACAGGGCAATCATAATGAATACATACTTGTACATACTATAACTTTAATAATATTTAACATGTTGATATTCTTTTAAGTGTATTTTTGGCTGAGGGGCCCGAGGAGGCCTGTCGCCCTCAATGGGCAGTCCGCTTCTGGTCTGGGATATAAGTAATTTATAAAGTGTTTATTTGACCTTACAAAAAAAGCAATATCAATATCGTCAATCCAAAAGCAAATTATAATCTATTATACTTAACACTTTGAGTTAAAATAATAAAATAATAATAACAGATGAGAATCAGTTTAAGGCACAGAAGATTATAGACAAACATTATTTTGTGTATCCATGATTATGGAGACACACACAAGTATTAATAATAATAATAATAACATGTTTATCATAACGTATAGAATTTAAGCATGTAAAATCATAGATAAGAGAGAGTATAGCTAAACTGACGTCTTGATGTAAAAAAAATATTAAGATGATTTCAACTTGTAATGGCAGCTTTCATTAATTTAAAACCCTGTTGTTGAAGATACATTACTTCAAAGACATTGTTAAGTAACTTAGATATAGCGATGTCATTCTATTAAATCACATTGTTTCCATTTCCTTTTAAGATTATGCTATAAATTATGTAAATAATAATGGCGAGAAAACTTAAAGTGTAGGTATTATACATTTACTATCATCGTTTTAATTTTTAAAATCAAAATAAAATAATACTTTTTTATTTTCATTTTATTTTCAGTTTCAGGCATTGCACTAAACTCCGTAACGTAAATAAAATCATTTTTAAATGAGGTCATGATTTTATGACTCAAGGCACAAAACACTAATTGTTCACTTTTGATTCAATTATATGTTTGAATATCTATTATGGCAACATAAATATATGATTAAAATCCTTTTTCTCATCATATCGGATTTCCTACGCTCATCCTCACTTCTTCCATCTTCGTACTCGCTCATACTCAGAAAATGGTAATCACTTAATTTATTACCTCGTTCACACGCGGGGTTTGCCAGAGGGTTCAACCCCAAATATTCACTCAATAGGGGTCAAACGATGGGTTCAACTCTCACATTTAACCAATAGATTAGAGAGTTTTAGGGTTAAACCCGTATTCAATCCCGTTCACACGACCACTGCCGGGGGTGGGGTTGAACCCCACAGAGAATGAAGACAGGTTTGAACCTCCTGTCAAGCCCCGTGTTTGAACGAAATATATATATTGCAGTCCGTCTTCAGACTCGCTTCGATCGTACTCAGACATTTAAAAACGTCCAGTTTATTCCTAGCGGTCACCTATACAAATACAGACCTCGTTCAATGCTGCTAAACATTATTGATTCAACAAAACCAATAGCCGAATTGAAATGAAACTTAAGATACTTATTTATTACATAAAAGGATATTTTGAAAAACTATGCATCAAATAATACATTTATTTTTAACATTCATTCAACGTTTTCTAAAATGAAAGCTGCTTCATTAGCTAACACTGCAGAAAAAACATCCTACAGCAAGCCAAAACTATATTTTTGAAACGAAAGAGGTATGGATAGATTTAAATGATAAATGTATAGGTTAGATTTGTATCGATCATATAAATCGATAAAAAACAGCATGCAAGTTTATAATCGTAAATTATAAAAAGTAGTTTTCAGTAATTCTAAAATGCATATTAGAAACTTAAAATACTGTTAAACTAAAACAATATTACAATAATTAAATATTTTTCTGAATATTGGTAACCAGTAACCGATAGCTATGCGGATGACGTATATCATCCCCTAGCAAGTGGTTGGTACAGCGTTGGGATTTTCACCTCAAAATGAGGAGGTGAAAACTAACTTCTTTTGCCCATCAAACTATTAGTAACATAATGAAAAAACGCAAAAATGGGTAATTTCAATAATGACAAACATCTTTCAGCATCTAGATTTAGAAAACTTTAAAAAAAATGTAGTAAAATTAGCAGCTACAGTATACCATTTATAACCGATGGCTATAAAAAACTGCTAATTGTTTAATTTCTATATTCTATTATAAAATTCTAATGAGCATATTCAATTATATACAATTATACCTAAACTGGAAGCAAGTTTTTTAAAACCTAACTTTTCGAAATATTTTTTATTTAAATATGTATTACAAATGATAAGTTATACTTACACGGTAACCATTAGCAACAGTAAACGTACCAGTTGTTATGAGTTGGTAACGGTAACTCTTTTAATTTAGATTGTAAATCGTGTAGCCGTAATGATTTTAAGGGACTTGTGGTTTATAAATACGAACATTGAGTACTATTTAAGTATATTAAGTTCATAATTTCACCGAGTCACGTAATATACGAGTAACACTTTGTAAAAACGCGATAAACTAGAAAAAACCCAAAAAAACAGTGTTGCCATCCAAAAAAAAATTAGTAGGTTTAATAAAGTTTAATAAAATTATAAAAAAAGTAGTATTGTAAAAGTAGTTTAATAAAATTATAAAGATTTGCAATATAATCAAATCTACAAAACAAAAACGCAGTAACTTATTTAGCAGAGCGTTTTTAATACTGATGCTTACTCTTGAAGAAGAAGAGCCCCAAAATGATGTTTCGTTTTGGGGCTCTAGTAATATAATGTTTAATCATTCCCAAAGAGATATTATTATTAGAGGGGTCTACTCGTTATTTTGAAACACCCTAACAAGAAACCTGAACAACGCTGGTTATTAATCTAAACAAATAAAATAGAATAAATCAATAAAGTATATAAAAACAAAAAAAAACATTGTGCGGAAAGTTGTAAACGATTAATATATTTTAACATTAACACAATCTTTTCCCTGGCACAGGCGATCTTTAGGTTAGCTTATCTTTAATTTTTATTTTCTGAGTATATTCTTCAAGTTAAACTTAATATTTATATTAAAGTAATATAAATGTAGGGGGCTAATTTTAAACCATTTATGTTACGATTTTTAGTTATCACCAGACATGTTAAAATATTAATTAACCTTGATTCTACGAAATCTCTGAAAAAAGGTTAGGTGATTCAAATTTCAATGAAAATTCGCTACAAGCAACAGGCCTTGTTAATTCAAAGAAAATAAAATCGATGGTGAAGCTATTAGGGGTTCCAAGTTATATTTTTACTCTGTCGTTCAAATATAGACGTTTATATACATAAATAAACACGACAGAGTGAGGGTGCACTCTCTAGAGGAGTCTCTAGCCGTTTTAAAAAACCCCCTCAAATCTCCTAGAAATAGTGGTTCGATATACACGTTCTTATTCCAGGAATTCTTACCCATCATCCCCCTACCTCAAAAACTAGGTTTCGATTTTCATTAGGCTTTCACAGCTGGTGACGTCATGACAAGAGAGTAAGAAGGGTTGGTTTGCAACAGACGAAAGGTGTGAGGTCACAGAATGTATTTAGAGAATCAATCCACCGAAAATAAAGGTTTAAAATACCTTTCTGGAAAAATATACCGGAATTCAAAGCCATGTTTTACTAAACTCCCCAATGCATTTAGAACTGGGGCTTGGCATTAACAATCATTTATAGATTTTTTATACACTTCCCAGAATACACTTATTTTTTTAAATACTAGGTTCTTTCCAAAGTTAAATATAAATAGAACCAATAGATGTTAACCCGAGAGCCGATTTTATTGAGTGTATATTGCAAATTCAAGACCATGGAGAAATGATTTTTCAAAACACCCAAATAAGACTAGTTACACTTTTCCATAAGATAAGCATTAAAGATGTCCACTGCAATGATAAATAAAATTCTTTGATCCAAAAATTAACAAAAAGAATCTGGTACAGGGTACCTAGTACTTTTACTCGCCACATTGAATTCACTACGACAATTCCCTCTACTTTGGACTAGCTTTGCTTGTTCTTTACCAAATTATACTAAAACACCTCTACGAACTCGCTTCGCTCGTCCTCAGATAGTAAATTTATTTATTTAATTTCTAGCGGTTACCCATCCAGTCATTGACTACTTAACTTTAATGATCCGTCATAAATAGCGAATATACTTGTCATATTGAAACGAAACTTAGGGTAATTTCAATATGAAATTTCAACTTAACTACAATTTTAACTTATAATACCAAATTCCAACTTAATTACATTATTTTTCGATTTTTTTCAATATTTTTAAATCGTATCTAAGTTTTTTGATAAAAAATTGAAATAATGCTGATAATAAGATGAAACACATATGTTGGTCTTATATATGACAACATGCATGCCAAGTTTAAAACGTCACAAAAAATATTTCCGGATAGCATAACTAGACCTAAAAAAAAAATTTTTGTATTAATTTTTTACACTCTAGTATAAACACACTGGGAGCTACGATTAAAACAGACGCCCCCACACAATCAGACAAGTTTTTGAAAAGCACTCAGGTGTAATGCACCAATAATTGTTTTAGTTATTAGATTAATAACGGAAATAAAATTATTAATAATTTATCTATTTATTTAAAACACTCAAGAGGTCTTAACACTCAGGGATAAACACCTGAAACGGATAATTCAGGTGAAATCCCGGTGTCGGATTTTTTTGCAAAAAAAATTCTTTTTCAATATACCTACAGTATAAATAAGGAAAAGTAAAAAGCCTGAGGCATAAAAAAATTGTGAGAGGTGGACTTTAGGGTGTAGGAAAAGCCTCAGCCTTAACATCACCCAGGGGAAAAACTTGTACAACACACTTATTTTCTCTTCTGAGTAATTCATTAATAAAATATGGAAAATATTATTATTTATAAATTAATATTATGCACACAATAAAATTGTTAAAATCGTAGGTTATTTTATTAATGAAATATGCAAAATGTTATTTAAATATGCATCATCATTAAAATATAACAGGGGAACTAATTTTAGCAATATTGATCCCCAATCGGGCTACCCATAAAAAAGGAATAGCAACTTCAGTGACAAAAGTTGACCGGGACTTCAGTCTGCTCTGACTGGCACTACTTTTTAAGGAGTTGCTAAGAGTAAAACCCTCTGACTATCCCCCCATTGCTTAGAGCATTTCCTAATTTTTATTTATAAGTTATTTGTAAATAATAAAGAATTTCTTACTCTTATAACTTCATAACAACCTGACTTAAGTGCAAAGCTAGAAAAAATCTGGTAGGGTTTTCCTCATCACAGTAAACACATACCTTTCATTCTCAGCTGTCACCCATACAGCACTGACATAATGCTGCTTAACTTTTGGGACGACACGAGAATCTACTTGAAATTGGTCATTATTATATAAAGCAAAATATTGGATTAATCGGTTTAGTACCAAAAGTAGTTTGCTAAAAACAAATCGAAAGTGGCGCACTCTCATAGTTGGCATGGTGAAACTACCAAATTATGTACTATTGCCCCTGTTAACTGGGTATGGAAATAGCCTTTTTTTGTCCAAAGACCATCTTTCTCTATAGTAGTTGGTATACATGTCATTTGAAAAACTAATGCTGATGAAAAGTTAAACTTGGCATGTTTCTTAGTATTATATAATACTACATACACAGCAAATTTACTCAATTCCAAAACATTATGAGTTTTCTTGGTCCAAAACCGTTTAAAAGATTCTATTTAAAAACTCATCCCCAATACCGCCAAGTTATTTCAGTTATAACCAGTAAAATACAGTATATTTTATTGTGAAACTATGTTAATATGTAAAGGAAATAAAACTTTACCAACATGCAACAATATACAGGGTGACTTACTCTTAATGGGACAAAATAAAAATCTTAAAAACAGCCTCATTCCATACCCTTTAAAATGATATAACATAATCTATGGCTTGTTTTTAACTTTAACCGAGATATTCTTAAAAAACTTGATGTAAGTCGCTTAGATTTAAATTATTCACTATGTAAACAAAGACATTTACATTTAAATTATTTCAATTTGATTTACAAAAATAAACTTTATTTTATTAGTTATAACTATATTGTTAATTATTCTATGTTTTGTTAATCATAGAAAATAATCAACCCCCTCCCTCCACTCCCATATAGCTTAAAAAACTTAATTTAAGTCTTATAATAAAACAAATGCAACAAAAACATTTCTTGAAGAAGTTTGTTCAAAGAATACAAAGTAATAGGTATATTTTATACAAATTAAAATAATAAATAAATAATTAACTTTTTACTGCAAGGGGAATTAAAAATCATTCTTCATGTAAATCATAAGAGAGATTCAAATCTTCCCCTTCAACTCTTATACATAGTCTACATCTTCTTAACACTGATTGTGTAGCTTTTCAATTTTGTGCTGCAGTTATTGCAGCTCTTGACTCATGCACTTTTAGCATCAGGTCATCTCGAGTTTTTGTGGGGCTTGAATGTATACTTCATCTTTCATTGCGCCCCAGAAAAAAAATCTAGAGGTGTAAGATCAGGAGATCTCGGAGGCCAGGCTATTGGTCCCTCTCGACCAATCCAGCGATTGGGATAATTTTCATTCAGCCCCACAAAATCGAGATGACCTGATGCTAAAAGTACATGAGTCAAGAGCTGCAATAACTGCAGCACAAATTGAAAAAGCTACACAATCAGTGTTAAGAAGATGTAGACTATGTATTAGAGTTGAAGGAGGAAGATTTGAATCTCTTTATGATTTACATGAAGAATGATTTTAATTCTCCTTGCAGTAAAAAGTTAATTATTTATTTATTATTTAATTATGTATAATATACCTATTACTTTGTATTCTTTGAACAACTTCTTCAAGAAATATTTTGTTGCATTTGTTTTGTCATATCCTTATGACATTGTTTTTATAATTGATTATTTAAATTGTCAAAGTATTTTAGTATTCATTATAATCTCGTGAATTGCCTATTTAGTTTTATTAATTACGCTACAATTGGTGGCAGCGGTAAAACTTTCTAGTGAGTGTTGTGAGTGCTAAGATAATGCCAAGAAGACGACAAGCTAACTTGAGAAACATTGGTGATGCTGATGATAATGAAATAAGAATACAGAAGCCTATTGTTCAACCAGATAAGTATACTTCAGGAAACTGGAATGAATATGTAAAATATTTTAACAATGTTGCCCTAATAAACGGATGGGACGATGAGACAAAAGTTAAATTTTTAGCAATTTGTTTGACAGGCGATAGTTTGAAAATTTTTAATAACATTCCTCAAAATTTGCGGGATAGTTTTGAGTTTGTTTGTTACGAGCTTACCCGGCATATAATTCCTCCCGCTCAAAAAACATTGAGAAAGGGGGATTTTTAAACGCCGTAAACAAGAAAAAGGTGAACTGATAGGCCAATTTGCTCGGATATTAAAATCTCTTTTTGAAGAAGCATATCCTGATATTCTTGATCATGATATGGCTGATGAACTAATAAAAGATCAGTTTATATCTGGTTTGTCTGATAGTACCGTCCGTTTGCAAACAATGCTTTCTAAGCCTGCTACCTTAGATGCTGCTTTAGCTTGTGCTTTAGAAGCCGAATCTGCTTACGCTTTAAATAAATCTGCGAATAGTAGCCACTCTATTAGTGTAGTAGAGCCTAGTAGTAGTGTGCCATATCTAGGTAATGATCAAATAGACAGTGGCTTAGCTGCTTCTATCTCTCCTATCCAAAAAGCTTTAAATGACCAAGCACAGCAGATGGTGGAGTTAACTAAGGCTATTAATAATCTAGCTTTGGCTTCGACTAGTAGTGCACCTTACAGAAGACAAAGTAGTGCACCTTACAGAAGGCAGGTTAGAAGGGATATAACCTGCTGGGGCTGTTTTGAGAGAGGACATGTGCAGGCTAGGTGTCCCAAAAAGAACAAACAAGCGGGAAACTAACTACGGCCAACACTAAGGACCAGGTGGTGGCTGAACCTTATTTTGGTCCCAGTAGTTAAAGGGAAAGTAGGTACTCACACAATTTTATTAATGCTGAGATAAATAGAGTGCATGCTAAGATGTTAGTGGATTCCGGGGCTTGTTTATCTCTCATAAGTAGGAGCTTTGCTGAAAAAGCAGGGATAGTTGGGAGAGAAGAAGAGTGCGTGACATTAAAAAATGCCAGTGGCGAAAAAATCGGGACGTTTGGCATCGCAAATACCGACATCACTATTGATGGGAAAATTTTTAATCACAAATCTGTAATAGCTGATATTTGGATAGATGTTATCATTGGAGTTGATTTTTTAAAGAAGTATGGAGCTCAAATTTGTTTTGATAAGGGCGTGGTAAAAATTGGTAAAACTACAGCTCAGTTGGTGCCACAGATTGATTCTGTTAGTAGTGTTAGTAGTTTTCAGTAGTTCTTTCGAAGATACGGTTATCCCGGGAAGGCATGAAGTGTTCACTTACGGGAAAATTTTAGTGGCATTGCTGATGGCAGTGAGGTTATCTTTGAACCAAACAAAGGAGATTGATGGTTTTGCCACACAATCAATAGCGAGAGTAGCTACAACGGTAAAAACAATAAAATACCTTTGCGATTATGAATCCGTCAACACAGCCATTGATACTGCATGGTAAGAAGAAAATAGGGGAAATTGAAAAGTTTGAACAACATTTGGAAGAAGTAAGTGAAGTTGTTGCTAGCATCGGAGAAAATTCAGGTCAACCTATAGAAACTATTTGTTTGAAAACAGATGCCCTACAAGAAATCAGAAGAACGTCTTATTAGTCTACTAGAAGAATTTAGAGATATCTATTCAACTAGTGGAGCTGATATTGGTAGAACGGGTGTTGTAAAACATAAAGTAGTGACAGAAGGACCGCCTATCAAGCAAGCAGCCAGGAGGATACCGTATGAACGTCGAGGTGAGGTCGAACAATTGACAAGAGACATGTTAGACCAAGGAGTTATAGAACCTTCTGTTTCACCCTGGTCTAGTCCGATAGTTTTGGTTAAGAAGAAGGACGGCAGTACTAGATTCTGTATTGACTATCGGAAGTTAAATTTAGTCACTAAAAAGGATGCATATCCACTTCCTAGGATCGGCGATATTCTTGACAACCTGAGAGGAGCTGTTTACTTTCATCGTTAGACCTAGCGTCTGGGTACTGGCAAGTAGAAATGGATGAGAGTGATAAAGAAAAGACAGCATTTGTGACGTCAGAGGACTTTACCAGTTTAAAGTAATGCCTTTGGTTTAACTAATGCCCTGCAACGTTTCAACGTCTTATGGACTCTGTACTTAGTGGGCTGAAGTGGCGCATAGCTATGGTGTACCTTGATGATATTGTTGTGTGGAGTAAAACAATTGAAGAACACATCGAAAGGTTGAGAGGTATTTTTACGGTTACGTAAAGCAAAGCTAAAACTCAAGCCAAAGAAGTGCCACTTGATCAGAAATAATATAAGTTATTTAGGCCATATTGTTAGCGCAAAGGGTATTTCAACGGATCCAGAGAAGACTACAGCTGTGTCAACCCTGCCTACACCAACTTGTGTCAAAGAACTAAGATCGTTCCTGGGATTCGCAGCATATTATAGGCGGTTTATTAGAGGTTTCGCTGAAATAGCAGCACCACTATACAAAGCTACAGAAAGAAGAGAGAAGTTTGAGGTAACCAAAGAAATTTTGGAGAGTTTTGAAACCTTGAAGAAAGCTTTGACCAATACACCTGTATTAGTACTGCCTAACAGCACAGATCAATATAGTAGACTGTGACGCAAGTGATACCGGGATAGGAGTTGTTTTATCACAAATTCAGGAAGGCGAGGAAAAAGTCATAGCTTATGCCAGTAGGGCGCTGTCTAAAGCTGAGAAGCGTTACTGCACGACCCGAAAGGAACTGCTAGCACTGGTATATGGGTCACACACTTTAAAGCCTACTTATATGGAAGGCCATTTATTGTAAGAAGACCATAACGCTCTCAAATGGCTACAGTCGTTTAAAGAACCAGAAGGCCAGACAGCAAGATGGCTTGAGTTGCTGTCAGATTATAATTTTGAAGTTTTTCATCGGGCAGGTAAGTTACATGCAAATGCAGATGGGTTGTCAAGGATATGCCGGCAGTGCAAAGAGGATATTGCAATTGGAGAGTTAGGAGAAGAGGAAAGCAACAACATAGTTAGCATAAACGCGATAGCTTTTAGTGAGGAGCTGATCCAAGAAGAGCAACGCTTAGATCCTAACTTAAAGAAGGTACTTAGCTGGATTGACGAAGGACAACGACCCGAGTTTCAAGAAGTTCGAGGAGCTGATCCAATTCTTCTCCGACTGTGGACTCAATGGAGTCGTCTTAGCAAGAATGAAGCTGGGGTTCTAGTGCGTCGTTGGGAAGAGAGTGAGAAAGAGGTAAGGTACCAAGTTGTTTTGCCTAAGAAATTAGTTTCCACAGTTTTAGAGGAGTGTCATGGTGGACCGTCTGGTGCTCACCTTGGAATAACAAAGAGTAGGAAAAAGATCTCATCCCGATTTTACTGGCCAGGACATCTAAAAGATATAGAAGAGTGGATACAGTTGTGTCCTGAATGCGGGAAGAAGAAGGGTATTCAGACCAGAGCGCCGATGCAAACTGTCTCTTCTGGGTTTCCATTCCAACGAGTCGCCATGGACATCTTGGGCCACTACCCGAGACTGTTAATCAAAATAAATCCTAGTTGTGGCAGATTACTTTACAAAATGGGTTGAGCATATCCTCTGAAAAACATAGAAGCTAAGACCGTGGCATCTAAATTTTTAGGTGAATTTGTAGGACGATATGGTGTACCTTATGAAGTACACACGGATCAAGGTAGGCAATTTGAGTCCGAACTATTCAAGGAGTTAACTGAACAACTAAAGATGACCAAGACGAGAACCAGCCTTATCATCCTCAGTCAGACGGGTTGGTTGAGAGTTCAACCGTAATCTCACAGAGATGCTTTCACATTATGTCAATGACAATCACAACGACTGGGATGTGAAGCTTCCTATGGTAATGATGGCGTACAGGTCTAGTCAACATGAATCTACCAAAGTGACGCCATATTATGCATTATTTGGCAGGGAATTTAGGTTGCCCTTGGATGTCGTGTACGGAGTACCTGAATCAGTGCAGGATTTAACTGAGTTTATGCAAAGTCGAAGGAAAATTATGGAGGATGCTTATGAAGTGGTGAGACAGAAACATGGTCATAAGCAGCAATTTCATAAGGATTATTACGACAGGTCTTGCCAGGTACGCCCTACAATAAAGGAGGCGGACAATGTGGTTATGGTATCCGCATACCAGGAAGGGAAGGTCGGCCAAGTTTCATAAGCCTTGGGATGGGCCATACAAGGTGCTCAAAAAGCTCTCAGACGTTACGGTGCGGGTACAGAGAGAAGGTACACGGAAGCGGCTAGTCGTGCACGTAAATCGACTGAAGCCTTACAAGGCTCGGGAAGAAGCACCAAATAAATAGAGGGAAGAGTGTCATATCCTTATGAATTTTTATAATTGATTATTTAAATTGTCAAAGTATTTTTAGTATTCATTATAATCTCGTGTATTGCCTATTTGGTTTTATTGGTTACGCTACAACTTAAAAGGCATTTATAAGAGAAGTTTTTTCCGTTCTTGGCTGAACGTTTGCTCATCTCTTACTTCCTTACAAAAATCACAAAAATTCCATAAAAATCAATTTTTTCAAAAATTAATTTTACATGCAAATTTTTTGGCAGTAGTTCAAAAATATTTGACATAGTTAGTAGTTTGTCCTTTAAGTAATTTACTCAGCTTTCTAATGAGACCAATTTCGCCTTTCTAGCTTGAACAGTTAAAACCCTATTGACAATTTTATGATGTGAGGTCAAATATTTTTAAAAAATATTAAATTTGACTTTGTGGGAAAACGGTTGGAGATCGGGGTTTATATTACAGGACATTTTTTGTTCCTTTTGAGGAATACTATTACCTCTTTTTCTGGTGGACACTTTATATGAAACACCCTGTATAATATATATATATATATATATATATATATATATAATATATAATATTATAATATATATATATATATTATATATATATTTGTGTGTATGAATGTATCGAAAAAATGATTTAAAAATTAGGAAAAATTTTGGAGACTTTTGTGAACTCACCCGAATTTTTGTTCCCCGATC
>JACMZG010000008.1:2361609-2397248 GCA_018340805.1 Microvelia longipes
AAAAAGTTCCTATATTTACTCGGTTTTATTAAAATATTTGAATTTTTGGCAGCAACCTTGACAAATGTAAACAAACTTTTATGTTTAACAAAAGTGTCGCACTAATTAATAATTAAGTTCGCTTATAACTTTTTAACTAATTAGCAGATATTGATCGAAGTTTTTTATATTTGTTCCAATTTTTTTGCGGTTGCAATGACGTGTTATATGTCAAAAACACGTGTATAATTTTGGTATTATTAGGCGACAAAATTTTAAATTTCAAAAGTAAATAATTTCAAAATGGCGGCCAATATCAATACGAAATTCGGATGATTTGTTTGTCATATTGAGAGGTATATTCCTGCGTTTCAGCCTTTTTAGCGAATGTCTTTTGGAAATTCGCCTAATGGGATAGGCGTCATAGCGGAATTCGAACCTCGGACCACGACACAAATCCGTTTCAGAGGTCCCTAAATGACGAAAAAATACGTTTAGCGAAACTTTATATATATATATATATATATATATATATATATATATATATATATATATATATATATATATTATATATATATTGTGACATAATGTCAGATTATGTCAGAAATAATCAGAAAAAATTTGAAATTTTTAATATGATTAATGAAGATGAAACTCTGCCTGGTGCATCCAGCAATATAAATAGCGATGCAGATACGGCTGCTATTTTGGAACAAATATCGCAAAGAATATTAGATAGTTTGAATGGATCTTTGCGCCATTTAGAACAAACGCTAAATCAAAAGATTCTATCAATAGAACAGCGACTATCACAGATAGAAGCTAAATATTCTGATACTTTGCTCACAGATGTGAGGAAGATTCGAGGGAAAGCTCCTGACTTTGATGGGACGACTCCGTGGGACGCTTATATCATACAATTTAATACTGTTGCTACTATAAATAATTGGTCTGACAGGGAGAAGGGTCAATATTTAATTACAAGTCTCAAGGGACCGGCTCTTGATATATTGGCTAATCTAGGGCCTAACGAAGCAAATACTTTTAATACCTTATCCTTGCTTTACGACAGAGATTTGCTACTGCATCTCGACAGCTCACTAGAACGCAGCTACGGTCTCGTAAACAGGATGTGAAAGAATCATTACAAACTTTAGCAACAGATATTGAAAAACTCACAAGACTTTCTTATCCAGATTGTCCACTGGAGGCTAGAGAGTCATTAGCTGTTGACTTTTTCTTGGATGCTTTGCACAACGAAGAAGTGAGAAAGCTTGCTCGTTTGAGCAAACCATTAACAATGAGTGCAGCTCTTACTCAATGTTTAGAGATTGAGGCATCAATGTTGAGTTCTGTTGAATCTTTGCCTTCGCCTTCTACAACAAATACTTCAAGCCCTAGACAACATTCAAAATTAGAAACCTCTGATATATCTTTGTTACTAAATGGACTTAAATCAGGGCTGGAGGAGTTAAAGAAACTTTCGTGCCAGCGGCAACCATTTCGTCGTTACGGACCAGTTAAGTGCTATTCCTGTTCGGGTGAAAATCATATAAGCTCCAATTGTCCGCTTAAAAAGAAGGGAAACGAATAGGTACCAAACAAAGGAAAGTGGCCAGTTTGGTACAGAAGAAAAGAAATCCACTGATGATGGTAAACAAGGACAATGTACCATCTCAAACCTTCCTCAATGGCGGAACAATTAAAGACATTTCTTTAGTTGGCGAAGTTGCTGGTGACTCATATAGCATGCTTGTCGATACAGGCTCCTCTGTAAGTCTTCTTAGCAACCGGATGTTTAACCGATTCAAAGGTGAGAAAAAAACTATTTCTAATATTTATTATGACCCCTTATTGACGTTAAGAGATGTGAGTGGCAATAGAATACCAGTCACTTGTAAATGTGATGTACAGTTTTCCATCTTAGGCACACCTTATGTTCAAGAAATGTGCGTGGCTGATATTGAAGATGATTGTATTCTGGGTCTAGATTTTCTGAAAACCAATGAAATTACCTTAGATTTTAGCAAAGGAGTTTTGATGAGGACAAAAGAGGAGAAATCAGGCACGATGTTACCTGATACTGAAGGTGTTGTGATGTTAAATAAAGCTAATGTTTTACCAGCCTACTCTGAAACTGTACTACCAGGTAAATTATCTTCAACTTACCTAGGACCTATTTTAATTGAACCCTCTGATACTATTAATGATGTTCCAGGTTTGATGGTCGCAAGGACACTTGTTGATCCATCAGGGGATACTGTTCTTCTTAGGGTTCTCAATGTAGGAAATACTGATATTAAGTTGGCTAAAGGTCACGTACTGGCTAAATGCTGTTCTGTTATTGATGTAATTCCTCAAAGAAAAGAACACTGAACCGAGACGGTATGATTCTCCTCTACCAGAACACCTTACACAGCTCTATGACAGTTCCATACATGGTTTGACGGAGGATGAAAAGGTACAATTTTTAGAACTATTGCAGCACTTTCAGGGTTTATTTGCCAAAAATAAACTGGACATGGGCAAAACAAATGTGACACAGCATCGTATTGACGTTGGTAATAGTGCTCCTTTAAAACAACCTCCTAGGCGATAGCCTTACGCGAGAAGGTTAATACGGCTTTGGACGAGATGATCCAACAAGATGTCATAGAACCGGCAAATGGGCCCTGGTCATCCCCTATTGTTTTAGTTAAAAAAAAGGATGGGTCTATTAGGTTTTGCGTCGATTATAGGCAATTAAATAACATGACAAAAAAAGACTCATTCCCCCTTCCTAGGATAGATGATACTTTGGACATGTTACAAGGTTCGTCTTGGTTCTCCACTCTTTACCTCCAAAGTGGTTATTGGCAGGTTGAGATGGATGTTAAAGATAAAGAGAAAACTGCTTTCTCAGTCCCTGGCCGTGGTTCCTGGCAGTTCAAATTTATGCCATTTGGCCTCTGCAACGCCCCTGCCACTTTTCAAAGATTAATGGAAACTGTCCTACCACTTGATATTTGTCTCGTGTACATTGATGACGTCATCATATATGCTCCATCTCCAACTGAAATGCTGTCTAAATTGAGGCGGGTATTTCATTGTTTGCAAGAAGCTAATCTAAAACTTGCACCAAAAAAATGTACTTTCTTTAAACGAGAGGTTCAGTTTTTAGGCCACGTAGTGAGTTCGGCAGGAGTAAAAACTGATCCTGCCAAGGTTGAAGCTGTTTAGAACTGGCCTTCCCCTATCGATAAGAAACAATTAAGACAATTTTTGGGCTTATGTGGGTACTATCGTCGTTTCATAAAAGGGTTGCTAGTCTTACAGGTCCTCTATATGCTATATTGGCTGATAAAGTAGTTTTTGCGTGGACAAAGGAATTGGAAGCTAACTTTCAACGGTTAAAAAGTGCCCTTACGGAAGCACCGGTCCTAAATTTTCCTTTGCAAGATACGAAATTTATTCTTGATGTAGATGCCAGTAATGATGCTATTGGAGCAGTATTAAGTCAAGACTATGATACCGAAGAGAGAGTCATAGCTTATTACAGCCGGTGTCTTCGCAGACCAGAGAAAAATTACTGCACAACAAGGAAAGAACTGATAGCTATTGTTGATGCAGTTAAGCATTTTCATCCATATCTCTATGGCCATAATTTTTGTCTACGGAGCGATCATTCTTCTTTGCGCTTCCTGCTTACTTTTAAGAATCCCGAGGGACAGATGGCAAGATGGATAGAAGCTTTACAGCAGTATGATATGACTATTTCCCACAGGTCAGGCAAGCTACACTCCAACGCAGATGCATTGTCCAGGATACCATGCAATAAACTCAGATGTAAATGGTGTTCAGAGTCAGACAAGATTTTAGGTATCAACACTCAAAGTGTACGCATTGAAGCTGTGGCTGATGAATGGTCGCCCAGCAGGCTTCAAAAGTGTCAGGAAGAGGATGAATGTTTAAGCGTAGTCAGGAAATCGATAGAGCTATGGCAAAAGCCATCAAAGCAAGACATTGATGCTGCTGGAAATGAACTAGCTTCATTACTTCGTCAATGGGATTCCTTGGGTTTACAGGAGGGAGTGCTGTATCGTAATTTAGAACCGTGTTCTGGAAACCCTAGTAGACTTCAAGTGGTTTTACCTCGTTCTTTGATTCCTAAGGCTCTGGAGTCCTGCCATGATGGGCTAGCTAATGGACATTTCGGTATTGCTAAAACACTTGGTAGGTTGCGTCAAAGATTTTACTGGGTGGGTATGCACACTGATGTCATCACTTATTGCCCAACATGTCACATTTGCGCCTCCAGAAAGGGACCTACGGGGAAAAAAAAGGGACGTTTGCAGGTATACAAGACAGGACGACCTGGTGAAAGGCTGGGTATTGACATTCTTGGACCACTCCCAGTCACTAATAACGGAAATAGGTACCTGTTTGTTTGTATCGATTACTTTACAAAGTGGCCTGAAGTTATACCTGTACCCAACCAAGAAGCCAAGACGTTAGCAAAAGCCTTAGTGACTCACGTGATTAGCAGGTTTGGAATACCAGGACAAATCCACTCGGATCAAGGAAGAAATTTTGAATCTACAGTTTTCAAAGAAGTCATGGACTTATTACAGATTGTAAAAACTCGAACTACTCCACTTCATCCTCAGTCAGGAGGTTTAGTGGAAAGGCTTAATAGGACTATTTTGGATTACTTGGCTAAATTTATTAAAGAAAATCAAAAAGATTGGGATGATAAAATACCTCTCTTTTTATTGGCATACCGGTCTGCTGTGAATGAATCAACTGGGTTTACACCAGCTTTCTTGACTATGGGGAGAGAGCTACGTCTACCACAGGATTTAGTTTGCGGACAACCACCTGGTCTAGAAGATAAGAATGCATCCGAATATGCAAAGGAATTATTGGAGTCAATAAGGGTAGCTCATAACTTTGCTCAAAAAAATATCACCAAGTCTTCCGTCAGGATGAAGACAAACTATGACAAGTCAAGTAAGCCTAGAGATTTTAAAATAGGAACGCAAGTTTGGCTGTATAACCCAAAAAGGAAAAAAGGTCTGGCTCCCAAACTTCAAACTTCATGGGAGAGGCCTTACACTGTCATAAAGAAAATAAACGATGTGGTTTATAAGCTCGAAAATCAGAGGAAGAAAAAAATAGTTGTGCATGCTAACAGACTAGCGCCCTATTCAGCTCGGTCAACTAAGACAAGTAAGAAAAGTTCCTCTTAAAGAAGAAAGGGAGGCGTGTGACATAATGTCAGATTATGTCAGAATTATGTTTTAGAGTTCATTATAGTTTTTGAGTTACAATAGAATTCTTTATTTAAACCTAAAGCTATGTTTCAATATATATATATATATATATATATATATATATATATATATATATATTAATATATATATATATATATATATATATATATATAATATATATGTGTGTGTGTGTGTGTGTGTATGTATATATATGTATTTCTAGACACTTTCTTGTAAACTCTATCTTTCGAACGGATTAATATTTTTTAACAAACTTGGTAAAATTCAACCTTTGGGAGGACACGAACCCTATTGAAAACCAGGTTTTTGTGACGTCATTACCCCGGTTTGCTGAGTCAGAAAAGTGATGCTGAATCGAATGAAACCGGCCGAAGTCGATACGACACTTTAAGTGACCAAAAAGTCGAAAAAAACCATTGTAAATTACCAAAATTTAGGTCGATAAAAAATAAATTTCGAGTAGGGTGTCGTTTGCTATGTAATTTTGGGCGCTGAATCGAATGAAACTGGTCCCAGTCGATACGACCACTCTAAGTTACCCAAAAAGTCGAAAAATCACAAAAATTATAGAAAACCAAAATCACGGTCGTTAAAAATTAAATTTCAATTAAATTTCCGGAGTCAATACGACCACTCAAACACAGGGTACCTGGGTTCATATCCTGGAAGGGTCCATAATTTTTTATCGTTTTTTTACTTAATATAAGTTTACATCTAGATAATAATTCTGGCGCGGGGATCCGCATGTCGGGCGAATTACATTTGGATGCGAGCACTCAAACCCAGAGTACCTGGGTTCAAATCCTAGTGGGGACAACAATAATTTTTTATCGTTTTTTTACCTAATATAAATTTACAACTAGAAAATACTGGCGCGGTGGTCCGCATGTCGGGCGAATTTCCTTTTCATGCGTGTTTCCGTGCTAAACAACAATCCTGGTTGGAATGATAATTTTTATAGTTTCTCACATTATATAAGTTTACAACTACTAAATAAATAATTCCGGCGCGGTGGTCCGGTGTCGGGCGAATTTCATTTAGAATGCGTGTTTCCGTGCTAAACAACGTATTTCTTGCTTATGCAAGAACCATGCCCATTGCGTGGTTCCGGTTCATGCTTTAGAACCTAAGCAGTTACTCAATTGTCAAGCTCTGCTCGTAACTCATTTTGTCTGTATTTTCCAAAGGAAAATACTAACTTTAAGACTAAAGAACTATCTTTAAGACTAAGCTTAAAGATAAGTAACTAAGCTTTAAACTAGTGCAAATAATGGTGCACTTCTAATTTTAGAGGCATAGTTTTGTACAACCAACTGGATGATTATGCGCATTTCCTTTGGAAAATACAGACAAAATGAGTTACGAGCAGTGCTTGACAATTGAATAACTCTTAGGTTCTAAACATGAACCGGAACCACGCAATGGCATGGTTCTTGCATAAGCGAGAAATGGGTTGTTAAGCACGAAAACACGCATTCTAAATGAAATTCGCCCGACACCGGACCACCGCGCCGGAATTATTTATTTAGTAGTTGTAAACTTATATTAGGTAAAAAAAAAACGATAGAAAATTATTGTCCCTTCTAGGATTTGAACCCAGGTACTCTGGGTTTGAGTGCTCGCATCCAAAGGAAATTCGCCCGACATACGGACCACCGCGCCAGAATTTTTAATCAATTTACTGCCTTGAGACAATGATATCCGTCCAGGGTATGTACTGCTTTGAGACAAAGGCGGTACATAACGGTATCCGGAAAAAAGTACATGAGAAAAAAATACGGAAGAAAATACGGAATACTGTATTTTTGTTTGTTCTCAGGTAGTGAATACATCCGTTTTATTCTCAGTGATTACTCATACAGCACTGCTCACGCTCAATGCTGCTTAACTTTTATGAATCGAACAAAGATTATGGACGTATGTAAGGGCCGATCTGAGCTGAATAGTAAATCGCCGTCGACAAAATCATAACCAATATTTTGGGGCCGATTTACGATGCATCTCGGAGATCCATTCTAGTTGCGGGTTGCTGGTCCAATAAAATAACAAAAAACCCAGATAAATTTTAAACAAGAAACACAGAATTTATTATTTATAAAACCACATTAAGAGGACTGTATTTTAAAAAATCATAAAAATTATAAGGAATTTCTTTTTAATAAAATCATAATAAAATTAAATTTATACTTTAGGCTGTTTTTATTCAAAATTACTAATTTTCCAGTGTTTTCACATTTAATGCCCTTTTTACATCCTATTTTGGCCATCTGATCTAAATTAAAATAATTATTTCATCTTTTATAATTCTCATAAAACCGTAAAATAAAATATGTCTCCCACGATAGACGAGAACGATATCGACGCACGGTAGATCGATAACTTTGGCTGTCGATTGTGGCTTCATCTAAGTCAGGTTAAGTAGATTATCATATCAATAATATCATCGATATCGATAAAGTTATCTTCATAAAAAGTAGTAAAATAAGATTACATTTCCTACCGGTATTTAGGTTATCCAAAATACAAGTTTCACATCACCAACTCACAATATATAATATTAAGCTAGTTTTCCAACTTAATAAGGTTTCTTTGGTTGAAGATCGGAAGTCCCATTGTACGAGAATGATTTCTTCGTAATCCTGCAGGAGATTCAGAGAGTTAGCGATCTTTGAGCTGCCAGGTGAGATACGAGGAAATGCGTACTTGTCACATACACTGACTAGGGCCGACTGACTGGACACGGAGCGCGGAAGAGCCGATATACTCGCAAGGTAAATACGGCGCGACCCTTGACCAGACAATACCTTATTTTCCACCTAAACTAGACATCTTATCTATATTATCGTTAAATTAACTACGTATAAATAAAGACATAATACAAATAATATTATATACTGGAAATCGACATACTACTTAAACTTGACTTATTACGCGACATAATAAAACCATGACATACTACTGCGTGCGGGAACAACGTCATTAATGTATTTAAACGAAACTTATACATGGCTATATGCGTGCCAAATCTCAATCCCATCGCACCGATATTTTAACTAATTATTTCGGGTTAATGACGTCATTAAACATTATTTTCTAAATAGAACAATTACAGCTATAGACTGATTTTTATACAAAGCTTATATACACAAGTATTTTATTTGCAAAATAATCCGAAACTGGGATGACACCGGCATTATCAGTTTTTAGGTAATTTTCTGAGTGGCTTTTAAAAAATTGTGTGTGTATTTGTCTATTACCATCGAAGGTGATAAAGACCTATATATATATATATATATATATATATAATTATATATATATATATATATATATATATATATATATATATATATATATCAGATGCAAGACATGTCCTATTCTTAATCAATCCACTGCTTTTACAAGTCCTTGTACGAACTTATCATATCCCATTCTTTCTGGCACCAACTGCATCTCATCCAACCTTGTATATGTCCTTGAATGTACCCAGTGCCAAGCTTTTTATATTGGTGAAACTAAATGTAAACTTTCAGAACGCATCAATCTACACAGAAATTCTTTAAATCAACTACCAGCGACTTTACCTTGTGCCAAACATGCAATTTCCCACAATCTCAGGTGTTTTACAGTACGTCCACTACGTCTACTACCTCCAAATACCTCTGATGGGGATCGACAACGAATGGAGATAGCCTATCAATTAGTCACCAAGTCCCGTGAACTCCCGGGCATTAATATTAGATGATGCCTGTTTTTATTTATTTTTTATTGTATTTTTATATTATTATTTTATTTTTATATTTTGATTTTTTTTATATATATATATATATATATATATATATATATATATATATATATATATATATATATATTATATATATATATTTTTTATTTATTTTATTATAATTATTTATTTTAATAATATATATAATTTCTTGTTTGTTTTGCTTATTGATTTATTTTTTTTTTTTATTTATTTTATTTTTTTTTAATTAATTTTTCTTTCTTATTATCTTACGTGCCTTATTTACACTGTTATTTAATTATACTATTTTACTTCTATCTTACTTACTTATTGTTACTCCTATCTACTATTATTATTACCTTTCCTACTTCCCTTACCTTTCCCTTGCGTTCGCGATGTGCCGGTTCGGTTAGTATTGGGTGACGTTTGGCGGCGGGACGGTTGTAGTTATACCTGCTGGAGCATTGGTTCAGTTTTCTGACACGAGCGACACTAGCTTCACAGCCGGAAGTCCCCGTCCTTCCCGCCTTTCAGGCTCATTCTCAGTACCTGGCCTGGCGCCTCACGGTTATCATCTATCTCCATATTCACGCTTGATAAAGACAAAAACAGTCGAAACGTCGCGTTTAATCCTCTCCTTCTATTTCTTCACCATCTGTAAGTTCTCTTCTTATTATCACTCTATATATATATATAATATATATATATATATATATATATATTATATATATATATTATATATATATATATATATATATATATATATATATATATATATATATTATAGATTCTAATATATATGGTAGAGAGTTGTAACTTGGTATAAAAATCAGTCTATAGCTGTAGTTGTTCTATCAAGAAAATAATAAATAATGTTTTTATAACTTTTTATAACTATAAATAATTAGTTAAAACTTTGATGCGATTGGATTGAGATTTGGCACGCATATAGCCATGTATAAGACTAACATATGTGCAAAGTTTCAACTTATTATTAGTATTTATTTAATTTGTATCAAATGACTTGTGTTTGTTTTTTAAAAAATTGGAAAAAAAAAAAAAATAATATTATTGAGTTAAACTTTAGTACAAGTCAATACCTTTACGTATTAAATAAGTACATGAAGTTCCATTTAAATTCAATAAGTATATCCATTTTGGTTTGATCATAACAGTTAAGCAGCATTGTGCGTGGTCAGTGTTGTATGGGTAACCGCTGAGAATGAAACGGAGGTATTTACTATCAGACGACGAGCGAAGCGAGTCCGTTGACGTGTACAGTATACATTTGGCAAATTACATATTCTGAAGACAAGCGAAGTGAGTCAGACGTAGGATAAATTATCGTAGCGAATTCGACGTAACGAGGAAAAGTTCCGAGGTACCCCGTAACTGATTCTTAGATTTAATCTAAATATCTAAGTATTTAGATATATATATATATATATATATATATATAATATATATATATATATATATATATATATATATATATATAATATATATATATATATATAATAGATTAATATTTAATCTAAGGTTTAGGGTGTACTTTTTTGAATAATTGTTTTCTATGTAAATTGTCCCCTTGTGTTTTTTGCGTAAACTTTTTTCCGAGTATTTTTTTCCGTGTTTTTTTCCGTGATTTTTTTTCTGTGTGATTTTTTCCGTGTTTTTTTTTCCAGTTTGTTTTTTCCGTATACTTTTTTCCTGTATTTTTTTCCAGTGTACTTCTTTCCTGTGCCTTTTTCCCGTGTACTTTTTCTCCTAGATTCGTACATTACACTATCTACTTTAGGGGAATTCAAGAACATTACATGAGATGTATATAATTTGCATTTTGTTTCATGTATTTAATCGCATAAAACATTTTATACGAGTTTTCTTATAAAATTGTTTATGTTATAAGAAAAATTAACTCTGCAAAAAACTCGTCTGCAAAATTCCATTATGCTGCCAAGTAGCATAATATACTATTATCTTACAGAGTAACTTTCTAGCTATCTTATGATATTTTTAAAAATCAAAAGCACACTCCAGTTTTTAATATTGGTTTACTTACCATTATACAAGTATACTCCAACTACTTTCGCGTCTCCTCTAAAGAGCTGCAGTGCTACCACAAATAATACTTTTAACAACATTATAGTTAAATTTCAAATTGTAAATTAATAAATTAATTAAAATTAATTTTCTTTTATGCTGTTTATCGCAATGATAAGAATTGCTCTTTAGATTTAGGTATAAATAAGTTATGTGTGACGTATTAATTTAAAGAGTGTTTACTCTTTAAATTATTATTTTAAATTCACTTAATTAAAATGAAGTGGAGATCCCTCTTCAGATAGCTCTATTGCAAGGAGGATAATTTAAACAATACATTCTGAAATTGAAATAGTTGCGTATTCACTTCATTATTCTCATAATAATCATTATACATGTAAGAGAGGTTACTCAAGTGGTCAGTAATGCTCACATTACACGTCTGTTAAAAATCCATCGAAAAGGCTGTTTTCCTGGCCAAGGTAAGAAATAATGATAGTTAAACTCAATTTCCTTGCTAAAAAACCTCAGAACTTTTCCTCATCACATAAGTTTCGCTTCGCTCGTCCTTAGAATATAAAATTCGCCAAATTTATACTGCAGCATGTCCTCGTACTCGCTTTGCTCATCCTCAGATAATAAATGCAACCGTTTCATTCTAGCTTTTCAGGAGGAATAGGTCCTAATTAATAAAAAAAAAACTAATTTTGCCGAGCTTTCGATATAATTTGGATACCAAAAAGTAAAAAGGTGATAAGTCGAAAAATGTCGATTTTGAGTTATTACTATCACTGGAATCAGCAAAAAAAGCGCTTTCGATTGGTATAATAAATGTATATCTACAATAATTAGTTTTTTAATTAATTAACTCAATGCAAAGGAGATATCTTTTATTTTGAACATAAGCATTTAGTATAAACGTAATAAGTTAAGTTAACCCATTTAGACTTCAATAAGTTGAAAAAATTATAAATATAAAATACATAAGTCGAGTTATGTATTTCCCTTTTGCAAATGTTTGCCTGCTGGTTACAGAATATAAAGGAGATAAGTCAACCAATCGTCTGTTTGTTTCGTTTCCTTCATCTAATAAGTTTGAACAAAATCGCCAATAATATGGATACTAAAAAGTAAAAAGGTGATAAGTCAAAAAATGCAACTTTTCAGGAACCAAAAAACAAACTTTGAATTAAGCTCTAAAACTTTTATGTTTATCCACATTTTAATTAGAAATATGAAACTTTATCTACATAAATAATTTACTATAATAGTAAGCTTACCTCAAACAAATAGTTTAATTCTAGTTCAGCAAGATTAAAAATGATAATTGTAAAAAATATAAATAGCAGTCAAAAGGGGATAACTCTCTTTTTGAAACCGATGAAAAAGACATAAGTCAGTAGGTTTTCCCAAATTTTTGCTAATATTTCAAGAACTATTTATAAATTAAATACCAAATTATATAGAACATATTAATAAATATAATAATGTTAAAATAAAAACTGTGATTGATTTTAACGATTTTAAAGATTCCTGAAAAGTTGCATTTTTCGACTTATCACCTTTTTACTTTTTGGTATCCGTGGTATGACTTATCTCCTTTATACTTTTCAGTCCTGACTACATTACCAAAAAGTCGCAAAGCCAATGTTTTAGATATTTTGAGCTAGAATTTTAATTTAAATTCACGAAACAGCGATATTAAGCTTAAATTAAAATGTTCCTAAATAAACACATTGATTTTATTATTCAACTGGACACCGAGCTAACTCAGGAACATTTTCGTTTTCTGTGTAAAATAGTAAATTTTTACTTTCATGTTTATCCACATTTTATTTAGAAATATGAAACTCTATCTACATAGATAATTTACTATAATAGTAAGCTTACTTTAACCAAGAAAAATAGTTTGATTTTTAGTTCAACAACCTTAAAAATGACAAGTGGAAAATCAGTCAAAAGGGGATAACAACCTCTTTGGAACCGATAAAAAAGGTATAAGTCAGTGGGTTTTCCTAAATTTTCCCTAGAAAGTTTTTAACCGTTTCATTCTTAGCGGTAACCACGCCCAATGCTACTTAACTTTTATAATAAAAAAACATAGACATATTTGTCGTATTGAAACAAAACTTGGGCCCGTATTCAGAATGATCAAAAGTTTCAAAAAAAATCTCTCCTAGGTTCTTCCTAGGTTGTTCCTAGCTTTTTCCTAGCTTCTTCCTAGCTTTAGTGTCCATTTTAGAACATTTTTAACCGTCCCTAGGGCTAGGAAGAGAACTCTCCTAGGTTTCTCCTAGCCTTTTCCTAACTTTGCACCTTAAATTCTAGGAAAAGGCTAGGAAAAAGCTAGGAATAACCTAGGAAGATCCAAGGTAGGTAGAGAGGTACCTTAAATCGTCCCTAGATTGTCTCTAGTCATTTTTTGTTCTATTTTAATAACTGTTTTTGAGCTTAAAATCCGTTTTGGGTAAACAAGAGTGGTTCAGGGCGAAAAATTGTTTGGTTGTCTCCCCCTTATAAATTTTGGGGGTGCAGCCCCCAAAAAGTCAAATTTTTTTTATTGCTCCAAACAACTTATTTTGACCTGAAACGGATTTCGAGCTAATAAAAACAATTTTTTGGTCGGCTCCCCCTTATACATTTTGGGGGGTGCTGCCCCCAAAAAGTCTAATTTTTTTTATTGCTCCAAACAACTTCTTTTGACCTAAAACGGATTTTGAGGCAATAAAAAATTTTTTTTTTGGTCGGCTCCCCCTTATAAATTTTGGGGGTGTTGCCCCTAAAAAAATCAAAAATTTGTTTTATTGCTCCAAACAACTTCTTTTGACCTGAAACGGATTTTGCGCCAGTAAAAAATGTTTTTTTGGACGGGTCCCCTTATAAATTTTGGGGGTACCACCCCCGGGAAAATTACAAAAAAATTACCGGAATTTCATTTTATTAGTATCAAATGTTCAGAATATGACGCAAAGGTTTGCTCCAATATAATCTAAAGTTACTGTAAAAAATCACATATTGGTAATATGATGACCATACATACCAGACGATTAACGACATAATAATTGGGTATTCAAACTTCCAGTTGTCAACTTAGTGGGGTTGGTACGAATTTTATCGCGATAGCTCCATACGAAGCTGAGTTAATCAAAGTGATGTATTGGTGAAATGCACCAGTGCAGGGTGAAATGCACCACCCTGTATATCTTCTTCATGAGCACTATGTTAATCGTCGCGAAAGTGTGACGTCACAAAATACATATTGGCTCATATCAAAACAAAATGAAACAAAGGATCCTATTATTTATTTTTTGTGATCCTAAAGTGACCAATAGCATTGCATTATTATGTAAACAAAGAAACGTTCTGCAACAAAACGTAACTTCCGTGACGTATTTATATTTATTTTCGTGAAGCAAATTTTTTACATTCCATTTACATTTTTTAATTTTTTGTTAAGCTATAACAAATGTTTTTCCCTAAGCAATAGGCTTATGAATACTATAAAAAATACACACAGTTCACGACTTAAAGAAAATCGTGATCTCTACGTTCACAACGTATGAACTCAGAGATGTTTAATGCTGATTTGATTAGAAAGATCAGCTAAGTAACAATCATAACGGGGATAGTAAGCATTGTTTACATTATATTGGTAGAGTAAACATTATACTTATTGATGTATCTCCCCATTAAAATGTGGGATTCAAAACTCTGCCTTAACGTGGTAGTTTTGTATATTCCCATCTAGAATGAAGTAGAGCTGTTAACTGTTTTAAAAATCCCCGTTTTGAGCGACCGCCTTCTTGATTGCTAACATTGCAATAAATGCTATCAAATATTATAAATGGAAAGTATCATAAACTTGATGAAACCTTATAGAAAATAAATAAAATAATACTAGTGCTGAGTATATTTTATTGAGTATATAATTATTACTGGAAAGATCTAAACTAAACTAAATAATTACGGGTAAATTGGCTAACTTATAAAGGTAAACAAGACTGAAAAGTATATTATACATTTTGTTTGTTTTGTGTAGTTTTTAAACTGTTCACAATATCAACCGCTTTTAAAACGCCTAAAACGAACTAATTGCTACGTAAACTAATTTGACTTTACGTGATATGACTTTATAGACCAGTGTGAAAAATGGAAGTACCAACTGTAGGGTTTATACAACCCTACAGTTGTATATGATGATATATAATATCTATATATATATATCATATATATATATATATATATATATATAAATCATCATATAAATAAATATGATGATTTATTTATGTCAAATATAATAATTTCTCCTATAAACTTACAATTCAAAAATGTGGCACCCATACACTCTACGAAAGTTTAACCTGTTTTTATTACCACTAACTATGTTATTGTAAAAACATTTAAATAGTACATTAATGACATATAATGATTTCTGGATATAACCTTCACTGGATCAAGGTCACGCACTTTCACATTAGATATACTTTAAAATAATCGGCAACTATAAATAAGTTTAATAAACTGCGTAGGCTTCCGCGGTTGTTGTCATGAAGGTTTAGGTCTTCCGGTGGTGACCGCGTCAATGTAGATGAAGAATCCGACGTTTCGCTTCCACTGTGGGAGGCATCTTCAGGGATGTAGGACATCATGGATAGAAACGCAATGCTCTACAAAACTGAACTGAAGATGGAGACGCTGCAGGCCCTATTTTATACCTGTCTCTGACCTTGTCTTCGAGGACGAAGATTATAGCCATGAGAAGGGATAATAGGCTATAATCTTCGTCCTCGAAGACAAGGTCAGAGACAGGTATAAAATAGGGCCTGCAGCGTCTCCATCTTCAGTTCAGTTTTGTAGAGCATTGCGTTTCTATCCATGATGTCCTACATCCCTGAAGATGCCTCCCACAGTGGAAGCGAAACGTCGGATTCTTCATCTACATTGACGCGGTCACCACCGGAAGACCTAAACCTTTATAAATAAGTTTGTTGTCTTTACAAATTTACGTATTTTAAGGGAGTTTATTCTGTGCCAGGTTTGTTTACAAATCATTTGTTTATTTTTGTAGAATATCTCAATATTATTAGTTTTACAGTTCTCTACTAGGTAGCGCTAGTTGTCAAAAAATGTCTGTTTACGTAAAATTGAGGTTCAAATTATTGTAAAGATAAATAATAAAATTAAGTTATAATTAACTCTAATGTAAGTTTTTATTCTATTTTTGTTATATTAACGTTTTAGCACGAATAAATTTACGTAAAATCATTCCTAGGGTTGTTTTTTTAAAAGCTAGGAGAAGGCTAGGAAGAAGCTAGGAACAACCTAAGAGAGATTTCAACAACTGATTCTGAATACCGCTAGGCCTAGGAGAAAGCTAGGAACAACCTAGGAGAAGGCTAGGAACAACCTAGGAGAGATTTTTTTAAAATGATTCTGAATACGGGCCTTGGTGTCGTTATTTACTACATAGACGTGCATACTTTTACAATATTTCAACACAATTATATTCTATTCTGATTTTATACAATTTTTTTTTAAAAAAACGTCATATTTAACTATTTTTTTAAACCCAAGTCATTTTATTTTTATAAAATGAACGTCCGCGTTTTATGATTTTTTTGAAATTTCCGTTTTTCGGAAATATATATATATATATATATAATTATTGTGTTGTAAGGAACGCGAAACCTACTCTGATATGGATTTCCACGAGCCATCTATTTACCGAACTTATGTCAAAGGAAAGTCGCGCTAAATGATATTAGATGTTTAAAAAATTGATCAAAAATTTGGAGTAGGTTGTCGGTTTCTATGTTTTTTAGGGCGCTGAATTAAACAAAACCGGTCTGATTTCGATATGACCGCTTTAACCGGTGAAAAGTCGAAAAAACGGAGGTAAATCACCGATTAACTTAAAATACGGTCGATGAACAACTTTCTTCAGTAGGGTGTCGTTTTTATGTTTTTTAAGATGCTTTCCAATAAAATCGGCCCGAAGTCTCTTAATTACTCAAAACTTCTTTGGTATCAATTGCTATACATATGTCATCAAAATATATAATTACACCAGGAATGTTCCGGAAATATTTGGTAACTAATTTGTGAAACAGCTCGGGAAGGTTTGATTAGCCGAACGGAGAACGGAGAAACTTGTACGTCCCAAAGACAGCGCTAAAGGTACATAATTTACTAGACTCGGTATCTATAGGGATATGATAGAACCCATCTTTTATGTCTAAAATTGAGAAATATTTCTTGTAAGCCAATCCCAGAATTAATTCATCTATGGATGGAATAGCGTATCTTTCTCGAATGATATACTTATTTAAATGAGTGGGGTCTATGCATATCCGCAGTGACCCGTTAGGTGTTTCAACAATAACAACATTAGAGACCCATTCAGACGGTTCATTCACTGGTTTTATTATTTTTCTACTTACTGATATATCAAGAGTCTCTTTAAATTTATCTTTTATCTTAAGGGGAATACGTCTAGCCGAACTAGCAAACGGTATCGCGTCGGGCTGCAGTTTTATTTTACAAACATCAGGGAATCCACCTAATCCATTAAAACATCGCTATACCTATCAACCCACTTATCTTTTGAGTTACAAAGGGGCTTGAAACTAGAACTTAGACCACACCCAAGAGCATCTATACGTTTGATAAGACCTAGTTTAATGCATGATTCTAGACCAAGTATGGGTTTGCAATTACCCGTAACAACAAGAAAATTTAATACATCATAACATTTGAAGGTGTCAACACAAGCAGAGACTTCCCCCACCGTATCTATTTTAAACCCACCGTAAGCTTCAATCTTAATATTGGTTCTTCGAATAGCTTTATTTAAACCCGCTTGTCTAATGTAAGAGAGAGGTAATGTATTAGCCACTATCAAGTTTAAACTCTACAGGTATACCTTCTACAGAGATCACTTTGTGCCATTTTCTTGCTTCAACTGCATCAACTTGCAGAGTGTCCACAAAGTAATCATTATTACTCGCCTCAGCTTCTAGGTTCTCCTGGTCTAACGTATTGCAGTTTCGGACAGCAGGCCTTACTGTTGACGAGGAATTCCAGCACATTGAATCCAAATGATTTCGTTTTTTGCATTCTTTGCAGTACTTTCCATATGCTGGACATCAAACATTCCATGCATGCTTTTGACCACATTGCCCGCAGATTTTAATCGAATCATTAGGTTTCGTAAATTTAGACTTAATAGGATTTACTGCTAGTGGTGAGTAGCTTGGCTTTTCTCCAGAAATTTCATGAACTTTTTGATTTCGTGCTTTCTCTTCTTCTATAGCTCGTAAATTTAACTCAACTAGTTCAGTAGACTGGCAAAAAGCAATTACTTTTTCTAGTGAACCTTCATCTCGTAGTAAACGTTCTTGCACCGATTTAGAATTAATGCCCAGTGCGATTTGAGCTTTAAGCAACTTCTCTTCCTGATTTTCAAATTCGCACTGCTTTATTAAATCCTTTAAATCAGCGTAAAATTTATCAAACGGTTCTAATTCTTTTTGTTTACGACAAAAAAACCTAAACACATTCATAATTTCATTTTTGCGAGGAACGCAGTGTTTCTCTAAAACATTCAATATTGCTAAAACTGTTTCTTTATCTGACGTCAAAGTCGTTATAGAGTTGTATAGTTTACGGGCATCACGGCCCAATAAATTTTTCAATCTAGCCACTTGGATTTCTCTAGGTTTATTGTAAGTTTCAGTAGCAGCAAAATAGATTTCCACATATTCTTTAAATGCCTTAAAATTCTCTGACAGATTGCCGCTCATGAACAACTCGCTTGGCTTATTAAATTCCATTTTTTTAGAAATAAAACAGTACTGTATCAAAATTGTTTTCTTACCAACTCGTAGGTCGTTAGTTAGACTGCGCCATGTTAAGTTTAATACTACTTCTTATTAACTAATAAGTATTAAAACATATTTAACTTCATAAAGAACATATTAAAATCTATATTTTTATATAAGTTGTTACAATGACATTAATCAAAATCAAAACAATAACAAGTTGCTAAGCAACCAACAGCTATAATTGAGGAATCCATCAATAGATAAAAATCAGTTTAGCAGATGGTAAATAAAGAGGTTACAAAGGGAAATAAGAAAACAATGCAAGAAAATTGTTCTTTAAATCTAGATGTTTTTAATAAATATTTCATTAAAATTACACATGCAGGTACAAACGCTTTTGATAAAGCAAAGGATATTGCTAGGCAATGTTACCAACATAAACTCCCGCATAAAGATATTCTTTTCCTGGTTCCTGTAACAGAATAGAATATTAAAAAAGTTATTACAAATATGGGCAATTCTAAAGCACAGGACTACTATGGTCTTCTTTCTTTCTTTTTTCAATTATCTTTATTAAATAAATTAATTAAAATTACAAAGTAAATTATTTAAAGATTAGCCTGTTCATGATGGCCCCTAGGCCTGAGCTGAACAGGCGTTGACTTAATATTACACTTTTATAATTATAATGTTTATCTATAATTTATATTTTATTGTTTATTTATTACATTTTTAAACACTAATTGGTTGTAATTATATTTTAAAATTATATATATAATTTATAATATTTAATAAATTTAATATTTATTATTATTATCATTTATCAATCAATTTAATTTAATGATATTATTTAATAGTTATAAATTCTTTATTTACAGAGATTTTTTTATTAAGTATTCTTTTATATGCTTTTTAAAATTATCTAGTTTTTTCCAATAATTAAATTTCTTGAGGAAGGTTGTTGAACCACACAATCCCTTGGTAGTACCAGTACCTTTGAGCAGCGCTAGTGCGGCAGTATGGAACTGTCAACAATTGTAATGCCATACTTCTCGTATTAATACCATGCAGTAATACTTCTATACTACTCATGTTTTTGTGTACTTGAGTTAAGTACGCAGCCTGTATCATTTGGTCATACATTTTTTTAAATAATGGTTCTGAGTGTTCTAACTTTTTTTTGTTTAAAATAATCCTCATAAATGATTTCTGTTGAATGACAACAGACTTTTTGTGGTTCTCTGTCACAGATCCCCAGGACAAAATACCGTATCGAATGATTGAGTCGACCAGTCCGTAATATAGTATTTTTAATTGATTTCTTGGGGCAAAAGGTCGAATGCGAATGAATAAGTGTTTTAAAGTCTTTAATTTATTTGTCAGTTGCTTTAAATGAGGTTTCCAGGTCATGCACTGACCCAGCGTAATACCTAAATATTTCGCTTCCTTAGTCTAATAGTTCCTTAGTCTGTCTAATAGTTTACTTAAAAACATTTATCCAGCAATTATAGTACCTCTAACTCGGATTATTAATAACTGCTTAATACAAGGGCATTTTCCAGAAGCACTGAAAATCACAAAAATAACTCTAGTCTTTAAAAAAGGTGATATTAACGAAGCAGGAAATTATAGACCAATAAGTATCACACCTATTTTTGGTAAAGTGCTTGAGATAGTGATTAGGGAACAACTTGTACACTACCTTGAAAAGAACAGTTTATTGTCACAATGACAGTACGCTTAACGAAAAAATAGATCTGAGAAAGCAGTAATAAAACTAGAACAATTGGAGTGCTTCGAGAAGGGAGAACATATGGTCTTAACATGTATTGATCAATTAAAAGCTTTTGATAATGTTCCTAAACCAGTATTGTTGGAGAAAAGTAAACTATTAAATATCCAAGGTAATGCATTAAATATCTTAGATGAATATCTTACAGATAGACCTCAGTATGTCGTTTTCAAAGGACAAGTCTCTGAAATTGAGATAGTTCGAGGCGGAGTAGTACAGGGTTCGAATCTAGGAGCCGTACTCTACCTTACCGACACCAATGATCTGGAAGAGTTCATGAAGATCAAAAATTTACATGGAAGGATAATATAACGAGTATAGAGAAAAAACTATCAAAGAATGTCTTTATATTTAAAAAATTGAATAAATACTTATCTGTAGATACGCTGGTTACTGTGTACAGAGCATTGGTGGAGGATCTGCTCTATGGCATACTTCTCGGGGCATTGGTGAGAGTAGGATCTGTTATGGCATACTCTCTGGGGGCATTGGTTGAGAGTTGGATATGTTATGGCATACTTCTCTGGGGGCATTGGTTGAGAGTTGGATCTGTTATGGCATACTTCTCGGGGGCATTGGTTAAGAGTTGGATCTGTTATGACATACTTCTCTGGGGACATTGGTTAAGAGTTGGATCTGTTATGGCATACTTCTCTGGGGGCATTGGTTAAGAGTAGGAGCTGTTATGGCATACTTCTTTGGGGGCATTGGTTGAGAGTGGATATGTTATGGCATACTTCTCTGGGGGCATTGGTTGAGAGTTGGATATGTTATGGCATACTTCTCTGGGGGCATTGGTTGAGAGTTGGATCTGTTATGGCATACTTCTCGGGGGCATTGGTTAAGAGTTGGATCTGTTATGACATACTTCTCTGGGGACATTGGTTGAGAGTTGGATCTGTTATGGCATACTTCTCTGGGGGCGTGTTAACACCGAGAGCATATTATTAATACAGAAGAAAATATTAAGAATAATTATGAATAAGAACAACAGGAAAACTTGTAAACCTGTATTCAAACAATTAGGTGTTATGACTGTGATACATTTATTTATCTCCAGAAGGGTAATTATCAAGACATTTCGGGGCTTGTTTTTATGTAATAATGACCGCCAATATAACCCGGCGGGAAATATTAATTTATTATTTCCCGCCGGGTTAATAAGATTCTAGCCCGCAACTGTGCACGGAGAAAAATATTAAGGAAATATTTAGTTATGACCCAGTTTTAGTTTAAATATTCTCATAAATTTAAACTTTTTTAGCGGGTTTAACTCCTCATTCTATTTCTATACAATAGTAATTTATTAACTTTTAATTTAACTATTAATATTAGGTATATATTAATTATATATATACATAAATACAAATAAAATAAATAAATAAAATAATAAAAAAATTTTCTCTTAAAAAAGTGTGCACATGACCCACAGGGAACCAGTTATTTCAAGAATACTAAAATTTGGGGGAATGACGTTAGGGGGAATGATGGGAGTTATTGGCAAATGTAGAGAAATATTTTTTAAGTTTTGCGAAGGATCTGACGCAGTCGCGTAGCCGGGGGGGGGCTGAGGGGGCTTCAGCCCCCCCCTGAAATTTTACATAACCTAACCCGCAATAAATGAGGTTTAAATGAAACCATTTCATTTCATTTTCATTATTTGTTACTAGCAAATTTCGCAGGGTAAAAATATAATTTTACCAAATATACTAGGGCTCATTTCGCTCGCCTATATGTGTCTGTTAGTACTGATTTTAGAAAAAATAATTATAATACAACATGAAGTTCTAGGGCTCGCTTCGCTCGCCTTTATGTGTTTGCTTATCAGTTCATTCTTATAAGTATGGAATAAAAAAAACATTATACATATACATTGAGGCTCGCCATTATACACTTGCTTGTTACTAGCCAATTTAAACTATAAATTCAAACTTTTATTAAATATTATGGGCTTGCTTCGCTCGCCTATATATGTTTGTTTGTCGCTACCTAATTTCAGAGAAAAATTTAAAACGTAAAATAAAATTCAAGGGCTCGCTTCGCTCGCCATATTGTGTTTGCATATCAGTACCTACTTAAGAGTATACAATAAAAATAACCATACAATACTAGGCCTCGCTTCGCTCGCCTTTATGTGCTTAGTTGTCAATGTCTACTTTAAGAGAGACAATTAAAACAAGGCATGCAATTCATGGGCTCGCCTTTTTGTATATGTTTATCAGAACCTAATTTTATAGCATAGAGTAAAGACATAACATGATATTCTAGGGCTCGCATCGCTCGCCTTTATGTGCTTGTTTGTCAATACCTACTTTAAGAGAAACACTTAAAACAAGGCATGAAATTCATGGGCTCGCTTCGCTCGCCTTTTTGTATATGTTTATCAGAACCTAATTTTATAGCATAGAGTAATTTTAGAGCATGGAATAAAAAAAACATTATACATATACATTGAGGCTCGCCATTATACACTTGTTACTAGCCAATTTAAACTAATAAATTCAAACTTATTAAATATTATGGGCTTGCTTTCGCTCGCCTATATATGTTTGTTTGTCGCTACCTAATTCAGAAAAAAAAAACGTAAAATAAAATTCAAGGGCTCGCTTCGCTCGCCTTTATGTGATTTTTTGGTGGTTTTCGATATTTTTGGCGGGTGAAATAGCCGCCATTTTAAAAAAGCGATGCATATTTGTGTTCTACCCATCGGTACCAACAATTTGATGCCCCACATGATTTTTCAAAAAAATATTTATTTTTTGCGAATGTGCGCATTCGCTCATAAATCGACAGATGCGCGTGTAAGATAGTTGTCTATATTTTTCCTGTTGTTGGATAAAATAGTTAGACATGTGTACCAAGTTTCAACATCCTAGCTATTGTAGTTCCTGAGATTTTCGTGAAGGTAGAGGGTGTATAGATAATATATTTATTCTAAATTCTGTAATTTCGGTAAATTTAATTAATAGAGTCCCTTATTTATTAGTTGTATTCATAGATTTTTCTAGGGCCTTTGACTCTGTTTTGCATGAACTACTGTGGAAAAAACTACTTTCTCTGGGTCTGAGTCCTAAGCTTTTAAAGTCTTGAAATCTCTTTATGACCAGGCAGCTTTAGCAGTGAAAAATAAAAATTATCTTTCTGAGAAAATAGAAATTACATGTGGGCTTTTGCAAGGCGAGCCGCTTTCAGCGACTCTGTTTAGCTTATTTATCTCAGATTTAGTCAATTTCTTTAAAGGTAAAGGCTTTGAAACTTAATAATGTAATAAGGATTTTACTACTTCTTTATGCTGACGATGTCCTTTTTCTAGCGAGTTGTTGGACTGAGGCTCAAGAGTTATTAGATTTTTTATTCCTGTATTGTGTAGAAAACGGTCTCGAAGTCAACACTGAGAAATCTAAAGCAGTTATTTTCTCTAAATCTAAGAAATTGAGACCACTCATTTTTAATAATAGTAAAATAGAATATGTTAAAAATTTCACCTATTTAGGTGTACCATTTGCTTGTTCTGGTAAATTTTACCAAGCATCTAAATATTTTATTTCTAAAGGTAACTTGGCATCTGCTCAAGTTCGTAATATTCTCTTTAAGTCAAAATCTGATTCTTGGTCGACTAAACTCACTCTATTTAATTCTCTTTCTTTGTCTACACTACTCTATAGTTGTGAAGTTTGGGCACCTAGGTACTTAACTGAGCTAGATTCTTTTCAGTCTAAATTTTTCAAAGCACTACTTTATTTACCTTCCAGTACTCCTCACTATATGCTAAGAATTGAATTTGGTTTACTTTCCATCAGTACTAAGGTATTTAAGGCAATGGTCAACCTTTGGTACAAAATTCTCTCAATGAAAGACGATCGTCTCCCCAATCTCTGCTTAAAAGCTTTAATCGTTGCAGATAAAAAGAGAAATAATGTCCCAGAGCTTAACTGGGTTTCCCAGTTTAAAGATTTATTAAGTATCATAGGTTGGTCTGACGTCATAAATACAGATTCAGGTTCATTTAAATCTAATATGAAAAGCCTTCTTCTTGCTTTCGAAAACCATATGTTTTCACTAGACGTGGAGAGGGTTATGAATTCTAGTTACTCAACTGTCTATAGAAATATTACATTGTATTGTTCTGAAGGCGAGCCATACTTGCAAAGCAGGACTAGTATTCATAAATTACGTATAGCCTCGCAAATAAAACTTGCCAACAGAAACATAGTCAAACTATACTGTCAAAAGATATCAATTACCTTAAATAGTAGTGAACCATGTCCTCTTTGCAACAATTATTCTGATTCTCTTGAACACTTTGCTTTACAGTGTAATAGTCTTAGAGATCTTAGACTAAAATATCTTAGTCCTACTTTAACTAGTCAAAACCTTTTCTGTTCTTAATGATACAAATCTTCACCAGCTATATTTGTTTACTGTTCACGCTATGAGGAGAAGGTCTAGTAACCCTTCATTACGCCTCTAATGCTAATTAAAAGTAGCTTATTTATTTATTTTTTTTATGTATTTCATTTTATCAAGGCAAGTTGCATTAATTATTATTTATTCTAACTCAAGAGGACTTGTTTAATTTTTTTAACTACGTTTTTTGTATTTATTGCATATGATACTTTGTAAAAACTATAAGTTATATACAAATAAAGATTATTATTAGTTCCTGAGATGAGAAATCGGACAGACAGACGCTCGACAGAAAGTTATAAGGGTTTCGAAGATTAATATCGAAAACCCTAAAAATATACAATGAAATTGAGAGATATAAAAATAATTTGAAACATTGAACAATATACAAATATATATATATATATATATATATATATATATATATATATATAATATATATATATATTTATACATATTTACATATACAATTTTTAACATTCAGCCCCTCCCGAAATTAAATCCTGGCTACGCCACTGATCTGACGTATAAACTAATTTAAAAATCATGTAAGATGTTAAAAAAAAATAAATTTTATTTAAGGGTCCTGATAAATAAAACACCCTTAAAATTTCAACTTAACTGATCTCAGTTGTATTGAGCCACTGACTATGAGCAGAGTGAGCCAAAAAACATAAGTTTTTGAGCGCCTGAGGTGCTGCCCCAGCTAGAGATAATTAGGTGTGGTTTGCAGGGCCTAAAAACTAAATTTTTTACAAAAAAAAATAATTCTTATGGCTGCAAAACCGATAAAGACACAAACTAGTGCTACGATGTATAAAAATTGGGTCTTCAAAACAGTTGTTTTTAAACAACTTTACGTGATTCATTATTATGGGGTTAAAGAGAAGACGTTTGTGGCTAAACACTACGAGATCTCTACAAATCTTTTTTTTTGGTCCAGTCAGTACATAAACACACTCAATTTTATTAAATATACTATATATGTGGTATATTAGGTTATTAGTTGTTTAATTTCCTTAATTTAGAATATTAACACAAGCAATTAAATAATGTATTGGTTATGCAAAGGTAATTAGCAGGTAATTTGGATACTGGTTTATCACATTATAAGATAGGGGGGGGGGGGGGCGATGATACACGCAAAGTACCTAAAAGGGGGCAATAAAATAAAATAAAATAAAAAAAATAAGCTTTATTTAACAAATACAATTCATTGTACAAAGTTAATTGTCAAAATACATAAAAGTGTTAATAATCAATTTTTTAAATTCCACTATATTATACAGAGGGTTGTCTAATAATAATTCTCTTATATACCCAGAAAATTTCTTTTCATCTAACCCTCTTTTTTCAACGGGCAATAAATTATAAAGTCGAAGGCCAGCCTGAACAGAATTATACCTCACTGTTTTTTCAAGTCTGCATTTTGGTACAACAAACAAATTATTTTGTCTAGTAAAATAAGAATGAATATTTTCTACCACTGTTAAGCTTGATTGAATACTGTGAATGAATACGAGCAATTGATAACAATACAGAGAGTAAAGAGTGAAAATGCCTTTATTCTTAAAATATTTTCGGCACGATGTTTTATTAGGTAGGTTATATAATATTCTGATTGCCCTTTTTTGCAATATAAAAATTCTGTCAACACTTGGGGCATGGCCCCATATCATGGTGCCATACGATAGTAACGAGTGAAAATGGGCAAAATAAACTATTTTTAATGAATTAATAGAGACAGACGTAGAGGCTTTTCTCAGCATATAAATGCTTGTACTTAGCTTTTTAGCCAAAAAATCTAAGTGGGGCTCCCAGGATAATTTATTGTCTAAATGAATCCCTAGGAATTTAAATGAACACAAATTAGTAGCTTTAAAATTAAACAGTAAACTTACAGTTTTGTCATTATTTAATTTAACCTTATTTGCATTACACCAATCTGTAAGAACACCTAAGGCTAGGGACTGTACTTGCTGCAAGTCAGATAGTACTTTGGATGATAAAACCACTCCGTAATCATCGGCAAAAAGAAAAGCAGCTGCCACTAGTAACCGCATCGCGTAAGGCAGGTCATTTATAAAAATTAAAAATAAAATAGGACCCAAAACTGAACCTTGTCTTACGCCATGTTTTATTTCCAGAAAGTTAGAGAATGTACCACCCAAATCAATATACTGTCTCCAGCCCTTTAAATAAGAAATAATAAAATTAACAGATTTTTCATCAAGCCCATAAAAAATTAGTTTTATGCGTAGAATCTCTAGCTGTACTCCATCAAAGGCTTTGGAGAAATCAAAAAAATATGCCAAAACTTTTTCTTGAAGATCGTAATTTTCTAAACAGATATTTACAAATCTCGTAACAGCCTTGATTGTACTTAAACCTTTTCTAAAGCCATATTGGTGTTCATAGAATAATTTATTGGTTTCAAAGTACTCCACCAGCCTATTTTTAGCGCATATTTCAATAATTTTAGCTAAGGCAGGGATAAGGGATATGGGCCTATAATTTGCAAACTCATCTTTGCTACCCTTTTTATGAATTGGAATGACTCGAGCTATTTTTAACGAATCTGGAAAAACCCCCTCACTAAAACACACATTAATCAAGTGAGCAAGTGGTTCACAAATACTGCCGGATATTGATTTTAAAATTTCAAAATTTATTCCAAAAATGTCAAAACTTTTGGATTTTTTTAGGGATTTTAAAATGTTATGTACTTCTTCAACAGTGACTTCTTTAAAGGTAAATTTAATATTTACGGTAGGAACATTATTTAAGTATTCCTGAAACGATTTTTTGCTAGGTGGAATCTTATCGAGCATGTCATTAACTGAATTTATAAAGTACTTGTTGAAGCCATCAGCTGTCATTGTACCAGGCAAGTTATTTTTTAAATTTAAAGAAGGAGATATTTTTTAGGGATGGTATTATTAATTATTTGCCATGCCTGTTTGGTTTTATTGGGAGCATTAACTATTAATGAGTCATTATAAGAAATTTTGGATTTATGAATGGCGCTACGGTATTCTCTTTTCAATTGGATTAATTTTGATTTTGTAAAATATATCCCGGAGTCATCTTTGTTTAAGCATTCATTATAGGACAAATAGGCATCCCTCATGGACTTTAATTCGTCAGTGAACCAAGGCGTTGAATGGCTTTTGACTTTACAAGGCTTGATCGTACTAGTTCTCCAAGGTAAATAGGCATCTAGGTGGGAATTAAACTCATTGACAAATATTTCAAATTTAATATTCAAGCTCTCTGTCAAGTACATAGTACCCCAATTTATTAAACCTAAAGAATACTCTAATAATGATAATGAGTTTACGTTTATGACTCTTTTAACATTTTTCTGAATTGTACCATCCATGGATTTTTCACTTATATTTTGAAGAGACAATATTTGGGCCTTGTGATCACTTAAACCTAATTCTACCACTTTAGACTCTAAAACTAAATTATTATTTACATCTGTTATTATATTATCTATACAGGTACGAGTTCTACCCTCATTACTTATTCTAGTAGCATCTTTAATTGTGAATCTTAGATTAAAGCTATTTATTACGTCACTAAATTGTTTTACAATACTTTTATGAGATAGAAGGTCTATATTAAAATCCCCCAGTAAAACTAAAGAATACGAAAATTTATGTAAATAAGTTAATACTTGTTGGATGATGGACAAAAATTCAATAAAATTATCTGGACACGGCGGCCTATAAGCGCAGCAAATTATGATTCTTTTATCAGGTATTTGGACTGCACAGCATTCTAGTATACTTTCTCTAGAAAAATTTTTTACCTGATCAATTTCTTTAGCCGCTATATGATCTTTGACAAAAATAATGGAACCCCCACCCCTACTTTCTGAGCGACAGAAACTACTTGATATATTGTAAGTAGGAATTGCATACAGATGTTGGATATCTTCTTTTAGCCAATGTTCAGTCAAACAACAAACTTCAAAGTTCTTTTCAGCCAATATTAATTCCAAAGAATTAATTTTACTTTTTAAATCCCTAATATTTTGGTGAAAAATATTAAAAGAGTCTACGTCATTATTATTATTTTTCTTGTTATTAATACTTATATTATTGCTGTAGTTAATAGAACTATTTACATTAACATCCCCTATGTCTAAGTTTACACTATTCGAAATATCAATATTAAGATTAAAATTGTCAATCGAGTCATTGTTATTTATCTTGATATCAAGAACGTCGTATCCACTCACAAAAAATTCAATGAATTACATTCATTCGTTATTTTACTGGACAAGAGTTTAATATTGCTGCCAATTTTGGAAGCTAACCTATGTTTACCTTGAACATTAAAATGAACTTTTCTATAAGAATAACTATTATAATTCAGTTCCATACTTACATCTAACCAGTTTATATTTACATCGAGTTCTAAAGAGCCGAGAAATGTTCTTATTTTATTATTTACATGTTCTATGTTCCTATTTACATATCTAAACTTATAACTATAATTCAAAGGGATTGAGCAAAAGATGAAGTTAGTTTTACTAAATAAGTGTGAAATATTTCTTATGATATGACATAGATCAGTGCTATATACGGTACCACACATTGCGTCATTGCTTCCACCAATCACTACAACATAATCATGTAATGTGAAATCTTTTACTATGTTTTCAACATTACTCAGCACTTGGTGAAAAAGTGCACTTGGCTTGAACATATTACAGACTAGAAACTCTTTTTTATCGATGTACTTGGCTAAAACTTCATGCATGTTCCTAAACATGCTATCACCTAGCAGTAGAACTTTTCTTCTCTTATCGTCAGATGGTACTGGTTTGTTTAATTGCAAACATGGTTGAGTTTTACTATGCGATAATATAAAGTCATTTAAATCTTTGATTTTGGAGTTAAGCTCATAATTATTAAGGTTAAGTGATGACAGTTCTTCTTTCAATTCTTTAATAACAGCATCTCGATCTTGAAGGGATGTTTTAAGATTTTCTAACTCACTAACGTCAAAATTTATTGAAGGGGCAAAATTTGCTGGCCCATTGTTTTTGCCACTAAATTGTTTTAGAACATTATCAGCATCATTTAGTTTTTGTTGAAGCAAATTATTTTCTTTAACGAGTTCATGAATCTTCTTTTCGCTCAAACATAGCTCTTTCTGAATACCATCTAAATATTTTTTCTTGCTTTTTAAGTCTTCTATTTCGTCTTCCAATTCGAAAGTTTTAAGTGTGGAGGAATTCAATTCATCTTTCTGTGAGGAACAGACATTTTTAAGGAGGTCGAGTTCGTTTCTAAGAGCTGATAAAGAGGCATCTTTTTCCCTGAGTTGTTCGAACAAGTTATCTAATGCTGGGTATAAATCAGAAAAATTTTTAATCATGCTATCTATAATGTCCTCAATCCCAGAATACTTGATTAAACATTGTAAATTGTTAAAAATCCCCACTGTTGCCTTTTCAACTTGTTCATCCTTGAAAGTAAACTCACCCAAGCACTCGAGTGATTTTTTATTTTGACTCATTTTAAGTTTTGTTAAATTTCTAGTTAAGAGAGACATTTTTACTTATGAGTGTTTTGTTTCGGTTAAAACAAATCAGTAATTAACTGTTTCGTTGTTTAATTAATCCAAAATTGTGGAGATTTAGCTTTTATTTCTATGGAGTGGAGTAAAATAGTATTAGAGTTGAGTTCCTTCTCGCCAATAAATAAACAACCGTAGGAAAAAAGATAGTAATATCACACAGTTTATAGGTTGGTTATAGTTATTGTAGTTTTTAAATTAGGCACCTTTGTTATCCATGAAATGCGCATGCGCCAATACGACAGAGTGATTTAGGGTAGGAGAATATTTTCATTCATGAATCGTGATTTTCATTGATAAAACAGCTGATTTTACTATGACTCACTACAACTATCAACGTGAAGAACTAGATAAAATCTAAACTAGTAAAATGGCAAGAATTTATGAATTTAAAAGAGAAATTAAATTGTAATTTACTTGAGAAATATATTGTTAAAAAACTTACGGTTTTTTGCAAAATATGAAGAAAGTCCAGAATAATAGAAAAATAATAGTTTAAATTAATAAAGACACCAATAAATAATTAAAAACGACACATAATTGAGGACACATTAAAAACACCTGTTGACTCTTTGCGTCCATATTGTAAACTGAGTAATAAAGGTTGAGAACCACTTATTTAAACAACACAAAGTTAAAAATTAATAAAATTACTAACACCAATATTGGAATAATTAAACCAAAATAACCAAAAAACTTTAAACTTAGTTAGTCCGCATATTAAGTTATAGACATTGACTGAAAAAAAGTGTTTAAGCATAATTTAATGTTAATTTCTTTTAATAATGTTAAAATGGATTAATCTAGTAAAATGGAAGCTACTTGTGTTGTTAATTATAAATCTGAAGGAGCTGCTCTTGCTGGTTAGTAGCTTTGCATTAATTTACCATTTTACTTGTTACCTATCGGCCTCGTGTCACCAACAAGTCACCTGAATGGGTAACAAGGCTGGGAGAAAAATGGGTAATCATCTGGCTCTTGGGTCGTCAGCCTACCTTTCAGAATACAATTATGATTTACAATCATGAGTTGCAATCATGATATACTAAATACAAACTGACGCCTTACAATTTTTAGGTAGATTAATTACACAATACATTAGCATGTTGCTTTTAGTATGAGTAATAGTAGATAAGTTTGACGACCCAAGAGCCAGATGTTTACCGAAAAATGCTGGTTTCCTTGACTCAAATTTACTCATTTGATTTTATTGTTAATTTATTACATGGATTATGTGCATATATAGTAGTTTTGGCACACGATTTGGGGTAGACCTCTGGACACTGCTACTAACTATGGGAAATTTAATTGCCCTATACCTCTCGTGTATTATAACTTAAGCAACACACGTGACTTGAATGCAGCTAAAGGGAGAAAACGTAACACTTGTAACACATTATAAGGAAGTAAAAAGTCCCCACAGCTGCAAGGAACATATGGGAGGGTCGGGTATTTATCCACCCATGGCCCTTGAATCTCCATCACTTTTATCTTTTTCTTCTCTCTTCTATTTTCTTATTTCGTTGTAATTTACAGTCTATCGTTTAGTTTAAAAATCCCCAAGGTCATAAGCATTTTGAGGATTGACCAATCAGTAAATATCCGCCGCCAACCCCTCGTTTGAAAAGAAAAAAAAGTCTTTACTACCATAACCGTTGAGAGAAATAACCTTCTTCCTGGCCATCATTCATTTTGTTTGTGCTTCTTTTTGTGTTTACATTGTTTTTAAAACAACTTTTTTTTATTAATATTGATAATTATATTATATAATAGCCAAGAGCCCAGGGGTGTTTGTTAATAAAAAGTGTAATGGCTGGAACCGGTCTCAATTTTCGTATATACCTTCCTGAACAAGGATCTGCAATCTGCCGACTCGTATCGATGGGTGTCCCCAAGAAGAGAACGCACTTTAGGGGTCAAATTTAGCACACAAATTGCAGAACATACATACCATATATGTATGTGTATGTATAATATATGTGTGTGAATGTCTGGTTAATGATATTAATGATTAGAAAAACACATTAGGTTGAGGAAACTTAACTCTTTTAATTCACAGAAAACTAGAGAACAATAATAAAATAAACTGTCAAAATTAAAAATGTAAACAAAGAAAATTATAAAATAGAGAAGGTTCAGCCACAACTACTCCCTCCCAGTGGCAACGACAGCGTATCTTACTGGAAACTTAACCTGACGACCGTAACGCGTTCTTACTATTTTTTCTTGTGGTGTGTTTGTATTATTTGACATTCGTCGTATAGCTTGTGATTTTGTCGGTGGCTAAAGATTTCTTTGGAGGCACGTTTCACCTTGCTTGTTACTGGTTCATCAGTTATCGCGCCCTGTGCTAGCTCAAAGGCTGGCTTAATGCGGTCAATCGTTATAGTCTGGGGACCTCTAGGCATAGCAATTTTAAAAATTTAGTGCCTCTAGAAATTACAGCAAATGGACCATCGTATACTGGTTGCAATGGTTTTCTAACAGCATCATGTCTTACGAATACGTGTGTTGCAGTGTTGAGAGCTGGATGGATGAAAACTTTTTGTGAATCATGGTGATGTGTCGGTACTGGTCTGAGACTCTGCATCTGCTCTTTAAGTTTGTGCACAAATTCAGGCAGGTTTATGTTTTCAGGCTTAATTTCTTTATTTAGAACTTCAGCAGGTAAACGGAGGGAAGTGCCATAAACTATTTCAGCTGTCGAACTATGCGCTTCTGGAATTATGTATGACCTCAATCCTAACAAAATCAGTGGGAGTTTTGAAACCCAATCCTGCGACAAACAGGCCTTCAGTGAAGATTTTAAAACTCGGTGCCAGCGTTCAATTTTTCCATTTGAAGCAGGATGATAGGCCGTAGTTCTAATGTGCTGGACACCTAACAATATGCATAGGGAGTTAAAGAGGTTAGACTCAAATTGAGGACCCCGGTCAGTAGTTAAAAATTTCGGAACACCAAAGCGTGCCACCCAGTGCGTCATAATAACCTCTGCAACTGACTCAGCTGTAATATCATTGATCGGTACAGCCTCAGGCCATCGGGAGAAACGATCTATCATGGTTACCAAATAAGTGCATCCACGACTAGGAGGTAGTGGACCAACAATATCCACGTTTATATGGGTAAATCTGGCATCAGCACTTTTGTAGCAACCGATGTTGCTGTTGGTGTGCCGCCATACCTTAGACCTTTGGCATGAAATGCAGGCTTTAACCCAGTTTTTAATATCCTTGTTCATTGATACCCATACGAACCTCTGCCTAATTAGGTCTGTTGAGCCTTTAATCCCTGGGTGAGATAAATTGTGGAGAGATTCAAATATCTTCTTACGTAAACAAGTTGGGACGTATGGCCTGGGAGTTCCTACCGAGGAGTCACAAATCAGAGGTTTGCCATTTGGAGAAAGTATTGTTTGAAATCTTAGTGATGTCGTATTGGAGTTAATAAGATTTTGGAGCTCTTGATCTTGCGACTGACTATCAGCAAGGTCGTCGAAATTAATAGTTGAAGGAAGTGATATAGAAGAAACACGAGAGCAGGCATCAGCAACAATATTATCCTTACCTTGCACGTACCTGGTGTCAGTTGTGAACTGCCCTATATAGTCTAACTGGCGTACTTGGCGTGGTGTTGAGTTGTCTGAATTCTTTTGGAATGCGAAAGATAAAGGGCGATGGTCTGTGTAAATTGTGAAGTTTTGACCTTCCAACATGTGTCTAAAATATTTAATGGACAAATATGCTGCCAATAGCTCCCGGTCGTATGTGCTATATTTGATTTCAGTAGGGGATAACTTCTTAGAAAAAAAAAACCAAGAGGTTCAAAGACTTCATTATGTACCTGATTAAGTGAAGCGCCTACTGCTGTACTCGAAGCATCCACCATTAACACCAAGTGTGCATCAAGCTTTGGGTGGGCTAGTAAAGTCGCATCGACCAATTCACTTTTAGTTTTGTTAGAAATTGCAGTTGTATCCGGATTCCACTGAATTTTACGCTTGTCATTCTTTCGTACATCTTTTGTCAGGTCATACAAAGGTGCATGTGTATTGGCAGCTCGAGGTAAAGATCTTCTATAGAAATTAATTAACCCTAAAAAGCGACGCAGCTCTTCTATAGTTTGAGGTAATGGGAAGTCTACTATGGTTTTCACTTTATCAGGGAGTGGAGCTATGCCCTCACTTGAGACCATATATCCTAAGAATGGAACTGCTTTAACTCCAAATTCGCACTTGTTTAAATTAATTAAAATTCCATATTGGTTGAGACGATGAAATAACAGATCTAGGTGATGCTTATGTTCTTCCTCAGATGCGGATGCTACAAGTATGTCGTCTATGTACACAAACACAAAGTCTAAATCTCCTAAAAGTTTGTGGATTTACCTTTGGAACGACTGTGCAGCATTCCGGAGCCCAAAAGGCATTTTTGTAAACTCGAACAATCCAAATGGAGTAATTACTGCTGTCTTGGGTACGTCTTCAGGCGCAATCAACATATGATGAAAAGCCTTGACTAAGTCTATCTTAGAAAATATTTGTTTCCCAGCAAGTTGGCTATTAAAATCGTGTATATGGGGAAGGGGATAACGATCGGGTTTAGTTACGGCATTCAGCGCCCGGTAGTCCCCATATGGTCGCCATGATCCATCTTTTTTAGGAACCAGATGAAGCGGACTAGCCCAGCAGCTATCGGAAGGTCTGCATATGCCCAAGTTTACCATCTCTTGAAATTCCTTTTTTGCAACTTTTAACTTGTCTGGAGCCAATCTTCTTGGTTTTGCCTTTACTGGTGGCCCTGATGTTGCTATGTAATGGTATACGTCTGAATCAGGAGGTTTGAGGCTATGGTTTTTCCGAAGGAGGTTAGGGTACTTTTCGAGTAAATTTTTGTACTGGCAATTTGGAGAAATCAAATAAACCGATAAATTTTGGTCCTGTAACATTATCTTACCATTAGTAGCTAAGTTAGTTTTTCCATCTA
>JACMZG010000008.1:2397258-2407717 GCA_018340805.1 Microvelia longipes
AATTTAATAAATTCTTCCGAAATTAATGGATAATAATGGAAGATACCACTTTTCACACAAATGATTTTTTACAAATTAATGAAAATATGTCAGAAAATTTCGTAATTTAAGTGGAAGGCAAAAAATTTCAGAAAATTTAAAAAAATTCTTGAAAATTATTTTAAATCAAATAAAATTGACTGAAAAAAAATATGAACGCCAGCAAAGATTTGCGAAGAAGAAAAGAAGAAGAGAAGAGAAGAAATCAAATGAAAATATTAAAAAAAAACTTGGAAAGTGTTTCTCAATTCTGTTAATTTTAATAAATTTTCTTCGAAACATTACATGGGTAATAAGAAGATACAACTTTTCCAAAAATATGATTCTTTTTACAAATTTACATGAAAATTTAATGTGGAAAATTCGAATTTAGTGGAAACCGGCAAATTTCAGAAAATTTAAAAAATTTTTGAAAAAATTTATTTTATAATCAAATAAATTGACGAAAAAATGAACAGCCAGCAATTGGAGAAATCAATGAAAATATTAAAAAACTGGAAGTTCTCTAAGTTAATTTAATAAATTCTCGAAATTAATGGATAATAATGAAGATACCAACTTTTCAAAAAATGAATTTTTTACAAAATTTAATGAAAATAATGTGAAATTTCGAATTTAAGTGGAAAGGCAAAATTCAGAAAATTTAAAAATTTTGAAAAATTTATTTTTATAATCAAATAAAAATTGACCGAAAAAAAAATGAACAGCCAAGCAAAAATTTGGGAGAAATCAAATGAAAATATTAAAAAAAACTGGAAGTTCTAATGTTAATTTAAAAAATTCTCGAATTAATGGATAATAATGAAAGATACCAACTTTTCAAAAAATGAATTTTTTACAAAATTTAATGAAAATAATGTGTGAAAATTTCGAATTTAAGTGGAAAGGCAATTCAGAAAATTTTAAAAATTTGAAAAATTTATTTTATAATCAAATAAAATTGACGAAAAAAATGAACAGCCAGCAAAATTTGGAGAAAATCAAATGAAATATAATAAAAAAACTGGAAGTTCTAATGTTTAATTTTAATAAATTCTCGAAATTAATGGAATAATGAAGATACCAACTTTTCAAAAAATGAATTTTTTACAAAATTTAATGAAAAATAATGTGAAAATTCGAATTTAAAGTGGAAAGGCAAATTCAGAAATTTAAAAAATTTTGAAAAATTTATTTTATAATCAAATAAAATTGACGAAAAAAATGAACAGCCAGCAAAAAATTGGAGAATCAAATGAAAATATTAAAAAAACTGGAAGTTCTAATTTTAATAATTTTAATTCTCGAAATTAATGGATAATAATGAAGATACCAAACTTTCAAAAAATAATTTTTACAAAATTAAATGAAAATAATGTGAAAATTTCGAATTTAAGTGGAAAGGCAAATTCAGAAAATTTAAAAATTTTGAAAATCTTTATTTTATAATCAAATAAAATTGACGAAAAAAATGAACAGCCAGCAAATTGGAGAAATCAAATGAAAATATTAAAAAAACTGGAAGTTCTAATGTTAATTTTAATAAATTCTCGAAATTAATGGATAATAATGAAGATACCAACTTTTCAAAATGAATTTTTTTACAAAATTTAATGAAAATAATGTGAAAATTTCGAATTTAAGTGGAAAGGCAAATTCAGAAAATTTAAAAATTTTGAAAAATTTATTTTATAATCAAATAAAATTGACGAAAAAAATGAACAGCCAGCAAATTTGGAGAAATCAAATGAAAATATTTAAAAAACTGGAAGTTCTAATGTTAATTTTAATAAATTCTCGAAATTAATGGATAATAATGAAGATACCAACTTTTTCAAAAAAAATGATTTTTACAAAATTTAATGAAAATAATGTGAAAATTTCGAATTTAAGTGGAAAGGCAAATTCAGAAAATTTAAAAAATTTTGAAAAAATTATTTTATAAATCAAATAAAATTGACGAAAAAAATGAACAGCCAGCAAAATTTGGAGAAATCAAATGAAAAAAAAAAACTGGAAGTTCTAATGTTAATTTTAATAAATTCTCGAAATTAATGGATAATAATGAAGATACCAACTTTTCAAAAAAATGAATTTTTTACAAAATTTAATGAAAATAATGTGAAAAATTTCGAATTTAAGTGGAAAGGCAAATTCAGAAAATTTAAAAATTTTGAAAAATTTATTTTATAATCAAATAAAATTGACGAAAAAAATGAACAGCCAGCAAAATTTGGAGAAATCAAATGAAAATATTAAAAAAACTGGAAGTTCTAATGTTAATTTTAATAAATTCTCGAAATTAAATGGATAATAATGAAGATACCAACTTTTCAAAAAATGAATTTTTTACAAAATTTAATGAAAATAATGTGAAAATTTCCGAATTTAAGTGGAAAGGCAAAATTCAGAAAATTTAAAAATTTTGAAAAATTTATTTTATAATCAAATAAAATGACGAAAAAAATGAACAGCCAGCAAAATTTGGAGAAATCAAATGAAAATATTAAAAAAACTGGAAGTTCTAATGTTAATTTTAATAAATTCTCGAAATTAATGGATAATAATGAAGATACCAACTTTTCAAAAAATGAAATTTTTTACAAAATTAATGAAAATAATGTGAAAATTTCGAATTTAAGTGGAAAGGCAAATTCAGAAAATTTAAAAATTTTGAAAAATTTATTTTATAATCAAATAAAATGACGAAAAAAATGAACAGCCAGCAAAATTTGGAGAAATCAAATGAAAATATTAAAAAAACTGGAAGTTCTAATGTTAATTTTAATAAATTCTCGAAATTAATGGATAATAATGAAGATACCAACTTTTCAAAAAATGAATTTTTTTACAAAATTTAATGAAAATAATGTGAAAATTTCGAATTTAAGTGGAAAAGGCAAATTCAAAAATTTAAAAATTTGAAAAATTTATTTTATAATCAAATAAAATTGACGAAAAAAATGAACAGCCAGCAAAATTTGGAGAAATCAAATGAAAATATTAAAAAAACTGGAAGTTCTAATGTTAATTTTAATAAATTCTCGAAATTAATGGATAATAATGAAGATACCAACTTTCAAAAAATGAATTTTTTACAAAATTTAATGAAAAATAATGTGAAAATTTCGAATTTAAGTGGAAAGGCAAATTCAAAAATTTAAAAATTTTGAAAAATTTATTTTATAATCAAATAAAATTGACGAAAAAAATGAACAGCCAGCAAAATTTGGAGAAATCAAATGAAAATATTAAAAAAACTGGAAGTTCTAATGTTAATTTAATAAATTCTCGAAATTAATGGATAATAATGAAGATACCAACTTTTCAAAAAAATGAATTTTTTACAAAATTTAATGAAAAATAATGTGAAAATTTCGAATTTAAGTGGAAAGGCAAATTCAGAAAATTTAAAAAATTTTGAAAAATTTATTTTATAATCAAATAAAATTGACGAAAAAAAATGAACAGCCAGCAAAATTTGGAGAAATCAAATGAAAAATATTAAAAAAACTGGAAGTTTCTAATGTTAATTTTAATAAATTCTCGAAATTAATGGATAATAATGAAGATACCAACTTTTCAAAAAATGAATTTTTTACAAAATTTAATGAAAATAATGTGAAAATTTCGAATTTAAGTGGAAAGGCAAATTCAGAAAATTTAAAAATTTTGAAAAATTTATTTTTATAATCAAATAAAATTGACGAAAAAAAATGAACAGCCAGCAAAATTTGGAGAAATCAAATGAAAATATTAAAAAAACTGGAAGTTCTAATGTTAATTTTAATAAATTCTCGAAATTAATGGATAATAATGAAGATACCAACTTTTTCAAAAAATGAATTTTTTACAAAAATTTAATGAAAATAATGTGAAAATTTCGAATTTAAGTGGAAAGGCAAATTCAGAAAATTTAAAAATTTTGAAAAATTATTTTATAATCAAAATAAAATTGACGAAAAAAATGAACAGCCAGCAAAATTTTGGAGAAATCAAATGAAAATATTAAAAAAACTGGAAGTTCTAATGTTAATTTTAATAAATTCTCGAAATTAATGGATAATAATGAAGATACCAACTTTTCAAAAAATGAATTTTTTACAAATTTAATGAAAATAATGTGAAAATTTCGAATTTAAGTGGAAAGGCAAATTCAGAAATTTAAAATTTTGAAAAATTTATTTATAATCAAATAAAATTGACGAAAAAAAATGAACAGCCAGCAAAATTTGGAGAAATCAAATGAAAATATTAAAAAAACTGGAAGTTCTAATGTTAATTTTAATAAATTCTCGAAATTAATGGAATAATGAAGATACCAACTTTTCAAAAAATGAATTTTTTACAAAATTTAATGAAAATAATGTGAAATTTCGAATTTAAGTGGAAAGGCAAATTCAGAAAATTTAAAAAATTTTGAAAAATTTATTTTATAATCAAATAAAATTGACGAAAAAAATGAACAGCCAGCAAAATTTGGAGAAAATCAAATGAAAATATTAAAAAAAACTGGAAGTTCAATGTTAATTTAATAAATTCTCGAGGAAACATTAAGTGGATAATAATGAAGATACCAACTTTTTATCAATACAAATAGATAATTTTTTTTAGCAAAATAGAGAGTTTTATACTGGGAGAAAGAATAGTACTCGCCGAAAATTTCGACATTTTAATCAGGAAAGGCAACAATATTTCAAGAAGAATATTTAAAATTGAAATTTATTTTATAAATTCATAAATAAAATATGCACGTGAAAAAAAATTCGACTGCACACAGCTCAGCAAATAATGTCTGGAGAGAATAATCAAAATATTTTGTAATAAGGGAATATTTATAAAATAAACTGTATAGATGCTATTTTCTTAAATGTTATTTTTTATGAAATATTTCTTCGAAGTGTAAGAGGGTGGTATTAATAATGAGATTTTACCACAACTTTTCAAAAGTGTGGTTATTTATTACAAAATTTAATCGAAGACCTAACAATAGTGAATATACTATTCGTGAATGTGTATAAGTGGAAATAGACAAATTGCTCTCTCAGAACATTAAGATAATTGTAAAGACGTACAATGAGTTTCTATATAATTACTAATATTTAACAGTGGATACTCTCGAAAAAAAACTTATGAAACAGCCATGCAAAATTATTTGGAGATTAGTATCAAAATGAAATATAGTTTATATATATAAATTAAGACTTGGATAGATGAATACATAATGTTAACTGTTTATTAAAATATTAAATTTCTCGATTTAAATTTAATAATATCATGTAGTAAGGTTTTTAATGAGAAATGCATATATATACACGGCATTAATCATAATCTAATAAGAAAAATGATGAATTATTGTATATACAAAATTTATAGAGTGAATAAGATTAATGTGTAAATTCTCGATATTTTTCATAAAATAAAAAAGTCAGGGAATATCATTGGCTCAGAGCATATTTACAGAATAATATCTATTTATTATATAATTGTTTGATAAGAAAATTATACTACTCTTAATTAATACGCACTTAAAGCTCGTACGAAACAAAGACATAATTAGGATACAGCCATTGTCAAAGATATTTCGCGAGAAGATCAAATGTGAAGGATTATTAAAAAAAGCTTTAGGAACTATCTTATGTTAGATTGCTTCTGTCATAGTGGAATGTGCTCGGGAAAGTTATGTTGAGTAACGGATTAAATGGAACTCGCTCATGAAGATAAACTCAATTCTTATTAACAAAATATGAATTTTTGTTCAAAAATCTCTCAGTTGATAAATATATATTGTTAGAATGCTAATTTCGAATTATATAAGTAGAGAAAAGGCCAAAAATTCTCTCAGTGATAACATGTAACATTAATATGGAATAAATTTTATTTTGATAATCTATAAATTTTTAACAATCTTCGAACGTAAAAAAAAAATATGATGAATAGCACAGTGCAACATGATTGGTGAGATAAATCAAATATGCAAGTTGAGGATATATATACACAAAGTGAGTAAAGATCTCGTGTAAATACTGTAATATTTAATATAATCTCTCACGTAAACTTAGAATGTTGGACCATAAATAAATTGGAAATTTTACATAGATACTCAACTTTTTCATAAGTAAAAAATTGTAAAAAAATTAATTATTTACAAAAATTATAATAGTAACAACCGCATGATAGTAAAGATAGATTTTCATTGAAAATAATATTGAAGATGAAATTTAAGTGTGAAAAATAAGTCAATATATCACTAGTTAAAATTTAAATTTTTATAGAAAAATAATATATATAATCTATTTATAATAATCATATATAAAAAAATTGAACGTTCTGAATAAATAAAGATCGCGAAAGCCATAGCAAAGAATTGTGTGTAGAAAATCAATAAAATTTGTAACAATTGAATTATATACCACCAAAAAATTAGTTAGGTTAAGATGTCTAATGTGTGAGATTTTTCACATAAATTCTCGAAATTAATGGGATAATAATGAAGATTATACCATAGTTTATCACAATAAAAAATAGAAATTATGGTTTATCCAATATATTCAGATACTTAAATGTACAAGAATTAGAATTACTCGTGAAGTGAAAAATTTTTCTCGTGACAATTATAGAGATTGTGAGATAAGGGTTGTCAATATTTCATGTGAGACTTATGTATTAAAATTTAAGTATTTTTGATATAAAGATTTTTATCTGTATTTTATAATGTAATTAGAGAGAAATTTGTGACGCGAAAAAGTGATTGATTTATTTACACGTGTCCGCATAAGCAATGGAAATTTGGAAGTGTGACGAATATGGTACTTGGGATTAAATACTTAAACCTAAAATTACTGGAATGATTCTATTTGTTGAATATATTTAAGTATATATTCGTTCGAGAATTGTTTAAGTGTGTGATAATATATGTGTATTGGATTTACCAACTTTTCAAAAAATGATGTAGTTTTCTTAGCTACAGATTAGTGTGTTAATTAGAGAGTAATAATGTTGATTAAGAGATTATCCTCGAAAATATATACTTGTTTTAAGAACAAGGTGTTCAATTTACTCAGTAAAAATTTGTAATATATTTACCAAATTATAATTTTTTGTATAAGTATTAACAAAATTAATTTTAACACTAATTTAATAATTTATAACCCTTATCAAAAAACCCAATATACACAAATTTAATTTTTAATCTAACTCTGGACCGACCCTTAACCACAATTCTAAGAAAGTTTCCAAAAAAGGAAAATGAAGGTGCATCAGAATATGTTAGATTTTAAAGACTATAGAATGAAATAAAAATCGAATTAATAAAATTTAATAATAAAAGAAGTTAATAACATATTAAAAAAATATTAAAAAAAAAACATAAAATATAAAATAATATGAAGAAAACTCTACAAAATCCAAATCGTTCAACAAAGATTCTAATATAACACATACAAAAAGAAAAATCGTAATGATAAATATAGGTATATCAGAATCGTTGCTTATCGTTCTTATTAATGGATTTAAGTTTTCTCGCGCCTCTATTTTACAATCTGGTTTAATCTAATCATCAACTAATTTGTAATTAATTTCTTTTACATCTGACTGATAAACAATATAAATTTATACTTATACACTTCATTAATAAAATTTCATATTTTTACTCTTTCCTTTAATAAAAACATTTAAAACTAGAGTCTCCAAAAATACATTAATTTGTTTCTACACATTCTAGAACCTTTTTGGTGTAATTTAAACAATACATTTACGTTGTGTCTGAATAGTATTTAGCCAAAGAACCATAAGAATTTTGCACGACCTCGACTAGCCACTTCAGTACTACATATATTAATTGATACTATTCAAAATCTTTGTGAATTGATTTAAAGTATTGACTTCATAAAATTGCAACAGATTTGGTTTAAACATCCTGCAAGCAGACGTTTTGAAATTGGTGATTAATACTCATTCGAGACTTCAATATTGTATAAATTAAAAAAACTTGATGACGAGCGAGAATCAATTCTCTATCCTCATTTATTTCTTAAGTGTTTTTAGAATTTGAATATTAGTGCTTTTAATAAATAATTATATAATTGTTTTTAAAAAATATATAAATTTCTAATCTATTTATATTTTATCAAGAAAAATTATTTATGTATGTATATTCTTAATTTGAATTAATATATAAATATATTTAAAATGTAGTAAGTTGTTCATACCAATCTAATGAACTGTGATATATTGATTATTTTATTAACCAACATGTGTAAGTTTTTTTCACTCAATAATAAGTAAGAAGAAGATTATATCTGAATCTCTCTCATTACATTTTTGGCACTTAAAATAATGTAGTGATGCAAGTGTCATTTGTTATCGTATGTATTATTTTAACTATTCATTTTTAATGAATATTATTTTACGTTAAATGGCTTCCATTTGAGACGTTACTCAATGTCGCTAATGTACATGTTATATTGTTAAGAAAAATATTTCAGAATAATAAATTATAATATTTTTAAAAATGTTTTGGTGTGGAAATATCAATTTTTATGTGACAATTAATATTCTCAAATTAGATAAAATATAAATGTTAAAATTATAATATTTTGTTAAGTATATAAGTTATATAATATTAAATCTAAAATAATTATTGGAATCATATACTAAATCAAATTGTAAAACGACGTTGTATTAAACTTTTCACAATGTAGAAAAATATAAAAATAAATTTAAATAGATGAACAGACCATTTTTGTTTCTAATAATCTTTAATATATTTTTTTTTTTGAAAGAAGAAATATGCGAAAACTTTCCTAAGAAATAGTATTAATTAGAATATAACTGGTATAAGTAATATCTTTCAAAATGATTAATTATTAATAATAATTTACTCACTCTCACTGATAAATATATATGAGATTTTTCTGAAAAGATTTTTTATCAAAGTATGTTAGAAATTATTTAGTAATTAAATGATTCTAGAATGAAAAATTAAATAAGGTGCATATAATCTCAATTATTTTACATAAATTTACTTTTCATAAATATATAATTAAATATGAAATAGAATAAGCTTTTTTAATAAAAAAATATTTCATTAAATTTTTAATATAGACAAAATTTTAAATATAATGTTAATTGTAAAAGCTTGTAGATACAAAATATTGATTATTTAATAGAATTAATTGTAATTTGACGGATTTAAAATTTAAAAGAATATTTATCAATGTCAGTATTTATTGGTAAAAAGAGAGAGTAAAACAAAATATTAATTATATCATATCAGATAATTTTCAATAAGAAAATGTTTTACGAGAAATGTGATAACACAAATTTTTATTGTGTTTGAGACTGGTAAAACGGTATAATTTGTTTATCTAGTGTATCTTATAACGCTCATAGTGATGGTAATTTTCGTTTCGATTTTAATAGAAATCTATAGTTTTTAGGATCATTGTTTCCAAACCTCAAATAGCGGGAACATAGAGTGAATTTAAGTTCACATCATTGGAAATCAGCATAAAATTCAAATATACGATAGTAACATAATCTATGAAAGAACCAATATATGCGAAACACGATTTTATGTTATTTGCGGAAAAATAGATTCGATAGATATTATACAAATAGAAATGATCCACCATCTAATATATCTGTGTTAAAATCAGAAAAATAGACTATATAGAAAGATACTCGGAACAAAAAGGAATATGTTTTGATAAAAACATTATAAAATTGGTTTATATTTATTTAAAATACACGCTATTATCATCACATCTACTTACTCTCATGACCTAGATATAAATTTGGTTGAATTAAAAATATAAATTTGTATGTAAAATATTAAAAAATCTCGCAAAAGATTCACCCAACGTTTTTCTCTAAAAAAATGACACTTTTCGTTATCAATTATTCAAAAAAAGTTATTCATAACATGAATAAATAAAAAATTTTTTTGCCTCGCATATTAAAATTTTATTCAACTCTTGAAAGATATTCCTTGTATAGACATTGAAGAGGGAGTAAGGGAGAAATATGCCATAGTTTACGACATGATTGAAAACAATGGATTTTAAGTAACTTTTTAAAAATTTTGAAAATTTTAAGTTCCTATTAGCAGAATCTGGGTAATTCAGTTTCATAAGTTATCATATTTATATAAATTGTTTAATTTTATTCGTATAAATATAAATTATAATTTCAGAAACTATGAACATAGGGCAACTCACTCAAGTCAAAAATTTGTAATAGATGAATGTGAAAGAAAATTAAATAAATAGTAAAAAATAATGAAAATAATTCAAATTTAATAATTTAATGAATAATAAATTAAAATTAAATAAAAATAAAACTGGATAAATTGTAATAATATCATATAATAAGATAAATAAATTATTTAAATAATAAATATTACTTCAAGAAATTAATTTAAATTAATAATAATTAATTA
>JACMZG010000008.1:2408717-2445658 GCA_018340805.1 Microvelia longipes
GTTTGTTTGTGTTTTTTTTGTCTTTTTTTTTGATTGTATTTTTTGTGTGTTTTGGTGATGTGGGTATTGTTTGTGTTTGGGTTGTTTTTTTTCTTTGTTGTTTTGTTTTTGTGTTGTGCTTGTGATATTGATGTTTTGTTTTGTTTTGTTTATTTTGTTTGTGTTGTTTTTTGTTCTGTTTTTTTTGGATGTGTGTTTTGTTTGTGATGTTTTTTTTGTTGTTTGGTTTGTTTTGTGTTTTTTGTGTTTCTGTTGGTTGTATTTGTTGTTTTGTTGGATTTTGTGTTTATGTGTTTGATTTTGTTTTTTGGTTGTTTTTTCTTTGTTGTGTGTTTTTGGTTTTTTTTTTTTTGATGTTGTTTTTTGATGACTGTTTGTGTGTGTTTTTGTATGTTGAATTTGTGTTTTTTGACATTTGTGTTTTTTTGTTTGTGTTGTTTTGTGTTGTTTGATTTATTTTGTTTTTTTTTGTGTTTGTTTATTTTGGTTGTTTTTTCTTTGTTTTTTGTTTGTTTTTTTGTTGATTTTGTGGGACTGAGTGTTTGGTGTGTTGTTTTTTTTTTTTGATTTATTCTTGTTGTTGGTATTTTTTGTTTGTTTGTTGTTTTGTTGATGGTGTGACTGTTGTTATTTTGATTTTTTGTTTTTTTGGTTGTTTGTATGTCTGTTTCTTGTTGTTGTTTTTGTTGTTGGTTTGTGTGTTTTTTGTGTATTGTTTTGTTGTTTTTCTTTGTCTATGTGTTTTTGACTGTTGTGTTTTGATTTGTGATTTTTTCGTTTGATTTTTTGTTGTTTGTTGGTGTGTGTATTGTGTTATTTGTTTTTTGTGATTGTTTTCTTATTTATGTAGTTTTTTGGTTTGGATTGTTGTTTGTGGTTTGTGTGGGGTTGTTTTGTTTGTATTTATTGTGGTTAGGTTGTGTTTTTTTGTTGTGTTTGTTTTTGTTTATTTGATCTTCTATCCTTTTGTTTATTTTTGTGTTGCTTGTGATTTATTTTTGTTTTGGTTTGATTGGTGTGTTTCGATTGATGTCTGTGTTGTTTTGAGGTGTTGTTTGTTGAGTTGTGGTATTGTTTCTTTGATTTGTGTTTTTGTTGTTCTTGTTTTGTATGATTTTCTTATGGGGTTTTTTTTGTATTTTTTATTTTTATTTTGTATGATGCTGTGTTGTTTTTGATTGCTTTGTGTTTTTTATGTTTGTGATGTTCTTTGATTTGTGTTGATGTGATGTTATGTTTTGTTGTTTTTTTGTGGTTTGTTGTGTGTTATCTTTTTTTTTGTTTTTCATTTGGTGGGTTTTTTTTATTGGTGTTTTTTGTCTTTTGCTTTTATGGTTTTGGATGTTATTTTTTTATGTGTGTTTTTTTGTGTTTTTTGTTGTTTTTTATTTTTTTTTTGTGTTTTTTATTTTGATTATATTGATGGAGTTTGTTTTATATGACAACAACGTCAAGAAATCAATCTCTATGACAACACAACATTGGCTCAGCGCATCATGAGGGAGTCTGCTAGGATAAGCTATTGGGAAAAACCTACTCAGCTTTTAATAGTAAATATCGTACACTAGGAACAATAAACTCATAAAAGTGAGGTTAAAAATTGGCTCCAAACTTTCAAGAATGTTACTAATAGTACAGTCAATGGAGCAAATGCCTCCGATTTGCTTGCTTCGATGGAATGACTTGAATAAGTCTTATCTCAACCTTAACTTGAAAGGTGACATTGACCCACAGGGTGCTTTTTTCCAAGAAACTAGAAATCGATTAATTGACTTTTTAAAGAAAATATAGCATTTTATTTATTTGATCGTCCTCTTTGTTTGTAGGTATGAGGATAACCTTTTTTGTTGAAAGCGTTTTACTATCATTATATGCTTAAACTTATTTATGGATAGACCTTTATTGAATCCTTATTTCGCGCAAACGTCACTCATATATATATATATATTATATATAATTATATTATTATTATATATATATATATATATATAATATTATATATATATGTATATGTATATGTATGTGTGTGTGTGTGTATTTCTAGAACTTTCTTGTAATACTATATCTTTGAACGGAATAATATTTTTAATCAAACTTGGTACAAAAATCAACTTGGGAGGAAACGAACCCTATTGAAAACTAAGGGCATTAACCCAGTTTGGTGAGTCAGCGAAATTTCCAATAAATCGACAATATTCAGGGTTAATATTTTTTCCGCAAAAAAAGGTCAATAATTATTTTTTTGAGACGATAAATCAAATGAAACCAGTCCGAAGTCGATACGACCACTCAAAGTGACGAAAAAGTCGAAAAAACCATTGTAAATTACCGAAAACCGAAATTTAGGTACATAAAAAATAAATTTCGAGTAGGGTGTCGTTTTTTATGTATTTTTGGGCGCTGAATCAAATGAAACCAGTCCGAAGTCAATACGACCATTTATGCTCACTAAATTATTGATTTTCTGTCCCAATTCCTTTATTTTTTTCCTTCTTATCAGTATCTTCCTGATCGGTGGCAGCTCGTTCAGCATAGGATGCGTTGGCATTCATCAGCTCCTTGACCCGGTCTTAAAGCTCCGCGATAAGAGCGTCCTTCTCCGCCATCCCACCTTACTAATAAGTACTAATGATAATACAGATTGATACTATTGTTATATTGGTAATACTCTTGATAACGCTATTTTTAATACTAATGCTACAGATCGATCAATTAAGAGTAGCGCGATGTCTCGTGGCGATTATTGCAGCCACCCCACATGACACCATTGTGTAATAGTAGAAACGGGTGGCGGATGGCTATGCGCCGGAGTGGCGACCAGGAAAATCGCCGAAGTCGTACGGAAAGCAATACTTGACTGGACGGGTTTATAGGTGCATTCACAATACTGCGGTAGCGATGGGTGCGTAGCGGTCCACAATTACCAACGCTACGGCTGCAAAAGCCGCTAACGCAGCGCACTCTTTTCCGAATTTTGGAAACAAAAATATATTTTTCTTAACATTGATTAAAAAGACGAAGAAGCAAAGGTTTTTTTGGACGAGCCGTGTCTTTTTAGATTTCATTTTAATTTTTCCATTATGTTAAATATTTTTTATTTAATCATGTCTGATGATAATGGGAACTTTTACACTAAATGACATTCTTCTTGTTCAAATTATATTGTCTTATTTCATATGGTCTAAGTTTAAATATTTTTTATCTAATCTACCTGATCAACACGGCACGTATTACTTGTTCAGTTTATTATAATGTAATTACTTGTTTTAAATAGTTATTTATGCAACAGGGATGAAAGTAAGTTTACAGCTCCAGTTAAAGTTCGTCCTAAGCAGCGCGAAGAAGGAAACTTCATTTTGGCTCCCAAGCTTGACGAGGGAGATAAATACGAGAGCTGAAAACTTCATCCCTGTTGCATATTAAATTTATCTACGACTAGAGAACTAATTACTAACAACTATTAATATATTCTTCAGCTCCTTATTGTTATTGTGTCTTAGGTTTAGTTATTCTTACCATGTCAATTACTCTGATGAAGAGAGAATAAAGCCACTATCTTCACATTATTTTATTGTAAGCTGTCAATAGAATAATGTGTAATACTATATTTGTAATTTAAACATTAGCGCGTGTATATTGTATATTCTACCCGTAGTACCAACATAACACTGAAAAAAATCCTAAAAATTTCCTAAAATTCCTAAAAATTTTACTAAAGAATTCTGTCCAGTTGGCAACACTTTCACTTTTCCTCCCTAGGGAGTAAAAGTACATTTACAGTGTGAGATAACAAGACTGTAAATAGAACTTACAATACAAGGAGTAGATAAATGTAATTAATAGTCTTGTATTTTGAAAAACATTTCAACTTCGGGATCAACTTGTTTAATACTATTTAGGCAGTAAAACCAAGAGAACAGAAATAATGTATAACATTTCAGAACAATTACATTAAATAAATAAAAGATCAAGATAATAAAAACTAAACCACTCAAATTGGCGAACACCGAGAATATTAAGAAATAAATTTGATTTAAGAATAGAAACATAAAAAATACAACTTTGACTAATCAAAACTAAAGGAAAAATTAACACTTTAAAAAGACAAGCACAAACAAAATAATAAATAACAATATTGTGTTAATAACAAGATAATATTCATTTTTTAGATAAAAAACAACTCTTTTATTAAAATTAAATTAACATAATAAAAAATAAAACGACTTAAAGCACGACAAGAATCAAAATCCAAACAAAACAAAAGTATTCTTCTCTTAATCGGAAGAGGGGGTAAGAAAAATTCCAAAACTTTGAAAACAAAAAGGTTCTTCCGCGTCAGGCCTTTAAGGTGTTTTGTAATTAATCAAATGCTAATCACTATATCATTTGTGCGGGTTTAGTAGGTTTGCGGAAATTTCCATTTTCCGCAACGCTACAGCAAGTTGTTTAAGAACGTCCCATACGATTACATAGGTTGAAATTTGAGCTGTCACCGCACACGACGCCCGGACGCATCGCTACCGCAGTATTGTGAATGCAATTTTAGCCGAACCGGACCCAATATGTCTAGCGGGTACGAAAGTCCCTTCCCTCTCCCACGGACACGGTTCCCTCAACTAGAGGGAATTTTCCCTCTCAAAACTTTCCCTCTCCAACTGAGGGAATTTCCCTCACTAAAATATCCCACCTTTAGTCCTGTCTACTACCATGAAACATAGCCTTCCACTTATATGGAATAAAATTAACCATGACAAGAAGTAACCAACGATACAGTTTATTTAAAATAAAAACTGAATAATAAATGAAACACACTAATTAATTACTCAAGATACTTAAAACTCTATTAATCAACTGATACGAAACCATAGTAAGATAACCTTAACTAATTTAAACTCAAAATTGAGTACAAATTACAATCACCAAATAATTCCAAAACTACCCCTTAGTTTGGAATTATTTCCCTTAGTCATAGAACAATTAAAATCCATTTTACAAAGTAATAAAAGTTCATAATAAAATATCCTTAATTTATTTTAACTCAAAATGATTATAAAATACAATAGCCAAATAATTCCAAAACAACCCCTAGGTTAGGAATTATTTTCCTTAGTCATAGACCAATTAGACCAAGCTTAGTTCTGGGAATAATTTCTATTAATAAGGTATTGGCTCACCTGAAGCAAGGTATCCACAGGTTAATAACAGGCATAAAACTTTTTCCCACATTATCACGTAAAACTCACAAAAACATCACTTTCACATAAAAACTTTGTGATTGTTTTCACTAGTCGAGCTAGGACTACTCTGACTGATTCTCTTCCCCCACCTCCGGTCATTCCTCCCCTATGATAATGTTTCCCACGGTACAGTATATGCGTTTTTGCTGATTATCAGTTCTGCCATTCAGCATTATTATACTCATACTGTTATCTATTTATCCAATGTATAAATTATAACGATATTAATATTTAAATATTAACTTCTAATCAAATTCAATTCTAGTTAAATTCAGTATTCAAATCCCAAGACGTTCAATAAAACTTTGATTACAATAATGCGGCAGAGTAAGGTTTGGCCCCCATCACAATAGACTAAGCATAAACATTTGAAAATTTCGCAAAAAATGCTTGGTGTCACCTAAATATGCCATCAAAGGTAAAGCATACAAATTCCAAGCCCCAGATATAAATTAGTATAATGAAAGTTATAATTATGTTGCAATTATAACTTATTAAAATTTACAAAAAAAAATTATAACTAAACCTTTACCTTAAAATTGATATAAGGGTAAGACTAAGGGAAAAACATGTTATGAAGACTAGCAATGTTTTAGAAAGTAATGATAAGAAAATTAAAGTATAACTATAATAAATAACTATTAAACATATATTTTTAACATATAATTTAAGTAATGTTAAGCTTGGTTCTATTGCAATGAATGGTGTGGCGTTTCTCTGGTATGATATGTAGAATCCTAGGCGGTTCTACTCTAAATTTTAGCAGCGTCACAAATAATAAAATTGGGAGGACCAGGCCTTCGTTTAGGGCCAAAATACATATAATTAGAAAACAAAAATTACCTTGCTCAATATTTTGTTGTAAGCAAAATATGCAGAGGGCTCGGTAGAAAATATATAAATAACCTGTAAAATTGTGTCTCCTAACCATGTAACCTTTTTAGGGGCAACCTACTTCCTAACATAAAAAATAAAATAGAATAAAAAAATGTATCCTAACTGAAATGTAAATATTATTATCTATGTACTCACAATACCCAACCAAGGGAAAATAGCCCTTATTAAAGATGAGTTGTGAAGGCGTAATAACGTACGTAAAAATGGAGCGTAATTATTAAAATTTAAAATGGTAGCGTAACATTCTAAACGTATCAAGCGAGCGACTGAGGTAAAGAGGTTTCCACGCACGGCACCCCCTTCCCTCGTATCAAAAACTCCGAGCTTGGCCGGAAGTAACCGAGACATACGAGAGATGCTACGATTACACATAAAATAAACAAAAACTATAGCTAAGGCGCGAACATACTCCCCCGGCTCAGAGCGAAGACCTAAGGAAGTAAGAGACAAAAAATAAATTAAAAGACGACATCTCTCGCAAAACGAAACAAAACAAAATCTGGAGTGAGGTCGATAAAGAAAGGCTTTCATAAAGAAAAAGAAAACAAAATTCTTAAAATTCTTTGAAACGTGAACAAAAGAAAAGAAGCTTCCTGAAAAAAAAAAATAAAAATAAAAAAAACGTTTATCTAGAGTCTCCTATTTAGATAATTAGGAAAACTGAGAAAAGAAACATTACTGAGTAGGCAAGGGGCACAATTTGACCACAGGCCTACGATAGAGTTTGTCTCTTGACCGAACCGTAGCAACTCGAACCACTCCATCTTGTCCAGGATGCACTTCTTCAATAATTCCTAGAGGCCAGTGTAGAGGTGGGCAATTGTCTTTCCGTAAAAGAACAACTGTTCCGACTGTGACATGATTGGCAGGCGTATTCCATTTCTCTCTAGATTTTAACGTATTAAGATATTCAACATGCCAACGTTTCCAAAAATCTTGTACAATTCTCTCAAGTAACTGATAACGTGTAAGCCGGTTCATGCGCACATCTATAACATATATAATTAATGCCCAGCTCAGTCTGGCCGCTGGGGGTGGGAGTGATACCAATCAAAGTAGATACTAGACCGAAATTAGGTCCAAGAACTTACCAAATACTTAATTAATGAGCGCCAGGTTCTTTTAACCCACAAAGGGGGGGGATAAGAACCAACCCTCCAGAACTATTAAAAATGGATCTATATATGGCTTAAGACACGACATGGATAACTTAAGTACTCAATAAAATAGAGTTTGAGATTTGATGATTATAATTAAAGCAGATTAAAAAAATAATATAAATTACATATCTTCTTACAATCCACAACTCTAGTTTTAAAACATACTTAATACATATCCTTTTCATAGAGATAAAACATTATACATAAGTTATTAAAATTAAGGTCCTACCAACCAATTTATGATAAATCCATACATAATTATTATATGAAATAATTAATTAGTATAAATAGGTTACGAGGTAATGAGGTGGGTGAAGTTGACGAAATAGGTGATAAAGGTGGTCATATTAATTACATTTTTATAATGATTCTCCTCATCCAGACTTGTCTAACTTTTAACTCAAGCGTCAACCAACGCAGATCCGAGCCATCAGCCTAAGACTAGAACCCTATGTGACTCAAAAACCAATTCAATTAGAGACATCGTAAATGAAACCATCTTACAAGACTAGGAAAGTTAGAATTAGGGACAGTAAAATTTACAATGTAAAAATATTTTAAGAAATCTTATGTATGAAATTTCAGTACACCTACCTTCAAACGAAGGGCGTCCAAAGCACTTGTAAAATAATCAACATATTCAAAATAAAACTGATCTCGCTAAACTCAAGACTTGAAAAGAAACGTTGATAATAAAAACTAAAAAAAGAACTTTTAAATTAATAAATTTAAAATTAATTTACGGCCCTACGGCCGAAGCCGTCCCCACCGGGGCCTCGTGGAAAAAACCAAGAAAAGTCGGAAAAACCTTCTTCCACCTCATCAAAGACAGTGTTACCAACTAGATAAGCATATAAAATAAATCAAATAATAAATACCTTCTAAATCGAGATTAAGTACTTAAAGAAAATTTCAAATTTATCAAAACTAAATTCTAATTAAAATTTTCTACCCAAAATATATCGTTACACATCTTCTAAGTTAGGCGAAGGAAAATGATCAAGTGAGTGTTGATGTAAAAAGTCAGAAGGCGAAAGGGCCTTAAGGTCATGAGGATCTGAACTAAGGACACAAAGAGGTCTCGAGTTGAGGAGCGCTTCAACTTGAGCGAAGACTGTTGAAAGTTCTTCATAAGTTAAATAGTCCAATAGTCTTTGCGATTAAAGATTTAGCACATTTGATGTTACTTTCCCAAGCTCCACCCATGTGAGGAGCATAAGGAACTATTTGTGACCAAGTAATACGATAATTAGTCAACGCTTTACCGTATTCTTTGATGTACTCCTGTGAACTAAGAAGTTCATAAACTTCATTTAGGTGGTTACGAGCACCAATGAAGTTTGTCCCTCCATCGGAATAGAAAGTTTGAACCGGACCTCTTCTAGAGATAAAACGTTTAAGCGCATTTAAAAACGTAGGTGTAGATAAGTCTGAAGCTAGTTCGAGATGAACGGCTTTTGTTTCTAAACAAATGAATAAACATAAGTAGGCCTTTGCGTTCTTACGCCTCTTTTCTTAGAGAAAACAACTTCATAAGGGCCAGCATAATCAACTCCGGTATTAAGAAAAGGTTTACACATATTAACGCGTTCTTTCGGGAGCTCTCCCATCAGTGGATAGGTCGAACGTGGTTTGTGCTTAAAGCATATATTACATGTTCCGACAACTTTGCGGACAAGATCTCTTCCGCCAAAAATCCAATATTTCTGTCGAATAAGAGCGAGTGTTGTCGTTGCACCAGTGTGATGATATTTAGCGTGAAAAGTATAGACCAGCAGGCGAGAAAGACGAGATTCTTTTAGTAGCAGTATTGGATGTTGCTGCTGATAACTTAAATTTGCGTGAGAAAGTCTACCACCAACAACTATAAGATCATTAGAATCTTTAAACGGCGTAAGTTTGCGGAATCTAGGAGAAAGCAGTTCGTTGTTATCCAATGCGTCTATTTCGGCAGAAAAATGTTTATGTTGGACATGTTTTAAAATAGTTATTTCAGCCTCGTTAATTTCTTTAGTCGTTATAAATGGTGGGTGTGGATTAGATCTTTTATACGTTTTCCAGCGATGAATGTAAGCGAGACTCCTAGGTATAGCGTAGTAAGTACAACTTTCCAAGATAAGTTGATCGTAAGGATGAACATCTGCTTCCGTTATGCCGTGGTTTAATCTTCTTTCTTCAGAACTTTCTTCTCCCCCGGATGAGGAAGCAAAAGTAGGCCATTCATTAGGACCAAGTTCAATCCATTCAGGACCATTGAACCACAAAGAATGGGAAAGAAATGTTTTAGGGGTCATGCCTCGTGATAAACAATCAGCAGGGTTAGAGGTGCCAGCGACGTGTCTTCACACAGCGTTTGGAACTAGTTCTTTCACCTGCTGAACTCTATTTGAAACGAATACTTTCCATCGGGCAGGCGAAGAATCGATCCAACTAAGAACTACAGCAGAGTCCGAAAAGGCAAAGATCCTATTTAAATTGACTTGATTATGTAAAGCTGATTCCAAAAAGTTTAGTAAACGAGCTAATAGCACAGCTGCACACAGTTCTAAGCGGGGAATCGTAACAGCCTTTTGCGGAGCGACACGGCTTTTAGCACATAACAACGATACGTAAATGTTGTCAGCTGTGCGCACTCTAGTATAAACGACAGCACCATATGCTTTACTAGACGCGTCAGCAAAACCGACTAGATCAATTTCAGAACTTCTATTTTCTAGTCCTATAAAGCGTGGAATATTTAATTCAGATAACAAAGGAAGCTGAGACTGAATTTGAGCCCAAGTTGAGGATATTGTAGAACAAGACGGAACGGTATCCCAATCTAGTCCAGCATTCCAACAATCCTTTATTAAAATTTTAAGATTTACAGTAACAGGCGCTAAAAGATTCAAAGGATCAAATATGCGTGCGTAAGTAGAAAGAATATTTCTTTTGGAACACTCTAAGTTTCCGTTTTTAACGATGAAAATAAAAGAGTCGATGGATGGATTATACTGTAAACCTAAAATTTTAGTGATATCAGAAGAATCAAAATCGATATTCTGATTTAAGCGGGGAGATAGCGTTAAGGAAGTCTGGCGAATTTGAGTTCCATTTCAGTTTTGTTTCCGACGTTTGATCAGTAAACATCTCCGTGTTTTTTATCTTGTATTATTGAAAAAACTCTTATCACGTAATCTACATAGTATTTTTTAGTGCTTGTTTATTCAATATCGTTCGAAGTGCTAGTTTTATTTTATTTATTTTTATAAAAACGTAAAGTAATTTAATGAATTAACATTTTTTTTTAATATAAATTACTTGTATTATAATTATAAAAACTTTTAAATTTAAAATTTAAATTTAAAACTTTAAAATTTTAATTTGATTGTAATAAAAGCTATATTTAAAGCTTTAAACAATAAATAAAAATGAGTTCTATTGAGTGTGTCAGTTGCAAAAAACTGGTTCCTGACCAAGAGTTTCTGAGCTGTTGTCAATGTAAGCTACTTTGTCATTGGTCATGTCATAAAATTAAAGATACGCTTGATAATTTTAAGAAAATGAACAAGCAGACAAAGGGTGCTTGGAAATGTGCTAGTTGTAGACAATTGGACGGTAACTCCTTCCAGCTACCTACTGTTTCAGATAACACCAAAGACATCCAAACCCAACTACAAAATATTACTGAAAATATTAAGTCTCTAACTAAAAATGTCCAAATCAGTCAGCAATCTTTAAAAACATCAATAAATAATATTGGGGCAAAACTAGACGACATCTCCAATAAATTTGATCAAGTTGATCAACGGCTTACAAAGTTAGAAGAAGAAAACTTTAAATTAGCGGAGACTAATAAAGAATTAAAAAAAGAAATTTCCTCTCTTACGAGGGAAAACGAATCGTTACAAAAGTACACTAGGAGAGACAACTTACTTATCCACGGTTTTCCAGCCACAGAAAAAGAAAATTTAATTGAAGTTGCCAAGCTGGTATCTAATCTTATTAACGAACCAATAACGGAACAAGATATAAGTACTCTGCACAGGTTAACAACCAAAAATCCCACCAGCATACAACCCATAGTTATTAGATTTACTCGCAGAATGGTAAAGGATGCCTGGATAAATAGTTACCGAGCAGAGTCAAGAAAACACAAAAATACAATAGGTATACCATTATCACTTATCTCTGACCGTTTTGAAGAGAGTGCTTACTTTACTCTTTCGGAACACATGACTCCAAGATATAACAAGCTTTGCAGTCAAGTTAAAGATAAAGCAGCTGAGAAAAAATACAAGGAAGTTTGGAGAGGCAAAAATGGAATCATGGTCCGCAAAGCTGAGGGGCAAGACCAAATTTGTATAAAAAATCAAGAAGATTTAGCAAGATTACTTTGATAAATAATACGATGAATGTTAATTTTTTATTTTTACGAAGGATGTTTTTAATTTATTTAATAAAATAGATTCATGTCATAAAATAAAAACCAATAAAATTGACAACTCAAATTCAAAAATTATAAAAAACCATAATGTGAAAATTCTGCATACTAATATTAGAAGTGTGGCAAAAAACTTTGAAAACCTTGAACTACTTTTGGCTTCATTAGATTGTCATTTTGATGTTATTATTCTGACAGAAGCATGGTTGAGGGATTTTTGCCACACGGCTTTCAATATTGCAGGTTATCAAACTTATTATCAAACAGGAACCAATCAAAACGAAGGTATACTTATTTATGTAGCAAATTATATTAATGTAAGCAAAGTAGTTCAAAATCCAATATCTGATTGTAATAGTTTGGCTCTAGAGTTCTTTTAAAAACAACAAAAAAATTAAAATTACTGCAATTTACAGAACCTGGAAAATATCTGTTGACACGTTCCTTACTCATTTTAATGATTACTTGGAGAGTGTAAAGTCGTATATTTTTCCTCATTTTCTCATAGGTGATACCAATATAGACATATTAGATACTAGCAGAGATATGAATACCACAAATAATTACCTAGATATTCTTTCCACTTATGGTTTTATTAGTTACATAAATATACCAACAAGAGTAGAAAATAATTCTATCTCTTGTTTGGATCACATAATGTTGTGTCAAAATAATAGTGACTTTTTATTAACTCCATTCATTATTACTTCGAAAATTACCGACCATAATCCCTCAGGTATAGCTATTAATTTTGATGGTCAAATACACTCATCAAACTACACTCATATAACTAAAAAAATCGTGGATGAAGTAAAACTTAAAACAAAATTTTCTGAGGTGGTTTGGGATCATCTTTATGAGATTGATGACGTAAATCGCGCTACTGAACACTTTCTAAACATGACTCAGCAGATATTGTCAGATTCTACACAGGTGATTGATAAAAAAATACCTTGCAGTAAGAGAATAAAAAACCTTACATTACTCCTGGTTATTAAAGGCCATGCGAGTTAGAGATAAACTTTGTAAACTGAGAGAAAAACAGCCATTTAATACTGAGTTAAGAGAAAAACACATTCTTTACAAAAATTTAATTACAAAATTGATAAGAGAATCTAAAGCTAACTATTACAAAAACAAACTAAATCTAGCAGAAGGAAGTCCAAAAAAAATTTGGGAAACGGTGAATGAAAGCCTAAATAAAGTAAAAAACACAAATACTGAAATAGAGAAACTTAATATTAACAATACTTTGATTGATGGTAATAACAAGTTGAAATGGCTAATCACTTGAATGCTTATTTCTCTAATGTTGGTAATTGCTTGGCTGATAAACTAAGTTCGGAGTGTAAGTGTGCCGAAACAGATCCTCTCAGATCAGTAAAGAGAGTAGAAAGTAACTTTAAGTTTAAACCTATACTTCGTAGTGAAATACTTCATAATATGACTCAACTAAAATGATTCCTCGCCTGGTATAGATGGATACAAAGCTCAATATATTAAATCTAACTCTGCATCTCTTATAGATCCATTATATTATTTATTTAATCTATCTGTTGAACAGGGAGTTTTCCCCGATAAGTTCAAAGAAGCCGTTATTACACCTATCTTTAAGGAGGAGGATAAGTCCGACCCTTCTAACTACAGGCCTATAAGTGTTATCTCTAATTTCGCTAAGTTATTAGAAAAATGTATTAAAACTAGGCTGGAAGAGTTTTTAGAAACTAACAAAATAATTTCAATTAACCAATTTGGTTACAGGACAGGTTACAGTACCAAAGACGCCATACTTAAACTTTTACATAACATAACAGATGACCTTGACATAAACAATAAAGGACTTGCTATCTACTTAGACTTAAGAAAAGCATTTGACACAGTAAGCCATGACATACTGTTAGACAAGCTAGAAAGATACGGTATCAGAGGCCTCAACTTATCACTATTCAAATCTTATCTGTCAAATAGACAACAAAGAGTGAAAATCGGTGACACTTTCAGTGATGCTTTAACTTTAAATTCTAAGTTTGGAACGCCTCAAGGGACTTCGATTTCGCCATATCTTTTTAGCTGTTATATTAATGACTTACTAAGTACGGACTTTGCTGACACTATACTTTCTTTTGCAGACGACACAGTTGCTTACTTTAAGGCTAACTCCTGGTCTTCAGTATATAAAAAATCAAACATTGGTTTCAACAAAATTAAGAGATGGATGGATAGGAATTATCTCACTCTTAATGTATCTAAAACTAAGTACATGACTTACTCTTGTGATCTCAGAGGTCAACCAAGTAAGGAAAATGTATTAAATATAGTTTCCCATAACTGCACTTGTGATATTTATAATATTACATGTCAGTGTAACTCTTTTATTGAGAGAACAAGAGTGGTCAAGTACTTGGGGATATATATCGACGAATACCTGTCTTGGAAAGATCAAGTGTCCATACTTACCAAAAGGCTTAGGAAAACGTTGTTAGTTTTGTCATACTCAGGCGTTTTGCAGACAAGAAAATTTGCGTTCTGTATATTTTGCACTTGTAGAGTCAATTCTCTCTTACGGTCTGATAGGATTTGGATCGGCTCCGGCAAGCACACTTTTACCTCTTTACCTTGTACAGAAACGAATCATTAAAATCTGTCTCAAAAAACCTATCACTTATTCCTCTGAGAAATGTTTTATAGATTTTAATGTTTTGTCCCTAAATCTTTTGCATAAAAAACTTGTTCTTTTACAAATGTACAAGAGAGTAAAAGTGTGGTTAGCCATTACTACCGAACCAGATCAGCTAATCAAATACAATGCCTTATTCCTAGGTACAATACTACAAAAAAAACAAAGATTTTTTGACTACATAGGTAAAATCTATTAATCAATTACCAGTCGAAATTAAGAAGGCACCTATTTATGAATTTTATAAAGAAGAAGTCATTAATTATCTATATGCATTTCAGTTATCCGAATATTATAAGAATCAAAATTTTCTTCAATCAAAATGACTTACTATTGCAATAAAAACATTCTATAACTTTTATTAAATAATATGATACTGAGTCTACATTATTATTTGACATTTATATTAATCTGATTTTATTTTCATTTTTTTTTTATAATTTTATGCATTTATTGTTAGAAAAAATATTTAAAAACATAACTAATCTCTGAAGTCATTATCACAATATCTTGAATATTGAGTAAAGATTATTAAACAAAACAATAAATACAAAGATAATGCTAAAAACTAATAAATATGTCCACCATAAGCTTGAACATTTTTATGAAAATACGCTAAAATTTAGATTAAATAACAGAATTATACTGATCTTAAAAATAGATAAAGGTTTTTCAAGCTAATGCTGCACAAAGAACTACAGAGATTAAAATTTACCACTATTATATTTCCTGCCTCAGATTATATTATTTAATTCTATTATTATCATTATTTTTATTTATTTTTTCTTTCATTCAAGAAGATAAATTATAATTTCAACATTTAATAATTTATAAACAGAGGAAACAGAGTCTCCGCTCTAGCTTGCTACTGGAGGCTCTCATCATAAACTAAAAAATTGTAATTAATTTTGTTAACAATTTGATGGAAATAAAGAATATTATTATTATTATTATTATTATTTGACTAGATCAAAACCTGCAGTTTAACATTGAAACGAGCGAATTGAGCTTCAAATGCTTCGTTTATATCTGGTACACTATGACCCAAATCATCAACATAAAAGGAGTTTTCTATAATTGAAGCAGCTAGCGGGAACGAATCCTTAGAGCTACGAGCGTGTTCGCGAAGAACTTTCAAAGCAAGGTATGGTGCGGGCTTAACACCAAATGTAACAGTAGTCAAGGTATAGGCAGATATTTTCTCATTCTAGAAAACCTCCAACTATTTTCTGAAATTTTCTATGGGTCTTCATTAATTAATATCTGACGGTACATTTGCCGTACTTCAGCTGTCATTGTAATAGAGAACAAGCGAAAATTTATTAGAATGTACTGCAAGTCTTGGTGAAGTTTAGGACCAGTGTGTAACACATCATTTCACGAATAACCACTGGATGTTTTACAACTTGCGTCCCAAACAACTCTCAACTTTGTCGAGGTACTATCTGGCTTGGGAACACAATGATGAGGAAGATAGCATCCATCACTGCTTTCTTCTCCGAGAGTCATGTGACCTTGCGGCAACGTAGTCTTCCATGAAATCATTATAATCAGATCTTAACTTATGGTCTGACTCTAAGCGTTTCTCGAGCGTATAAAAGCGACGTAGTGCGTTTTCTTTGGAATCCCCAAGCAAAGATGGATCATGAGAAAAGGGTAGATCGACAGAGTAACGACCTTCTTGCGTGCGTTTAGTTGTCAAATAAAATATTTTATCACACTCGTCATCTTCAAGAGACGTTTTACTAGCTTGAGGAAAATCTTCAAGTTCCCACATCCGTGAAACTAAAGCATCAAGTTTTTGCGACGTTATAGTGCAATAAAATTGAACAGTGCTAGCAAAGGCACCACTTAATAGCGTTTGAGAAGTATCCGAAGAAAGTTGTTCTCCAATGGGACCAGAAACAACATAACCAAGCGTAGTTTGCACAGCGTAAGGCGTATTAGGTGGTCCGGTTACTTTTCCGGGTCCTAAAAGCATTGCGTAGTGAGAGGCGCCTATCAGTATGTCAACTTTGCTAGACGTATGATAAGTTTCATCTGCTAACTGCAGTCCTTGTAAATGAGTTAAATGATTAAAGGAAATATTATACGATGGAAGAACATCAGTGACTTGGTTCATAACTAAAGCATTAAGCTTATGCTCTGCTGCCTTGTCAAACCGAGATGCGAAAGTAATAGTTGTTTCTTCTGTTACAGTATTAATATGCCCTCCCATCCCCTGCACGTTAACAAGAACGGGGCAAACCTGTAAACCAAGTTTTTCACGAAGATCCTTTGATACAGTATTACTCTGGGCAGCCGAGTCTAAAAGAGCTCTACAAACATGGGGCTTTTTATTTACGTCATAAACTGTTATTAACGCTGTCTGCAATAAAACAGTATTAGCAGAAGAGTTAGTCAGCGTTAAGGGAGACTCCGGCGGCGGTGCGGCAACTACAGCAATAGTAGATTCTTTATTAGCAGAAGCTGGAGAATCAGAATTTCTCTTAGAGCTTTCACACAGAAGCGTATGATGTTTTCCCTGACACAAAAGGCAGGATTTAGTTGACTTACACGCGTTTGCTGTGTGATAAAATGAAAGACAGTGAGTACAAAGATTATGCGTTTTAACAGCGTTTAATTTGTCTTTATGATTAAAAGACTTAAATGTATCACACAAGTAAACTTGATGAAATGATTTTGAACAGACTGGACACTTAGTGCTTGTAGCAGAATGTTGCTTAGCTACATAGGCTTGCGTTGTTTTAGAAGAGCGAGACGAGTTAGAGTTGTAAGCGAAGTTAGTGTTGCGAGAAGCTGTAGTAGAACTGGTCTTATTATCCGAAGTACCAGATTTAGGTTTCCAACGAGAATTATTTTGTGCGTTAGAAGATTCAGCTTGATTAGATGAAGCGCTGCTATGCGAAAGAACTTTAATATAACCCTGTAAAAAAGAAGATAATTCTTTAAAACCTGGTACGTCTTTGACATTTTGTTGAGAAGCATTCTCTATATTATCATTTTTATTGGAAATAAAGAGCTCAAATTGACGTATTGTAGAAGCTGAAAGTCTAGAAGAAGCGAGATGGTAAAGTATAAAGTTAGCTGGATCCTTAAGTTTTAAGTTAAGAAAAGCTTGAGCGTGAGACAAGAAGATCTGCATAAAATTGTCAATAGATGAAACAGATTCCTTAGTCTGAGGTTTATAATTAATAATAGTGTTTAAGAAATTAGTTGCTTGCACTCGAGGATCAGCATATCTATTTTTTAAAGTATCCACATAAGTTGAAAGTTTTCACCTATAGGGTTTATACCCGATACTAAAGCTAAGGCTTTATCCTGTAGAGCTCCAGACAAGAACCTAAATTTTTTATCATTATCTAAATCTTTATTATTTACAATAATAGATTTAAAGCTCCGATAGGAAAATGTCCAATTTAATTCTTCACCATCGAACTTTGGAATATCTAAAGGCGGCAACTCAGGTTTGGCGGGCGTAAGCGTAGTAGAAGTAGTCTGGTTTAGTCAGGAGGTTTAGTGGAAAGGCTCAATAGGACTATTTTGGATTACTTGGCTAAATTTATTGAAGAAAATCAAAAAGATTGGGATGATAAAATACCTCTCTTTTTATTGGCTTACCGGTCTGCTGTGAATGAATCAACTGGGTTTACACCAGCTTTCTTGACTATGGGGAGAGCTACGTCTACCACAGGATTTAGTTTGCGGACAACCACCTGGTCTAGAAGATAAATGCATCCGATATGCAAAGGAATTATTGGAGTCAATAAGGGTAGCTCATAACTTTGCTCAAAAAAATATCACCAAGTCTTCCGTCAGGAAGACTTGGTAGTTGGTACACCAACTACTAAATAATAATTCGGCGCGCTGTCGAGCGAATTTCATTTAGAATGCGTGTTCCGTGCTAAACAACCCATTCTTTGCTTAAGGTTCTGGTTCATGCTTTAGAACTAAGCAGTTACTCAATTTCAAGCACTGCTCGTAACTCATTTTGTCTGTATTTTTCAAAGGAAATGGGCATAATTATCCAGTTGGTCGTACAAAACTATGCCTCTAAAATTAGAAGTACGTACTATTATTTGCACTAATTTAAAGATTAGTTACTTATCTTTAAGCTTAGTCAGTTATCTGTAAAGGTATTAGCGCATTTCCTTTGGAAAATACAGACAAAATGAGTTACGAGCAGTGCTTGACAATTGAGTAACTGCTTAGGTTCTAAAGCATGAACCGGAACCACGCAATGGGCATGGTTCTTCCATAAACAAGAAATGGGTTGTTTAGCACGGAAACACGCATTCTAAATATAATTCGCCCGACATCGGACCACCGCGCCGGAATTATTTATTTAGTAGTTGTAAACTTATATAATGTAAGAACTATAAAAATAATCATTCCAACCAGGATTGTTGTTAAGCACGGAAACACGCATCCAAAGGAAATTCGCCCGACATGCGGACCACCGCGCCAGAATTATTTTCTAGTTGTAAACTTACCTATTGACTAATGAACATATTTCTTTTTATTTTAGCTGAAACTTTAAACAACAATTTTTTTATTTTTTTCATAATTGTAGCCACTATATTGAATGTTAAATTTTGTTAACCCATTTCTTGATTTCTAAAGGGCCTTTTAACAATGTATTGCTCAACTTATTCTGCTTAATTGACCTCCATTTTGAAAAGTTAAAGTTGTTTTAAAAATCTCAACTTGAGTTGTATGTTTTTGTTGTCAAGCATTCAAAGGATTTCAAACAATATACTCTGACTTTTAATTAGTGGTAAATTTATACCAAATTTTATCCTAATTTGTAAATTTGTTACCGCAGTTATTGGAGCACAAATAATTGAATATCTATCCACATTTTCATATAAGAACTCACTGACATAGGTTCAGTAAAATAATCATCTTATTGGTTGGTATCCTGAACACATAACATTTAATGTTCCCCATTCAAATCTAGATGAAACTAAATAACTGACTTATGAAGAGTTGCTTCTTTTGATACAGGATTTTATTTGATATCAAAAGTAAAAAATTTAGTAATGAGAATTTCTTTAAATTTATTGTTAAGGGAAAAAGTGTTAAACAAATATTATACATGGCTTGTCTTTAATTTGTCTGACCATCAACCAGTTGGTAAACGGGAGAGAGAAATAAACAATCCCCATTTAAAGTCAGGGCATGTAAAGTGATAAGTGAAATTTTTTACTATTGTTGCCTCCACTGTAACAGGGAGGTGAGTGAAATTAGTGAAGTTTTTAAGTTCCCACCTATTTAGAGTGGAGGGATTAAAAAAGAGCTTGGAAAATTAAGTCCAGAGAGGTAACACTTCTAAAATCTACTGTTAAAATAACAAAAAACAATGATATCTCCACTGCGTGAGATGATTCTACACACTGGCGAGCTAAAGTTAATTTAAAAAGACAAGCCAATATAAAATATCATAGATAGAAAGAGTTGTAATTATAAATTTAAAGCATTTTATACAAATTTTTGTTGAATATATTGACTTTGTACTATACTATTTATTCTTTGTAATTTGCCTTTTAATAAAAACATGTTATATATAAATTAATTATATAGTCTAATTATAAGTATTATTAAGAAGTATTTATTGTATAAAATATTCTGTAATCTGATATATTGCAATAAATTGTTCTTATAAAAAATTGTATCAGTGTTTTTTTTTATTTATTCAATCTGTATTTAATAATAATTTTTACAAACAATAACATAAATGCTACAAACTTCTAAGATATTTCAATCAGAGATATCTGGTACTTAGTAAAAGTAGCAGTAAGTGGAACAAGGATAGAAAAGAGTAGAATGTAGTGGGGAAGGGGTGGAGCTGCGGGGTGGAGGGGGGTATTAGTTCCAAAAGTGCTCATGGAGCGCTAGCGGTACTTCCTCCTCCAAACCTTATCAAAGCAGTTTTACCCGTACTTGATTCTCTTTTTTTAGTCTATTCTCCCTGGCTAGCTATTTAAGAAATAAATTTTTATGAAACAGTACAATTGTATTTTAGACAATCCTGGTTACAATCGATGTGTCTCATTGTTTTTTGTTTACATTTTGAAGGCAAAAGACAATAATTAGGAATAACAAAATATGCTAAAACCACATTTGAGAGATTTTGCAATACCTTCTTTTTTTACAACTTTAAAACATAAAAAATCATGCACATAATTTAAATCAGCCAATTTTTTTTGGATATTTCAGATTCTTCATTATTAATTTTTTCAAACAATTTTTTGTAGCACATTTCATCTTAAGGAAATTGCTTAATTCATTAAGATTTAGAAGAAAAAATAATTTCTTTACACTATATAGTGTTGTTGTTAAACGGGGTTTTCTCAAATTTGTAAATAATTCAAATCTTATTTTGGGAATCTGTTTAAGAAATGTTTAGGGATACCCTACAAAAAACCCTTAACTTTGCATGACAGGAGCGATTAACACTAATGAAGAGATCAAAAAGAAGAATGACAAAACGCGGAAGAAATGTTTCCTCTGCCAAACCCTTCTAATGCCAAAAGAAAAATGTCCCCTGAGAATGATAAAGAAATTTGTCCAAAATGAAACTACAAAAATTTCAATCTCATAGGAAAACTCCATTGCATTTAATGGAAGATTTATCAGTGGTGTGAGTTTTTCCAGCAATTTTTCTTTTCATTCCTAGAGGACTTTTTATCTATTGGTATAGAAAATGGAAGAAGAAACATTTATAGAGCATTTTGTCTTTTTTCTGTTTAATCAATTTGTCGGGACCATTGCCGTTTAGATACAGTTGAAATTCTGTTGTCCCATTAAAAAAAAAATTGTACCTGGTCAGTGCTCATCGGCTATAATAAACTGAAAGCTATAATTTGGATAACTTGTTCTGTAGTTGACTACATCATATCCAAAAATCATACATTTGATCGATTTGCCGTTGATTTATAGTAGTGCATACAGAACAAGTTCGCACCTGTTCGACAATTTTTTGTTTGTATACATTGTAAAAAAATGAAATTATGGTTCATTTTAAACTTAAAATCCTTCGTTAATGGTTTGAAGAAGAGAGTAAACCAATAGAAACTTATTTGTACACAATTTATTAGCTTTAATCTTTATTTGAAAGAATTTTTTTATCATTTGCATTCCTGGATGTTAACAAAAACATGAAAAACGGGACTTGTTTTATACTCCCAATTTACGAATTATTGCTCTCATAAAGTCTTTCTTTATCTCACTTGGCTGTAAAGTGCATTAATGGCAGGATGTGAAGCAAATTTATATTAAATTTAACCAAATAAAGAAGAGACTATACATATATTAAAATAAGAAGTCACTTACGTTGCAAATGAGAACCATATGTATTAATAATTTCCTGCAAGGACTTCCCTCTGCAGGCCCTCATCAGTTCTGGGTTCTCCAAAACGAAAAATAAAGATGACATATGTGCTAACTGCACAAAGTCGTTGCTTCGTTGATAAAATGCCTTGTGCGACTCAGTTGAGGGGCCCAATTGAGACGCCAAGTTTCTGAGTTCAGCATCGTTTAGAGACATGCTCATCACCATTGTGGCTAAATATTTTCTCAGTCTCGTTGCTTGAAACAAATACAGAAGATGCATTAATGCAACAAAAAGTGAGATATTTACACAGATATATTTTTTATATGGAAAATAAGTTGCATTATCATTCATCATTATGATTATGGCACTAGATATAATGCTAACATTAAATTTCAATATAATAATGTGTTGCAATAACTTACCAGCATCAGTATTTGAACTCCCACACAAAACTTTAAAAAAACATTGAAACATTGTTGCTCGACAAAGCCTTCTACAATGTAAATGAGTTTTTAGCTGACAATTTAGTCTTCCTACCCAAATGTTTAGTGTTTGTTATGTATTTTGATTCTATTTTTATTTAAGTTTGTTATTCCATGTATGCTATAAGTTTTGATGCAATCAGAGTGATAATTTATAATCATTACTTTAATTTTATAGCAAATTTAGACAATTGAGAAACTTAAGAAGAAAGTAACCTCAAGTATGTAAATTGATAAGTAAATATTTAAGGAAATCTAACTAGTATGTCAAACATTCTTCATTCATTGTTGGGTTAAAATAGTGTTTCCTGTAAATATTATTATACATAAACAAAAACAAGGACGTTTATTCCACATTGCACGGTTTGAAACAAGGCCTACTACATCTACAGGCCTATACATTATCCCCACCACAAGCAACAATGGCGGCGGAAGTAGACGGTTTTACCTCTAACGCGTCTTTTTTCTCTACCTTGCATGACATTTTGTTAATTTGTGGCCGAAATCGGGGGGCCAAATTAATATGACCAAGATGATCGTAAAGGTAACGGATAGGGCTATCTGGCTATGTACTTGATTTGACCAAATGTCCCGGTTTCACCATTTTCCAGGCCAATATATTATAGTGTTACAGTTTTAAATTACGAAATTCGTCATTTTAATATTTTGAATACGGGTAACCTAAAACGGTCAAAAATAAGGAATATTGAACGAAAAAAAAGTTACCGTCCCCGCTGAGTCAATGGGTCAAAATTGCGTCTGAAGATAAAAATTGACCTTTGAGACAATTGAGCTAACTCGGTTAAAACTAATCATAGAAAGTTGAGACAGGGTTAATTTTGTTAGAAAAGTATATTAACTTTCCCTAAATGCATGTTTTCACAAATATTTTCAGCTGACCCATTTTTTCGAACCAAAGTTGACAGATAATTTTTTACAAACTTTTAAATTAAATTGCGGGAAAACGGTACGAGATAGCGAATTCGTTTCAATGGGCACCATACCCTACTTTGAAGAGATCTACAAGGATATGCCATCATTTTTCTTTTTCGACTAATGTACCCACCATTTTTTGTATTTATTTCTCTAATACGATTTTCTTAACATTTTTTGGGTTCGGGCCAAGTATCTTTCCTAGCTGGTTCTTCATCTCACCCAAAAAAAAACAATAAATATTATAATATATGTGTGTTTATACATACATATATATATAATATATATATATATATATATTATATTATTTTTTTTTTTGTGTGTGTGTGAAAAAATTCATTAATTTTTTTTTAATTTTGATCTAGATAACATATATAGAATTTTAATGCATATGTGTGACATTTGCATATAAATAATAATAAAAAAAAAATGGTGGTTCCCGTCGGGTACATTAGTCGAAAAAGAAAAATGATGGCATATCCTTGTAGATCTCTTCAAAGTAGGGTATGGTGCCATTGAAACGAATTCGCTATCTCGTACCGTTTTCCCGCAATTTAATTTAAAAGTTTGTAAAAATTATCTGTCAACTTTGGTTCGAAATAAATGGGTCAGCTGAAAATATTTTGTGAAAACATGCATTTAGGGAAAGTTAATATACTTTATTTCTAAAAATTAACCCTGTCTCAACTTTCTATGATTAGTTTTAACCGAGTTAGCTCAATTGTCTCAAAGGTCAATTTTTATCTTCAGACGCAATTTTGACCCATTGACTCAGCGGGACGGTAACTTTTTTTTCGTTCAATATTCCTTATTTTTGACCGTTTTAGGTTACCCGTATTCAAAATATTAAATGACGAATTTCGTAATTTAAAACTGTAACACTATAATATATTGGCCTGGAAAATGGTGAAACCGGGACATTTGGTCAAATCAAGTACATAGCCAGATAGCCCTATCCGTTACCTTTACGATCATCTTGGTCATATTAATTTGGCCCCCCGATTTCGGCCACAAATTAACAAAATGTCATGCAAGGTAGAGAAAAAAAGACGCGTTAGAGGTAAACCGTCTACTTCCGCCGCCATTGTTGCTTGTGGTGGGGATAATGTATAGGCCTGTAGATGTAGTAGGCCTTGTTTCAAACCTTCCCATTCTGATAAAACAATAAGTAATTAACTTGAGCCAAGAACTTATGAAATACGAAGGAGTAATTATTGATCTTAATACCTGTAATCAATGATGGTTGATCTAAACCAGCCTTATTAGCCAGGTATTGAAGTACCAGGTGGCCTAACCGATGGTTATTGGCTCCAACTCCGAAGAGATGCGGGTTAGCCTCAATGCCTGCAGCTTTTCGGTTGCTGATATAAATGTTGATAAATTGGTCCAAATCATTGGGCACAAGGACAGGCACATCTTTGCTCCCTTTACCCCTCACACAACACCTCTTCACTTTATTTACAAGAAGTTTTTGAAAAGGGGGTTAAGGACAAAAATTCTTCGGAGTTAGGCTGCATGGATCTCCTTTCTTGCATCCTGTTCAGCAGCAAAGAGCTGGCTTCGTTCGACCTTTTTCGATTTTAACATACATGATTTCAACTAACAGAGAATCTCCCAATTTTCTAAACGCTTCTTTGTTGAAGCCTTTCTTCAGTTTTTCAGAGCTAGTTCTCATTTCCTCCTTAAGGAATTTGTCTAATCTAAAAAGGTCTTTAGCAAGTGGAATACCCTGGAAAATTTAGGAAAGCATAATTGTTAATCAAGGGTTAATATTATAAAAAGAATTATAGAGAATGTTGGCACTACAAAGGTTTGGCATTCATACTTGACGTCATGACCTTGGTGTAAATAGTTTACTTATTTATAACGAACATTTACAACAGATTTCCTTTGGAAAAGCGTCGCCACAACCATCTAATAAGTGCCCTATATGGATTTCAAGAGCTAGCCAAACCTTGCCTTTTTGCAAGCTTCCAAATGTACATTACGATGTACGATGAGATGAAATCATAACATTACTGATGATGGTTTCAGCTTGACATTTCTTTATCTATTACCAAATTAATGCAAGAAAAATGATGTGTTTACCCCAAGAGCTCAAAATTAAGCTCTCATTAAATTCGTTATGTTTATTGTATTTAATTAGTTCTTTATGTAGTTTCATACTTTTGATCGTTGACATTTAAGAACAGCAAATTTAAGCTATGAGATTGGTGAAACCATTAAGAATAATAATAGGTTTATTTTTATTTTAGTTTCAATATGTTGTATAAAAATAGGGAAAAGTCATTTAGTACGTTTAAGTAATTTATAAGTATTTAAGGCACTATTTAAGCACCTGAATCTAGTGTTTTGCTAGATGCCACACTGATTTGAGCCCATTATTATTTTTTTGAAAATAGTACTTTTAATAGTGGTCCAAAAATACATTAAAGCGTGTAATAAAGCAATAAATGTTGTCATTAAATAAGCACAATAATTATTTAAGTGAAACACTTTTGTGGTCACATAATGTATCTCCTTATTACATGAAATAAGTTGGTAATGAATAAAAATAAAATAAATTTACATGATGTAACAACAGTAGCTAGTTATTTTATGAATTAACTGACAGCATAATATAATGGTAACATATACATACACAAACACAGTGTAACTTATGTTGCTATATCATTTACATTTTATATTTACTTACTTCTTGTTGGTTCCATTTGTTATTTTGTAACTGAAGCCTTGCTTTTTTTACAATTACATTGTGGAAACCTATTTTGTTCTATTGAATTGAAAAATAGGAACATTGAAAAACTTTTGTTCCTATAATCCATAATCCAATGCCGAACGTCAGTAAGAACGATTTTGTCTACCTTCTTCCATTTTAAAATGTATTCTGCTACCCTCATAACTGAGTAGCCACTATTTATTGCAATAGATGGCTTTTCATATACTCCATGTTTAAGGCATCCTACTTCCTTCACTGCATCAAGAAATAAATCAAAATGCCTACAATAAAGAGAAATTGCATCAGTATACCATAAGGTTATGTACATATGTAAAATCTAATTAAACTAGGGAGGTGCTAATTCCAGTTGACTAATAATCCTTTAATTAGAAACCTGACTATTGAGAACTGTCCTTGCTATTGTCCTGACTATTGCCAACTGTCCTTGCTATTGTCCTGACTATTGACAACTGTTCTTGCTATTGTCCTGACTATTGCAACTGTCCTTGCTATTGTCCTTGACAACTGTCCTTGCTATTGTCCTGACTTGACAACTGTCCTTGCTATTGTCCTGACTATTGACAACTGTCCTTGCTATTGTCCTGACTATTGCCAACTGTCCTTGCTATTGTCCTGACTATTGCCAACTGTCCTTGCTATTGTCCTGACTATTGACACTGTTCTTGCTATTGTCCTGACTATTGACAACTGTCCTGCTATTGTCCTGACTATTGACAACTGTCTTGCTATTGTCACTATTGACAATTGACTGTCCTTGCTATTGTCCTGATATTGCTGTCCTTGACTATTGACAACTGTGCTATTGTCCTGACTATTGACAACTGTCCTTCCTGACTATTGGTCCTATTGTCCTGACTATTGCCAATAATGACCTTTAAGTCTTCACAGACTCAAGCATACTACTTAATAGCAATAAAAAACCACATTGTACAATCATTTTATGCAGGAAACACATTTCAGGAACAATATTAAATAATGAAACATTTGGTACCACTATTAACCATGTTGCAGAATTTTTTAGTAAACAGTTGATTGACACGCAACACAGTTTCATGTTTCAAAAAAATAAGAATAAATTATTTCAAATAAAAGTACTTGATAAATGTAACACAATAGTTTATTGGACATTTAAAGGTACCAAATGTTTTTGCATGAGGTAATAATTGCAAGGGCACTTACTCTGACTTGAGCATTGATATGCAGTCAGTGATTGAAGGGTTTTTGCTGCGACAATATTGCAGTATGGCGGCTGATTCTCGCATCCTTCGCTAACCATATTGAGATGGTCAACCGAGCTAAATTTGTCTTCACGCTCGATAGCAGCATTCCGTAAAATTGCCTCATCGTTTCTTATAATCTCTAAAAGGAGATCACTCATCATTCCTGCCAATAATTCTTCCACAGCAGGCGAAGTGAATTTTACTGACTTCACGGACAAGGCAACTTTTTAGCTTTACGGACACATCCCTTTCCCTCACCTCCATGTATATTCCTTAAGTGTCTTTGTAAGTTGGTGGAGCGAATTAATTTTTTGCACGTAGGACATGATAGCTTTCGATGTCTGGAAACTTTAGTTTCCTCATTAGCAACTAGCGCTTCACCCTCTTGCCTAAACTGTTCGCCAAATTTTAAGATGTCGATAAGGCACTTTCTTTCTTCTTTGTCTTTCGATAAAATTTCTTGAATTTCTTCCTCATTTATATGCCTGAATATGTGCCGCTGAAGCAGGACACATATTATTGCAAAATTTACAAGGAATGTTTTCCTTTTACCTGAAACAAGTTTATACAGTGCATTATATAACTAAATATACTGTCCTTGCTATTGTCCTGACATTGACAAGTCTTGCTATTGTCCTGACTATTGACAACTGTCTTCTATTGTCTGACTATTGACAACTGTCCTGACTTTGCTGTCCTGGTCCTATTGCCAACTGTCCTTGCTATGTCCTGACTATGACAACTGTTCTTGCTATTGTCCTGACTATTGACAACTGTCCTTGATTGTCCTGACTATTGACAACTGTCCTTGCTATTGTCCTGACTATTGACAACTGTCCTTGCTATTGTCCTGACTATTGCCAAATGACCTTTAAGTCTTCACAGACTCAAGCATACTACTTAATAGCAATAAAAAACCACATTGTACAATCATTTTATGCAGGAAACACATTTCAGGAACAATATTAAATAATGAAACATTTGGTACACTATTAACCATGTTGCAGAATTTTTAGTAAACAGTTGATTGACACGCAACACAGTTTCATGTTTCAAAAAAATAAGAATAAATTATTTCAAATAAAAGTACTTGATAAATGTAACACAATAGTTTATTGGACATTTAAAGGTACCAAATGTTTTTGCATGAGGTAATAATTGCAAGGGCACTTACTCTGACTTGAGCATTGATATGCAGTCAGTGATTGAAGGGTTTTTGCTGCGACAATATTGCAGTATGGCGGCTGATTCTCGCATCCTTCGCCTAACCATATTGAGATGGTCAACCGAGCTAAATTTGTCTTCACGCTCGATAGCAGCATTCCGTAAAATTGCCTCATCGTTTCTTATAATCTCTAAAAGGAGATCACTCATCATTCCTGCCAATAATTCTTCCACAGCAGGCGAAGTGAATTTTACTGACTTCACGGACAAGGCAACTTTTTTAGCTTTACGGACACATCCCTTTCCCTCACCTCCATGTATATTCCTTAAGTGTCTTTGTAAGTTGGTGGAGCGAATTAATTTTTTGCACGTAGGACATGATAGCTTTCGATGTCTGGAAACTTTAGTTTCCTCATTAGCAACTAGCGCTTCACCCTCTTGCCTAAACTGTTCGCCAAATTTTAAGATGTCGATAAGGCACTTTCTTTCTTCTTTGTCTTTCGATAAAATTTCTTGAATTTCTTCCTCATTTATATGCCTGAATATGTGCCGCTGAAAGCAGGACACATATTTATTGCAAAATTTACAAAGGAATGTTTTCCTTTTACCTGAAACAAGTAATATACAGTGCATATAAAAATATTTATTTTTCTTCATTTTTGCTATAATTTTTTTTCCGAATAACACAACTACAGCGGTAGACTGATTGTTGTACAAAATTTCAACTCTCTAGCATAAATACACTGGGCGCTACGATGATAACAGTCACACACACACATACAGACAGACAACTTTGTGAAAACCACTCAGGAGGCTTTAAAACGCCTAAAAAGATAATTTCGGTTTCATCCCAGTTTGGTTTTTTCTGCAAACACAATACTTATTCTATATACATACGTTTAAATGAGGAAAAATAATAAATGACTTAATTTTTCCAATAAGAATTATATAATTATCCTTAAAAAATCGATATTTGAATTATTATCAACCTCTTTTTTAAATTTACTTATGTTCTTCTTTTTTATACTTATTCTTTTTTATACTTTTTATGTACTTATGTTATTTTGTTTTTTGTATTTAAACATTGCTTTTGGACACATTGTGTCTGTTTTTGTATTTTAATAAATAAATAAATAACATCCCACAGCTTAGTTCAATAATTAATTATCATTAATTATAATTAATGCTTAAGTTAATAAGCAATAAAAGTGTATTATTAGGGGATCCAATCAGCACCCAATTAAAATATAATTAGAATATATAGCCTTAAAAACAAGAATATACCAAGTTCATACACAATATCGATTTTCCTTATTATGTTTTACCTATTAATGGTGCAATTGAATTAGAAATGCATAAATTGGATAAATTAAGAGTATTAGGTAATCCAATTAAACAAACAAAACATACAACTCTACACAGAAGGAGTCGGGTTATTACTTCTTGTTTAGTCTCTACCATAGTTTGACAAGTCCTTTGATTGTCCTCTAAATCTGGCAAGCATCAATGTAATCTGAGAATTTACATATGTATTTTAGATTTTATCTACTTTATGGTAATAACATCTTATTCTAAAAGAATAAGGCTTACTTGGATGCAAAACATTTGAAAATAACTACTTACTAATGATATAAAAGTAAATTACCTAAACTTAATAAAGATAAGATAATAAAAATTAATGAACAAGGACTGCAGCCGTCATTAATCTTGTCAAAGTTGTGAAACATAACAATAACTGTTAATTAATTTAAAAGAAATCGAAACGTTCTAATAATGTATAACTGTTAAATAAAAATAGCAAATAACAGTTGTTAATTACTATTCACAACATTAACTAATTGACAATTAGCTTATTAATACATAGACACAACGTATTCATTAGATGATCTGAGATTGCAGTCTTCATAAATTTAAATTATTCCATAATTAATTTCTGAAATACCTGTAAAATGTAAGCTAGATCCTGAATCTTTTGTCTTTGTTGCTTGATAAGAAATATTGATTAAAATTGATTTCGAAAAAGCGCCTGCATTTTTCTAAGTATGCTACGCACGCAATGCAGTTACGTATTGACGCTGCACAGTCATAACAAACTATTAAATTTTATTTTGCAGCTAAAAATATAATTAAAAATTGTAGAATTCGGATTATATTCACTACTTACCACACACAGAAAATCTAAGGAGAGTTTAATTTAAAATAAATTTTAACAATGAGTATAAAAATCTCAAGAAAATTGATTATATGATTTATAAAAGTACAATAACTCGACTAATTGTCAGATACTTATAATGATAGTCATAAAGTTTAAAAATAAAGTTTAAAAGGCAACCAATATTATGTAAAATTAGGGTAGACCAGTAACCCATAAGTTAATAATTTTGTTAAGTTAAAGGTTTTTATACTCATAATATTGAAAAGTCATCATTAAAGTTATTTATAACGAGTAACAGGATTAGATATTTCCTTATAAATACTCCTTTTGTGTAAAAAAGGGGCGGAAATCAAATAATAATATTGTAAATAAACCCTTTCTAATCCCTTAAAATTCTGTGAAAAGAAATTGACTATACTATGATTATCAGAGTACCTCCAATTCATAGAAAATGTTTGGTTACGAAATACCTTGGAAATTCATTACAACAGGTCAGGAACAGAGTCATAAACTGATTAAAAATGAATTTATACAAAATTTAAATTTGGTTAAAAATAAAAAATTAATTATAAAGATAGAATTTGACAAAGAATATCTCGGCGGTGTCTCCAAAAATATGTATGAGCCAATGGTGATACGACCAATCTAAATTAGTCCACTGAATTGGCACAATACGAAAAAAATGAGAATGGAAAATAATACTCAGAAAACCAAATTTAAATTCATATAAAGTCACTTCTATTAAAATAAAAAATAATATAACCTCAAAATTAAACAATTAAAGTTTCGGGTTTTAAAAGAAATTAAAGTTTCAAAAATACTGTAAATAAAATTTAAATAAAAAATTAGATAAAAGGGTAGGGGCATAAATATATAGTTTTAGATAAATTTGAGATAGAACAATAGAAGATATAAATGGGTCTCAAGCCTGGTATATGCTGAAAGATGGTAAGTTGAGAGTTAGTCCTCAGATTACTCACAGGTTCCTTCAATTCCTCAGGTACTTCCAACGTCCTTAGAAGAGCAGGGTCTGTTAGGTGTCTTAGGTAACAGAAGGGTGAAGATAAGATGGTGATCATAGATAAAGGCTGGTGACTCCAGAAAGCCAAGGTATCGACCTGATGATGGCTAGGTGAGATCACATTGAGTTACCGAACTCAAAATGTTGCACTCAGCAACACAAGGTTAGAGCAAAGAGAGTAGAAATATCCCAAGTGCTCTGGTGGCATATGACTCACTACTGACTGGGCGGGTAGAGGTGTTAAAAACCCAGATGAAAATTTATCATTCCATTGTTTAAAAGAATAAAAAGATAAATAAGATAAGGGGGCAAACAGTTAAAAATCAAAACAAAGGCCCGGAGTAATTGGAGTCAAAGGTACTTTAAATATCAAATAAATCATAAAAAACCTATAATATTTATCTTTTACTTAAAAACTATTTTTATCTAAATAAACAAATCATTTTATAGATTAATAAACTAATATTGCAAAATAAAAAGATAACTCTTTGAAATTAAATAATAATAAAAAGTTCACTTTGGCGTGAACAATCACATTGAAACTAACGAACACAGAATCGAGAGCCAAATAGCCCAACAATATTCAATTAATAAAGAATTAATTGTAGCCTTTAATAACAGTATAAAAGATATTCAATTTAACACTTTGGAAGTAAAATCTAAATTCCTTCAATTAAATAATAAAATGTTAACTTTTCATTTAGCCTATATTTTTTCATTGTTGTTGTTCGTTAAAGCAAAGTATGATGAGGGGAGTTCAATTATATTAAGAACCCAATTATGGCACTAGATATATTGCTAACATCAATATTCCCACTTGTAGGCTCAACAAATCACATCGGTCCCCAAATTTTAATGGAATAAGGTGCATCAATAAATTACCAGCTTCAATAGTTGAACTTCCACCCAAAATTTCAAAAAAGCATTAAAACATTGTTGCTTGAGAAAGCCTACTATAATGTTAACGAATTATTAGCTGATAATTTACTATTTCCACCTTAAATGTTTACAGTGTTTCTCATGTAATGTTATGCTTTTTTTTGTTTTTTTTTTTTAATCAAGTTTGTTACTCAAGTTATGCTGGCTATGTTTATGCAGTCTATTTAATAATTTATAATCTATTTGTTTTCTTGTTTTGTTTTTTTTTCATTTAATTGTAACATTTTGACAATTGAGAAACTTTGTAATAAAGTAACCTCAAGTATGTAAATAAATAAATAAAATAATAGCGTAAAACAAGGTGCCACTGAAATAAATATTCTAAATAAAAAATACTTATTAAATCAAATACAAATAATTTATAATGAAATTTTGAATCTCTTACAAGACATTGAAAACCCAGCAACATTTTGTAAACTTAAAACTCTTTATCCCAGTATAATAACATCTCATGAGTTATATACAGATTTAATGAAAATATAAAAACAAAAACTAGAAGGAGAGCTACCCTTCGAAGTAACATATGATAATATTCTTAACTTTGAATCTGTAATAAAAATTAATTGTAAGTTAAATCCTGAACAGATTACATTTTACCTAGATATAGATCTTAACTCTAAAATAAAGTATGAACTTTACTATTTATTATCCATACCTACCAAACATAAAACAATTATGTCACTATAATATTATTAACATCATAGAACGGTAAGTAAACCTTTGAATGGTATATGTGCTAAACAAGGGGTGTACCAATGCTCACAAGACTTGATCGCATACAGCGAAGCTACTTGCGAAAAGAACATCATCCTGGAAGAAAAATCCGAGCACTGTCCATACATACATCTTAATATTGTAAACAATGATCTTCAACACTATAACTTCAGTAATAATCTTCAATATATCTCAGAAATTAATCAATATTTAGCAATATTAATTAAACCGGACGAATTACAAATAAAGTGTACAATTTTTTGAAACTAAATCCCTTCAAGGTATATTTTTAATTCCTGAAACCAATACAAGATATTCTGCAAGAAAACTTATTTATTAGAAACTTATTTATAAATTAAAATCTTTTGCTCAACCACACATCCTTCCGGAAATAGAATTAACGCTGACAGCAGCACAAAGACCTAACATAACGTTAGATCTTAAATCTTTAGCTGTTAGAGACTTAACCCTTCTGCTAGCTTATCCAGTTGAAGAACACAAATAACTCCTCATATCACCAGCATTTTGACAGGACTTCTCTACGTCATCCTGATTATCCTGGTAATAATCATTATCATCCATGGAAGGAAAATCTTTAATCTGTTCAACCAACTCCACAACCCACAGAAAAGGACAACTCCGCCTACAAGATTTATCCTACCCGGGGATGCTTCATTCTAAGGATAGTGGAGTTATCCACCCAGATATTGTGGATCTAGGCATAAGCTTACTCAGCAGTATAAATTATTATAAAAGACTTGACAGGAAGCGGCCACCGTCTAATTCTTTTGTTACGTTTAGCTCATTCTCTACGAAGTAAAGTTATATATATATATATATATATATATATATATATATATATATATATATAATATTATAATATATATATATATATATATATATAATGGAAAGGTTTATTGTAAAATTAATTCAACCAAAAAAATAACATGCTAATAAAGTGGTGTGAATGCATTGTGTATATTATATATTATATATATATAAATATAATATATATAATATATATATATATATATATATTATATATATATATATATATATATATATATATATATATATATATATATAATAATATATATATATATATAATATATATATATATATATATATATATATATATATTATATATACGCTTATTTAAATTTTATTATTGTTCCTAAGCTTTAGCATGCGATCGTATTATTGTTGTTTTATTGACTTAATAATAATAGACGACGTGTTTATGAACATTAATATTGCTAAACTCTAATATTGATCTATAAAGATGAAAATATTGATGCTCTGTAAAATCATATAATTGGGTTGAATGAGAAGTGTTATTCGTTGCAAAAAGTGTACACAGTATTTGCAAATTTAATGAACTAAGTTTCAAAAGTAATTTTATCCGTTATAAAAATAAAATAAATAGCCTGTATATTTGACATCTAAGAGTATATTTTTTACAATTGAAACAAATTAATATTTACAAATTATAAAAACATTTTATTATTATTACATTAAAAATTGGGCACTAATGAGACATAATTTATGCTCTATGTAAAAATTTAAATTAAAATTGTAAATTAATTAAAAATTAAATTAAAAAAAATTATAATACATGATAATTATAAAAATACTTATATGTCTAGTTTTACCACAGGTCTTTTTACCCAGTCATGTCTGAGCATGAGGGCTCTTTATAGACATATTACATTACATATACTTAACAAATATATTCTTCTTTAATGACTGATTAGTTTAATAATTTTTATCAGAAAATGAGGCTCATTTAGAATATTATTATTTGTACCAAACCTTCATCATTATTTTTTATTCTTTTATATAATTGCTTATGTTTTTTAGCTACTTCATATTTTTTTTTTCTCATTCCAAGTTAGTTTTAAGCCCATTTCTAGGCAAAGGCTTTATTCCTTTGACTGCTCTAATCAGCCCTATTTTGGGCTATGTTTGACCATTTTATTCCACATTCTCCTTCTAGATCTTGCGTCCATCTGGTTTCGGTCTTGGTTTTATTCCTCAACAAATTTTTTTTGACACAGTCTGTTATTTTCCTACCATCTGTATATCCGGCTGGCCCAATCCTATTTCATATCTTTAACAACTTCGACCACATCTTTAATGCTTGTTTCTTTGCTTATATCAATATTTCTTACCGTATTTTTCCCCTAATGCTTATCATGACTCTCTCCATAGACTTTAGTGTTGCTCAAAGTCTACAACTTAATATGTTAGTAAAGCACCATGTTTGAGCTCCGTAAATTATACTTGGAATAACACAAGCATTAAATAAGTTTTTTTGGTTTTTTATTGACACGCTACTTTTGAACATATACTTTAATAACCTATATGTTATCTATATTATAGATATTCTGCGTTTTATTTATTTTCTAGTTTTATCCATGAATGAGTTTTTACCAGTTAAGCGCTCTATAATATTCTATAAGAGAGTTTGAATAGCTAAGTATTTACTAATATGTAAAATCCTGATTTTATTCTATGTTTATCCATGAAGAGATGTTAGGTATTAAATTATGCTAGAAATGCTAAACTTAATCGAAGTTTTTGGTCGAGAGTAATGGCTGCCGATGCATGATGGAAAAACTGAAGCCTTTGTTAATATGAGCTATATAGATAAAGGAGAATAGTTGATGTTAAGATGTAGGAGTTGGTCTAAGGGTACATCTGCTCACATGGAGTCAAAAAAGAGTCTTGCGAAAATTGTTTTTCTGCCAGAGATGATCGCACCGTATGCATTGTTGTACCATTATATGCTTCGAAATAAAATGGAGATAATTGTACCACAAATGTACTACTACATTTTAAGTTTCCATTATCGACGACACCACCAGTGTATGTCAATCCGTCTGACGAGGAGGACACAAAGTTGAGAGTGTCTTTCTTTGTGGTGTCTACTGAAAACGAATAATAGTTACTACTTACCGTGATGTTGTAAATCCTTGTATCTTTTGCTGAATATCAGTCGAAGTAAATTTTACACTCAGTGGTGAATTCGGCTCTGCTGTACCGTACAGTACTCCGCCAAATTACTAATAGTGTACTTAATGTCATCTAAAATTTTAAATCATTTGCTGTAATATTTGCTAATTGCTTGCCTATACTAGTTTTTATACTGCTACATTTATCTGGGAAGTTGTAACAGTCTTCACCTCCATTATGCACTTGCATTAGAATATTAATATTTGAGTTAGCTTTAGATAAAATTGAATTTGCTTTAGTTAAAAATGAATCACCCAAAGTGACTGGATACCCTGCATTTAAGAATGGATAGAGCTTTTCTTGATAATATTCATTCTCTTTTAATTTATAAGATAGTGCCTCGCGATCTTTTAAAACTTGTTCCGAAACAAGAGATTTTGGTGGTGTGAGCCGATATACTGAAAGAGTTGTACTGAGTAAATGCCACCCTAAAGGAGTTAACCCCGTGTTATTGTCAAAAGAAAATTGTGTTGAGAAGTTATTTTTTGCGTAAGCTAACAAACCACTAGCAGCTTTAACACAATCGTCTATTGCTGTCAAGCTGCAGGTCATTGCATTAAATTTGCCGGTATCGTCTTCGCTTAATATTTGGGATAGTTTGCTTGGATCTCCTCCCACCTGGAATGCTTGGAGTGTGGCTGATCCAGATGTGTTGTATTTTCGACAAAAGTTTTACGGTTTCTGAAGCTGAATATGCTGCCAAAGGAAACACCGACTGTTTCTGAAACGCTTGCTTGACGTCCGAGCTGCTAAACTTGATTACCAGTCCCATAGTCAACAGCGCCTTGTTGGTAAGAACTAATGTAATTATCGCCGCATATATTCCGA
>JACMZG010000008.1:2446658-2459158 GCA_018340805.1 Microvelia longipes
AATTTTTCATTTGATATTTTTTTTCAAAAACAACATCATGTAAAAAAATATGCCCCGAGAGAGGCTTGAACTCTCGACCTCCGCATTATAAGTACAGCGCTCTGACCGACTGAGCTACCGGGGCCACAAATGTTTTTACATATTTCAGACAATATAATTTTTCCAATTCCAAATAGAAACTTAAATGTTTTTCGTTCAATGTCACAATCATTTATCATTTGATGAAGATATTTTGTTAAATATTTTATCGAAATTTTTCATTTGATATTTTTTTCAAAAACAACATCATGTAAAAAAATATGCCCCGAGAGAGGCTTGAACTCTCGACCTCCGCATTATAAGTACAGCGCTCTGACCGACTGAGCTACCGGGGCCACAAATGTTTTTACATATTTCAGACAATATAATTTTTCCAATTCCAAATAGAAACTTAAATGTTTTTCGTTCAATGTCACAATCATTTATCATTTGATGAAGATATTTTGTTAAATATTTTATCGAAATTTTTCATTTGATATTTTTTTTCAAAAACAACATCATGTAAAAAAATATGCCCCGAGAGAGGCTTGAACTCTCGACCTCCGCATTATAAGTACAGCGCTCTGACCGACTGAGCTACCGGGGCCACAAATGTTTTTACATATTTCAGACAATATAATTTTTCCAATTCCAAATAGAAACTTAAATGTTTTTCGTTCAATGTCACAATCATTTATCACAGCGCTCTGACCGACTGAGCTACCGGGGCCACAAATGTTTTTACATATTTCAGACAATATAATTTTTCCAATTCCAAATAGAAACTTAAATGTTTTTCGTTCAATGTCACAATCATTTATCATTTGATGAAGATATTTTGTTAAATATTTTATCGAAATTTTTCATTTGATATTTTTTTTCAAAAACAACATCAAAAAAAACGCCCCACTTAAACGTTCAATGTCACTCCTCGCTCTGACCGACTGAGCTACCGGGGCCACAAATGTTTTTACATATTTCAGACAATATAATTTTTCCAATTCCAAATAGAAACTTAAATGTTTTTCGTTCAATGTCACAATCATTTATCATTTGATGAAGATATTTTGTTAAATATTTTATCGAAATTTTTCATTTGATATTTTTTTTCAAAAACAACATCATGTAAAAAAATATGCCCCGAGAGAGGCTTGAACTCTCGACCTCCGCATTATAAGTACAGCGCTCTGACCGACTGAGCTACCGGGCCACAAATGTTTTTACATATTTCAGACAATATAATTTTTCCAATTCCAAATAGAAACTTAAATGTTTTTCGTTCAATGTCACAATCATTTATCATTTGATGAAGATATTTTGTTAAATATTTTATCGAAATTTTTCATTTGATATTTTTTTCAAAAACAACATCATGTAAAAAAATATGCCCCGAGAGAGGCTTGAACTCTCGACCTCCGCATTATAAGTACAGCGCTCTGACCGACTGAGCTACCGGGGCCACAAATGTTTTTACATATTTCAGACAATATAATTTTTCCAATTCCAAATAGAAACTTAAATGTTTTCGTTCAATGTCACAATCATTTATCATTTGCCAGACCGACTGAGCTAATGTTTTTACATATTTCAGACAATATAATTTTTCCAATTCCAAATAGAAACTTAAATGTTTTCGTTCAATGTCACAATCATTTATCATTTGATGAAGATATTTTGTTAAATATTTTATCGAAATTTTTCATTTGATATTTTTTTTCAAAAACAACATCAAAAAAAAATGAGAAACTTAAATCGTTCGCATTGATTAGCGCTCTGACCGACTGAGCTACCGGGGCCACAAATGTTTTTACATATTTCAGACAATATAATTTTTCCAATTCCAAATAGAAACTTAAATGTTTTTCGTTCAATGTCACAATCATTTATCATTTGATGAAGATATTTTTGTTAAATATTTTATCGAAATTTTTCTCTGATCAAATGTTTTTACATATTTCAGACAATATAATTTTTCCAATTCCAAATAGAAACTTAAATGTTTTTCGTTCAATGATCATAAGTACAGCGCTCTGACCGACTGAGCTACCGGGGCCACAAATGTTTTTACATATTTCAGACAATATAATTTTTCCAATTCCAAATAGAAACTTAAATGTTTTTCGTTCAATGTCACAATCATTTATCATTTGATGAAGATATTTGTTAAATATTTTATCGAAATTTTTCATTTGATATTTTTTTCAAAAACAACATCATGTAAAAAAATATGCCCCGAGAGAGGCTTGAACTCTCGACCTCCGCATTATAAGTACAGCGCTCTGACCGACTGAGCTACCGGGGCCACAAATGTTTTTACATATTTCAGACAATATAATTTTTCCAATTCCAAATAGAAACTTAAATGTTTTTCGTTCAATGTCACAATCATTTATCATTTGATGAAGATATTTTGTTAAATATTTTATCGAAATTTTTCATTTGATATTTTTTTTCAAAAACAACATCATGTAAAAAAATATGCCCCGAGAGAGGCTTGAACTCTCGACCTCCGCATTATAAGTACAGCGCTCTGACCGACTGAGCTACCGGGGCCACAAATGTTTTTACATATTTCAGACAATATAATTTTTCCAATTCCAAATAGAAACTTAAATGTTTTTCGTTCAATGTCACAATCATTTATCATTTGATGAAGATATTTTGTTAAATATTTTATCGAAATTTTTCATTTGATATTTTTTTTCAAAAACAACATCATGTAAAAAAATATGCCCCGAGAGAGGCTTGAACTCTCGACCTCCGCATTATAAGTACAGCGCTCTGACCGACTGAGCTACCGGGGCCACAAATGTTTTTACATATTTCAGACAATATAATTTTTCCAATTCCAAATAGAAACTTAAATGTTTTTCGTTCAATGTCACAATCATTTATCATTTGATGAAGATATTTTGTTAAATATTTTATCGAAATTTTTCATTTGATATTTTTTTCAAAAACAACATCATGTAAAAAAATATGCCCCGAGAGAGGCTTGAACTCTCGACCTCCGCATTATAAGTACAGCGCTCTGACCGACTGAGCTACCGGGGCCACAAATGTTTTTACATATTTCAGACAATATAATTTTTCCAATTCCAAATAGAAACTTAAATTTTTTCGTTCAATGTCACAATCATTTATCATTTGATGAAGATATTTTGTTAAATATTTTATCGAAATTTTTCATTTGATATTTTTTTTCAAAAACAACATCATGTAAAAAAATATGCCCCGAGAGAGGCTTGAACTCTCGACCTCCGCATTATAAGTACAGCGCTCTGACCGACTGAGCTACCGGGGCCACAAATGTTTTTACATATTTCAGACAATATAATTTTTCCAATTCCAAATAGAAACTTAAATGTTTTTCGTTCAATGTCACAATCATTTATCCAGCGCTCTGACCGACTGAGCTACCGGGGCCACAAATGTTTTTACATATTTCAGACAATATAATTTTTCCAATTCCAAATAGAAACTTAAATGTTTTTCGTTCAATGTCACAATCATTTATCATTTGATGAAGATATTTTGTTAAATATTTTATCGAAATTTTTCATTTGATATTTTTTTTCAAAAACAACATCATGTAAAAAAATATGCCCCGAGAGAGGCTTGAACTCTCGACCTCCGCATTATAAGTACAGCGCTCTGACCGACTGAGCTACCGGGGCCACAAATGTTTTTACATATTTCAGACAATATAATTTTTCCAATTCCAAATAGAAACTTAAATGTTTTTCGTTCAATGTCACAATCATTTATCATTTGATGAAGATATTTTGTTAAATATTTTATCGAAATTTTTCATTTGATATTTTTTTTCAAAAACAACATCATGTAAAAAAATATGCCCCGAGAGAGGCTTGAACTCTCGACCTCCGCATTATAAGTACAGCGCTCTGACCGACTGAGCTACCGGGGCCACAAATGTTTTTACATATTTCAGACAATATAATTTTTCCAATTCCAAATAGAAACTTAAATGTTTTTCGTTCAATGTCACAATCATTTATCTGCTCTGACCGACTGAGCTACCGGGGCCACAAATGTTTTTACATATTTCAGACAATATAATTTTTCCAATTCCAAATAGAAACTTAAATGTTTTTCGTTCAATGTCACAATCATTTATCATTTGATGAAGATATTTTGTTAAAATATTTATCGAAATTTTTCATTTGATATTTTTTTTCAAAAACAACATCAAAAAACCCAATTCCAAATAGAAACTTAAATGTTTTTCTCAATGTCACTCATTTATCATTTGATGAAGATATTTTGCGCTCTGACCGACTGAGCTACCGGGGCCACAAATGTTTTTACATATTTCAGACAATATAATTTTTCCAATTCCAAATAGAAACTTAAATGTTTTTCGTTCAATGTCACAATCATTTATCTAAGTACAGCGCTCTGACCGACTGAGCTACCGGGGCCACAAATGTTTTTACATATTTCAGACAATATAATTTTTCCAATTCCAAATAGAAACTTAAATGTTTTTCGTTCAATGTCACAATCATTTATCATTTGATGAAGATATTTTTGTTAAATATTTTATCGAAATTTTTCATTTGATATTTTTTTTCAAAAACAACATCATGTAAAAAAATATGCCCCGAGAGAGGCTTGAACTCTCGACCTCCGCATTATAAGTACAGCGCTCTGACCGACTGAGCTACCGGGGCCACAAATGTTTTTACATATTTCAGACAATATAATTTTTCCAATTCCAAATAGAAACTTAAATGTTTTTCGTTCAATGTCACAATCATTATCATTTGATGAAGATATTTTGTTAAATTTTTATCGAAATTTTTCATTTGATATTTTTTTTCAAAAACAACATCATGTAAAAAAATATGCCCCGAGAGAGGCTTGAACTCTCGACCTCCGCATTATAAGTACAGCGCTCTGACCGACTGAGCTACCGGGGCCACAAATGTTTTTACATATTTCAGACAATATAATTTTTCCAATTCCAAATAGAAACTTAAATGTTTTTCGTTCAATGTCACAATCATTTATCATTTGATGAAGATATTTTGTTAAATATTTTATCGAAATTTTTCATTTGATATTTTTTTTCAAAAACAACATCATGTAAAAAAATATGCCCCGAGAGAGGCTTGAACTCTCGACCTCCGCATTATAAGTACAGCGCTCTGACCGACTGAGCTACCGGGGCCACAAATGTTTTTACATATTTCAGACAATATAATTTTTCCAATTCCAAATAGAAACTTAAATGTTTTTCGTTCAATGTCACAATCATTTATCATTTGATGAAGATATTTTGTTAAATATTTTATCGAAATTTTTCATTTGATATTTTTTTTCAAAAACAACATCATGTAAAAAATATGCCCCGAGAGAGGCTTGAACTCTCGACCTCCGCATTATAAGTACAGCGCTCTGACCGACTGAGCTACCGGGGCCACAAATGTTTTTACATATTTCAGACAATATAATTTTTCCAATTCCAAATAGAAACTTAAATGTTTTTCGTTCAATGTCACAATCATTTATCATTTGATGAAGATATTTTGTTAAATATTTTATCGAAATTTTTCATTTGATATTTTTTTTCAAAAACAACATCATGTAAAAAAATATGCCCCGAGAGAGGCTTGAACTCTCGACCTCCGCATTATAAGTACAGCGCTCTGACCGACTGAGCTACCGGGGCCACAAATGTTTTTACATATTTCAGACAATATAATTTTTCCAATTCCAAATAGAAACTTAAATGTTTTTCGTTCAATGTCACAATCATTTATCATTTGATGAAGATATTTTGTTAAATATTTTATCGAAATTTTTCATTTGATATTTTTTTTCAAAAACAACATCATGTAAAAAAATATGCCCCGAGAGAGGCTTGAACTCTCGACCTCCGCATTATAAGTACAGCGCTCTGACCGACTGAGCTACCGGGGCCACAAATGTTTTTACATATTTCAGACAATATAATTTTTCCAATTCCAAATAGAAACTTAAATGTTTTTCGTTCAATGTCACAATCATTTATCATTTGATGAAGATATTTTGTTAAATATTTTATCGAAATTTTTCATTTGATATTTTTTTCAAAAACAACATCATGTAAAAAAATATGCCCCGAGAGAGGCTTGAACTCTCGACCTCCGCATTATAAGTACAGCGCTCTGACCGACTGAGCTACCGGGGCCACAAATGTTTTTACATATTTCAGACAATATAATTTTTCCAATTCCAAATAGAAACTTAAATGTTTTTCGTTCAATGTCACAATCATTTATCATTTGATGAAGATATTTTGTTAAATATTTTATCGAAATTTTTCATTTGATATTTTTTTTCAAAAACAACATCATGTAAAAAAATATGCCCCGAGAGAGGCTTGAACTCTCGACCTCCGCATTATAAGTACAGCGCTCTGACCGACTGAGCTACCGGGGCCACAAATGTTTTTACATATTTCAGACAATATAATTTTTCCAATTCCAAATAGAAACTTAAATGTTTTTCGTTCAATGTCACAATCATTTATCATTTGATGAAGATATTTTGTTAAATATTTTATCGAAATTTTTCATTTGATATTTTTTTTCAAAAACAACATCATGTAAAAAAATATGCCCCGAGAGAGGCTTGAACTCTCGACCTCCGCATTATAAGTACAGCGCTCTGACCGACTGAGCTACCGGGGCCACAAATTTTTTACATATTTCAGACAATATAATTTTTCCAATTCCAAATAGAAACTTAAATGTTTTTCGTTCAATGTCACAATCATTTATCATTTGATGAAGATATTTTGTTAAATATTTTATCGAAATTTTTCATTTGATATTTTTTTTCAAAAACAACATCATGTAAAAAAATATGCCCGAGAGAGGCTTGAACTCTCGACCTCCGCATTATAAGTACAGCGCTCTGACCGACTGAGCTACCGGGGCCACAAATGTTTTTACATATTTCAGACAATATAATTTTTCCAATTCCAAATAGAAACTTAAATGTTTTTCGTTCAATGTCACAATCATTTATCATTTGATGAAGATATTTTGTTAAATATTTTATCGAAATTTTTCATTTGATATTTTTTTTCAAAAAACAACATCATGTAAAAAAATATGCCCCGAGAGAGGCTTGAACTCTCGACCTCCGCATTATAAGTACAGCGCTCTGACCGACTGAGCTACCGGGGCCACAAATGTTTTTACATATTTCAGACAATATAATTTTTCCAATTCCAAATAGAAACTTAAATGTTTTTCGTTCAATGTCACAATCATTTATCATTTGATGAAGATATTTTGTTAAATATTTTATCGAAATTTTTCATTTGATATTTTTTTTCAAAAACAACATCATGTAAAAAAATATGCCCCGAGAGAGGCTTGAACTCTCGACCTCCGCATTATAAGTACAGCGCTCTGACCGACTGAGCTACCGGGGCCACAAATGTTTTTACATATTTCAGACAATATAATTTTTCCAATTCCAAATAGAAACTTAAATGTTTTTCGTTCAATGTCACAATCATTTATCATTTGATGAAGATATTTTGTTAAATATTTTATCGAAATTTTTCATTTGATATTTTTTTTCAAAAACAACATCATGTAAAAAAATATGCCCCGAGAGAGGCTTGAACTCTCGACCTCCGCATTATAAGTACAGCGCTCTGACCGACTGAGCTACCGGGGCCACAAATGTTTTTACATATTTCAGACAATATAATTTTTCCAATTCCAAATAGAAACTTAAATGTTTTTCGTTCAATGTCACAATCATTTATCATTTGATGAAGATATTTTGTTAAATATTTTATCGAAATTTTTCATTTGATATTTTTTTTCAAAAAAACATCATGTAAAAAAATATGCCCCGAGAGAGGCTTGAACTCTCGACCTCCGCATTATAAGTACAGCGCTCTGACCGACTGAGCTACCGGGGCCACAAATGTTTTTACATATTTCAGACAATATAATTTTTCCAATTCCAAATAGAAACTTAAATGTTTTTCGTTCAATGTCACAATCATTTATCATTTGTTCACAGCGCTCTGACCGACTGAGCTACCGGGGCCACAAATGTTTTTACATATTTCAGACAATATAATTTTTCCAATTCCAAATAGAAACTTAAATGTTTTTCGTTCAATGTCACAATCATTTATCATTTGATGAAGATATTTTGTTAAATATTTTATCGAAATTTTTCATTTGATATTTTTTTTCAAAAACAACATTGCCCCGAGAGATTGTTTTTGTTCAATGCTCGACGAAGCTACCGGGCCACAAATTTTTACATTTCAGACAATAAATTTTCCAATTCCAAATAGAAACTTAAATGTTTTTCGTTCAATGTCACAATCATTTATCATTTGATGAAGATATTTTGTTAAAATTTTATCGAAATTTTTCTGACCGACTGTAAAAAAATATGCCCCGAGAGGGTTTTGTCTATGAACCTCGTCGCCCGACCCCCTCCGCATTAACGGAGTTCAAGTACGTTACGGGCTACTTATATGCGCGTCGGACTATTAACCATGTTGCAGAATTTTTTAGTAAACAGTTGATTGACACGCAACACAGTTTCATGTTTCAAAAAAATAAGAATAAATTATTTCAAATAAAAGTACTTGATAAATGTAACACAATAGTTTATTGGACATTTAAAGGTACCAAATGTTTTTGCATGAGGTAATAATTGCAAGGGCACTTACTCTGACTTGAGCATTGATATGCAGTCAGTGATTGAAGGGTTTTTGCTGCGACAATATTGCAGTATGGCGGCTGATTCTCGCATCCTTCGCCTAACCATATTGAGATGGTCAACCGAGCTAAATTTGTCTTCACGCTCGATAGCAGCATTCCGTAAAATTGCCTCATCGTTTCTTATAATCTCTAAAAGGAGATCACTCATCATCCTGCCAATAATTCTTCCACAGCGGCGAAGTGATTTTACTGACTTCACGGACAAGGCAACTTTTTTAGCTTTACGGACACATCCCTTTCCCTCACCTCCATGTATATTCCTTAAGTGTCTTTGTAAGTTTGGTGGAGCGAATTAATTTTTTGCACGTAGGACATGATAGCTTTCGATGTCTGGAAACTTTAGTTTCCTCATTAGCAACTAGCGCTTCACCCTCTTGCGCCTAAACTGTTCGCCAAATTTTAAGATGTCGATAAGGCACTTTCTTTCTTCTTTGTCTTTCGATAAAATTTCTTGAATTTCTTCCTCATTTATATGCCTGAATATGTGCCGCTGAAAGCAGGACACATATTTATTGCAAAATTTACAAAGGAATGTTTTCCTTTTACCTGAAACAAGTAATATACAGTGCATATAAAAATATTTATTTTTCTTCATTTTGCTATAATTTTTTTTCCGAATAACACAACTACAGCGGTAGACTGATTGTTGTACAAAATTTCAACTCTCTAGCATAAATACACTGGGCGCTACGATGATAACAGTCACACACACATACAGACAGACAACTTTGTGAAAACCACTCAGGGCTTTAAAAACGCCTAAAAAGATAATTTCGGTTTCATCCCAGTTTGGTTTTTTCTGCAAACACAATACTTATTCTATATACATACGTTATAAATGAGGAAAAATAATAAATGACTTAATTTTTCCAATAAGAATTATATAATTATCCTTAAAAAATCGATATTTGAATTATTATCAACCTCTTTTTTAAATTTACTTATGTTCTTCTTTTTATACTTATTCTTTTTTTTATACTTTTTATGTACTTATGTTATTTTGTTTTTTGTATTTAAACATTGCTTTTGGACACATTGTGTCTGTTTTTGTATTTTAATAAATAAATAAATAACATCCCACAGCTTAGTTCAATAATTAATTATCATTAATTATAATTAATGCTTAAGTTAATAAGCAATAAAAGTGTATTATTAGGGGATCCAATCAGCACCCAATTAAAATATAATTAGAATATATAGCCTTAAAAACAAGAACATATACCAAGTTCATACACAATATCGATTTTCCTTATTATGTTTTACCTATTAATGGTGCAATTGAATTAGAAATGCATAAATTGGATAAATTAAGAGTATTAGGTAATCCAATTAAACAAACAAAACATACAACTCTACACAGAAGGAGTCGGGTTATTTACTTCTTGTTTAGTCTCTACCATAGTTTGACAAGTCCTTTGATTGTCCTCTAAATCTGGCAAGCATCAATGTAATCTGAGAATTTACATATGTATTTTAGATTTTATCTACTTTATGGTAATAACATCTTATTCTAAAAGAATAAGGCTTACTTGGATGCAAAACATTTGAAAATAACTACTTACTAATGATATAAAAGAGTAAATTACCTAAACTTATAATAAAGATAAGATAATAAAAATTAATGAACAAGGACTGCAGCCGTCATTAATCTTGTCAAAGTTGTGAAACATAACAATAACTGTTAATTAAATTTAAAAGAAATCGAAACGTTCTAATAATGTATAACTGTTAAATAAAAATAGCAAATAACAGTTGTTAATTACTATTCACAACATTAACTAATTGACAATTAGCTTATTAATACATAGACACAACGTATTCATTAGATGATCTGAGATTGCAGTCTTCATAAATTTAAATTATTCCATAATTAATTTCTGAAATACCTGTAAAATGTAAGCTAGATCCTGAATCTTTTGTCTTTGTTGCTTGATAAGAAATATTGATTAATAATTGATTTCGAAAAGCGCCTGCATTTTTCTAAGTATGCTACGCACGCAATGCAGTTACGTATTGACGCTGCACAGTCATAACAAACTATTAAATTTTATTTTGCAGCTAAAAAATATAATTAAAAATTGTAGAATTCGGATTATATTCACTACTTACCACACACAGAAAATCTAAGGAGAGTTTAATTTAAAATAAATTTTAACAATGAGTATAAAAATCTCAAGAAAATTGATTATATGATTTATAAAAGTACAATAACTCGACTAATTGTCAGATACTTATAATGATAGTTCATAAAGTTTAAAAATAAAAGTTTAAAAGGCAACCAATATTATGTAAAATTAGGGTAGACCAGTAACCCATAAGTTAATAATTTTGTTAAGTTAAAGGTTTTTATACTCATAATATTGAAAAGTCATCATTAAAGTTATTTATAACGAGTAACAGGATTAGATATTTCCTTATAAATACTCCTTTTGTGTAAAAAAAGGGGCGGAAATCAAATAATAATATTGTAAATAAACCCTTTCTAATCCCTTAAAATTCTGTGAAAAGAAATTGACTATACTATGATTATCAGAGTACCTCCAATTCATAGAAAATGTTTGGTTACGAAATACCTTGGAAATTCATTACAACAGGTCAGGAACAGAGTCATAAACTGATTAAAAAATGAATTTATACAAAATTTAAATTTGGTTAAAAATAAAAAATTAATTATAAAGATAGAATTTGACAAAGAATATCTCGGCGGTGTCTCCAAAAATATGTATGAGCCAATGGTGATACGACCAATCTAAATTAGTCCACTGAATTGGCACAATACGAAAAAAATGAGAATGGAAAATAATACTCAGAAAACCAAATTTAAATTCATATAAAGTCACTTCTATTAAAATAAAAAATAATATAACCTCAAAATTAAACAATTAAAGTTTCGGGTTTTAAAAGAAATTAAAGTTTCAAAAATACTGTAAATAAAATTTAAATAAAAAATTAGATAAAAGGGTAGGGGCATAAATATATAGTTTTAGATAAATTTGAGATAGAACAATAGAAGATATAAATGGGTCTCAAGCCTGGTATATGCTGAAAGATGGTAAGTTGAGAGTTAGTCCTCAGATTACTCACAGGTTCCTTCAATTCCTCAGGTACTTCCAACGTCCTTAGAAGAGCAGGGTCTGTTAGGTGTCTTAGGTAACAGAAGGGTGAAGATAAGATGGTGATCATAGATAAAGGCTGGTGACTCCAGAAAGCCAAGGTATCGACCTGATGATGGCTAGGTGAGATCACATTGAGTTACCGAACTCAAAATGTTGCACTCAGCAACACAAGGTTAGAGCAAAGAGAGTAGAAATATCCCAAGTGCTCTGGTGGCATATGACTCACTACTGACTGGGCGGGTAGAGGTGTTAAAAACCCAGATGAAAATTTATCATTCCATTGTTTAAAAGAATAAAAAGATAAATAAGATAAGGGGGCAAACAGTTAAAAATCAAAACAAAGGCCCGGAGTAATTGGAGTCAAAGGTACTTTAAATATCATAATAAATCATAAAAAACCTATAATATTTATCTTTTACTTAAAAAACTATTTTTATCTAAATAAACAAATCATTTTTATAGAATTAATAAACTAATATTGCAAAATAAAAAGATAACTCTTTGAAATTAAATAATAATAAAAAGTTCACTTTGGCGTGAACAATCACATTGAAACTAACGAACACAGAATCGAGAGCCAAATAGCCCAACA